>CM043700.1:34288119-34818119 GCA_023935145.1 Bretschneidera sinensis
GAGTCTTCTAGCGAGTTCCTAGAGGATGAGGGTGCATGATAAGGTGCAGGGGATGATCTAGGGGGCTATATATGCTGGTTTTCAGATTTTCAGCTGAAGTTGATTTCGCCACCCCGGGTTATAAGTGTTAGAGAAAGGTACAAGATGCTTTTTGTACATTCCTAAGGCATTACATTGTTCCTCATACAGCCCTCTCATATCAGCAAATATGGGGCATTCTTGAAGGAGGTGATCTACCTCGCCACATACAAAACACAGCTCTAAAGACTCGGCATGATTAGCCACATGTGTTTGCTTTGAGCCCTTCGTTTTCAATGCCTCTAACTCCCTAGTGAGTATTTCAACCTTAGCTTTCAGGTTGTCTTCTTCCCTAAGATGGTATATCTCTCCACCACTGGGGTTTCCTACAGGTCGTGACCTATTCGTGCTTTCAGTAGCACTAGGTTCAGTCCATGTATGAGCTTTCTCAGCAAGCTTATTGAGGTATTCAATAGCCTCATCGGGGTCTTTTTTCAGAAATTCCCCATTGCACATCATCTCTACAAATTGGCGTTCTTTATAGGTAAGACCCTCATAGATATAGCTCATTAAATGCCAATTTTCATACCCATGGTGTGGGCACATACTCAACAGCTCTTTAAATTTCTCCCAAGACTGATATAAAGTCTCGTTTTCCTTTTGTGCAAAGGTGGAGATTTGTCTTTTCAATGCATTAGTCTTATGTTGATGGAAATACTTGTTAAAGAAAACCCAAGTCATCTCAGTCCATGACCCAATAGATCGTGGTCTAAGTGAGTATAGCCAACTCTTAGCTCTATCCTTCAAGGCAAAAGAAAGAACTTAAGTCGCACAATGTCAGCAGTTGCACCTTGATCATGGAAAGTTGCGACTACTTCCTCAAACTCCCTAATGTGCACATATGGGTTCTCATTTTCCATGCCATAAAATGTAGGGAGTAACTGTATCATCCCTGTCCTAAGATCTAATTGGGGAATGTTGGCTGAAAACATGATGCAAGATGGTGTGGTTGTGCGTGTAGGGTGGAGGTAATCCTCAAGGGTCCTAGTAGGTTGATCATCGTGTTCACTTATTTCCTCAGGACTAGATGGATTATCAAATAAAAGGTTTAAAAAGGTTCCTCCTGTCTCTAGCACAGGCCTACAGGCAAATCTACCCAAAGTATCCCTATATCTGGGCATGCAAGATCACAAAATATCAAATAAAATGCTGAAAGAAACTATTTACAATTCTTCTATTGTTATGTCAAAAGTTGACAAACTTCCTTGTACTTAAGTGCGTTTCCCCGGAAACAGCACCAAAATTTGATTACGCCTAAAACATAACGCGGTAGTTGTAGTGTAGTTTTGGGGTGTCGATTCCACAGGGAAACAAGTTAATTACAAAAGAAGGTGTAAACCTCAACACAAACGATAAAAGATTAAATGAATCTGAGTTTGTTTGAGAAAAAGGGTAATTGTGTGAATAGGTTTGAAATATAATTAAGAATGACAAGGTTCCGGAAATCCTCCTTAGGCTCGTTGCTCTAATCCTAACTTGATTCAGTTGTTTTTATCTCGATTGCTAGTTTCACATCCCAAACAGGCAATCGAAATATATTCAATTAAAGCGCATTTATAAATCCTAATGTAATTATTATGAATTATTCTCTACTTTTAAGCACATATGACCCAACTTATAAATTATCAAAAGACGATAATATATCTAACGATATACCGTAGCAATGGACAAATCTATAAAAGAGGTCTACCGGACTCAATCACATCCAAACAGATACACATAAGAAAATCATGACTGAACTTATATGGAAAGGAAACATGCAATCACCGGACTAATAAAATAATCTATTAATTAAATTAAAGAATAAAACATAACAATGTTTGATAAAAATAATACCAACTACAACTGAATCAAATAAAGGAAAATAAGAACAACTACACCTAGGGATTCATCCCTTTGCCTTGCTTGGAGATTAGCTGGCCATAGAGCTCATGCCTCTAGCAATTGTGGAGCCTTCCTTCTCCTCTAGCTTTTTTTTACGTTTGGTGGTTGTCCCTGAAGCTCTAGTTCAACTTCCATCTCCTCTTAGTTCTTGAACTTAACACTGGAATCTTCTACTCCTGCTCCTGCCCCTTTAGTTCTATGGTTGTTATTAGCTACCCCTGCAAAAATGAACTTATCCTAAAGGTCATGAGTTCTCAGCAAAGGTTGAATAGCAGAAATATCTTCCCATGATGTATCCTCAGGTGCTAATCATTACCATTGAACAAGTACTTGTGGAACTAATTTGTTGTGTACCCAATTCTTATTTTACAAGATGGTCATGGGGTAGTAACTGGTTTATTCTCAATGCTCAAGTCAGGCAGAGAAAGTGGTTTATCAGGTGGATTACCCTGAAATGGTTTGAGTAAGGGAATACGAAAAACATTGTGAATCTTAGAAGTAAAGGACAAGGCAAGCTTGTAAGCTATGGATCCAATCTGTTCAATCACTTGAAATGGTCCATAATACCTTTTGCTCAGCTTCTGATTAAGCCTCAAAGCAAGAGATTGTTGCTTATAAGACTGTAACTTAACCAACACCCAACTACCTAGTTCCAGCTCATTGTCCATTCTTTTGGCATTTGCTATTGATTTCATTCTTGATTGAGTTTGCAAGATATGATTTTTAAGTTGTTGGAGCTCATCTCTGCTCAATAACTCACTATCAACTGCCTCAACATTGGAAGAACCAGCTAAATATCTTTGAATTACATGGGGCTCTCTGCCATGCAAAGCTTGGAATGGAGTTATCTTGATTGTAGAATGATAAGAAGTATTATAAGAGTATTTAGCCCAAGGATGCAACTGAATCTATAATTGGGGCTTGTCTTATGTAAAAGCCCTCAAATGCTGCTCCACACATTTGTTAAGCACTTATGTTTACCCATCTAATTGTGGATGGTAAGCAGAACTTAAATTGAGAATAGTGTCACTATATTTGAATAGCTACCTCTAAAAAGAACTCATAAAGACCTTTTCTCTATCAGAGAATAGATTTAAGAAATCCATGTAGCTTAACCATTATCTCACAAAATAGTGTAATCACTTTTTGAACAGAAAAAGTGTTAGATATAACTCCAAAGTGAGCATATTTAATCAATCTATTAATGTCTACTATAATTACTGAACAATCATGGGTAACAGGCAACCTAGTTATGAAATCCATTGAAATATCCTCCCAAATTTTCTCAAGAACAGGTAGAGGTTGTAGTAAACCATATGGCAAGTTGGAAGAGTACTTTGTTTATTGGAAAATCAAACATTGTTTCAAAAATTACTTGGTGTCTTGTCGGATAGTCTTCTAGAATAAGTTTGCAGATATTCTCATGAAGTTTCTGAGAACACCATTATGTCCTCTAATAAGTGAAGTGTGTAATTCTTCCAGTACTTTGAATCTAAGAGTGGAAGTAGAACTGATGACGAACTTGTTATTTTAAAACAATAACCTTTGCTTGACTGAGTATCATGTAGGATAATCACCCATATTGATTTACTGATATAAAGTAACAAAGTCTTGAGCTACTGTATTCTTAATTCTCAAGTCATCTAGTAAATCAAGAAAGGGGTAAGAGAGAAACATGAGAAATTCACTATACTCACTGTCTTCCTTATTTCTCTGATTGAAAACCACAAAGTCATCATTCGTAGGTAATCTGGACAAGGCATTTGCAAAAACATTTTCTCTCCCTGGTTTATAAATAATATCATAGAAAAAACCTAACAATTTACTAAGATAGTATTGTTTCTCAAGGGTTTGTATAACCCGAGACATTAAGCTTCTTAAAGCCTTTTGGTCTGTATGAATTTCAAATTTCCTTCCTAGCAAGTATTGTTTCCATTTCTTTACAGCTTGAGTAATAACATACAATTCTTTAACATATACTAAAGATGTAACCATTTTAAGATTGATCTTTTTGTTTTAAAAAGCTATATGATGGAGCTGTTCCATCAACATTGCTCCAATTCCTACATTAGAGGCATTTGTTTATATTACAAAGACCTTGTTAAAGTTAATAAAGTTGGGGCATAAGCCTTAGTCATAGCTGCTTTTAAATCATCAAAAGTCTATTGAGTTTCTTGGTTCTAGTTGAAAGCATCCTTCTTCAGGAGATTGGTTAATGGAGCTGCTATGGAGGCATACCCTTTGACAAATCTTCTATAGTAGCTAGTGAGGCTTAAGAACCCTCTTAGCTGCTTTAAGTTTATTGGTCAAGGCCACTAAGCATTATTTCAATTTTTTTTAGGATCTGGTTGGACACTTGAGAACTCACAACATGTCCCAAATAGTCCATGGACGACTGATAGAAACAGCACTTACTCCTTTTGGAAAATAATTGGTTAGTACTTAAGAAATCAAGAACTACTTTCAGATGAGTCACATAGTCTACCACTGTACTGCTATAAACCAAAATGTCATCAAAGACGACAATAACAAACTTTCTCAAATATGGTTTAAAGATAGTATTCATGGCTGCCTGAAAAAATAGATGGTGCATTAGTTAAACCAAAAGGCATGACCACAAATTCATAGTGGCTTTCATGTGTTCTAAAGGCGTCTTCACTATATTTACAGCTTTAACTCTGATTTGGTGATAGCTAGCTCTTAGATCAAGTTTGGATGAAAAAAAATTAAACCTTTATGAAGTTCATCTAATAGTTCAACAATAGTTAGGATAGGAAACCTATCCTTAATAGTGATTCAATTCAAGGCTCTATAATCAATGTAGAATCTACATGAGTTATCCTTTTTCTTTACTAATAGCACTGGGGAAGAGAAAGCGCTATGGCTAGGTCTGATCACTCATGAGGTAAGCATTTCTTGTACTGGTTTCTCTATTTGATGTTTCTGGAACTGAGAGTATCTGTATGGTTTCACATTTACTAGTTTAGCACCAGGTTCTAAGTGGATAGGATGGTCAAACTCTCTAGCTTGTGGTAACGCCTTATGTTCTTCAAAGACAACTTGGTAGGTCTGCAGTACTTTTGTAATCTCTTTAGGAATAACATAATTGCTAGATAAGGAATCATAGGTTCTAAGTGAAAACAATAGTTATTCCTTCAGCAATGATTGATTTCTTTAAGCATCTCAAACTAATATATTGAGGATTTAACCGAGGTTGTACTACTAAATGAACCTTATTCCCTTGCCACTCAAAATCCACTATTTTTTTGTTTGTAATCAGTAGCAATCAAACCCAGTAATTCAAGCCATTAAATGCCTAAAACTAAATCAGATCCCTCAATAGGTAATAAAAACACATCAAAAGTAAACATTTTATGTTTTAGATATAAAACTACCTGACTACACCAGTGACTGTAGGTAAGGTACTCACTATTGTCAATCTGAACTCTGAAAGGTGTCTAATAAGCCATCATAGTATCTTGGAAATTTCATCTTGGACAAAATTGTGAATGCTTCCACTATCAATGAGCACTTGAATCTTATGAGCTTTCCAGACTCCAGCAATTTTAATTGTACTTGGGCTAGATTGACCAGCAAGAGCATTTAAACTAATGCCAGAAACTTCAATTTCTTGATCTTGATAAATAGCTTTTTCAGCATAGTGTTCTACCTCAGTATATGGTTCCTCTTCAACCATCAATAAGAGAAATTGATGTTTGCATTTGTGAGTATGTGTAAACATGTGATCACAATTATTGCAGAGGTTTTTGTCCCTTTTGATTTTCATTTCTACATGTGTTAGTCTTTTAATTGGGAATGTAGGTGTTGTTATTGGGATAGGATGTTTTATTGAAGAAGCAACTAGAGTCCGTAACAAACCTAGACCATTTGTAGATTTATGCCACTGAGGTTTCCACAATCTCTTCATGTCAGTGTATTTTTCCTCAAATAACTTGGCTATAGACATAGCCTTCAATAAAGATGACGGTTGAGCCACAAGTAATTCACTTTTTAATTCAGGTTTGAGCCTTAGGATAAAGAACTAATACAAAAAGGTTCTTGTAAGCCAGTTACCTTATTAGAGAGGTTCTCGAACTGAGCTTGGTAGTAAGCTACGGTAGATGTCTGCTACAACTTGGTCAAAGCACCTTTGTGACCTTCATAAGAAGATAGGCCAAATCTTTCTTTGATATTGTCCAAAAAATCACTTCAAGAATGAATGAAACCATTAGTAGTAGCCCATTGATACCAGGACAGTGCTGCTCATTCCAAATGAAATGAAGAAATTAATAGACTTTGATCAATTGGAGTAGAATGATAATTGAAGAACTGCTCAGCTTTGAAGGACTATCTTGATGGATCTGTTCCATCAAATCTATGCATATCCAATTTTATTAGTCTCCCTGGACCTTGAAATTCCTGTCAAGAATTGTTTTTGATCTTATCATATAGGTCTTCTAAATTTCTAAGAGGTTTATGCTGTTAATCTTTGCTTGATTGTCCAGTATCCTTGTTTTGATTCATTGACTGCTTGATCTCAGCAAGTACTAAGTATATCTTAGTGTGAAAGAACTAATCTCCTTTCGGCACTCATTCACTCCTCAAGCTTTTGTACTCAAATGGAGAGAACTCTTACCTTAGTATGACAGGTGGTGAAATTGCTTTTATCTTTTATGGAAATAACATTAACGGAGTTAAAAGAGATTTGATTGGGATTTAATCAGATAAATTTGATATTTGTGGAATTTATTTGTCTCAATTGGGGGTTGAAGATTCAATTCAACCGAAAGGGTAAATATTGGTGTTGTCAAGCCGTATAAAAATTATTTGAGGCACTATTTACAGTCTATATCTATAACGAAAAATTTTCACCAAACAAAAATATTTTTAAATAGTAATTTTGATTCTATAATTATTTGGATTATATAAGGCTCAATTTTTAAAACTCAAATGACAAAAGCTCACTAAATAGAAATGCGATGTAAAAAATCTACTCAAGTTTAGTAAATGAACTAAAATTTTAAAATTTTCTACAGTTACAAAGTTTAATTATAACTAAAAGAATATTTAAGCATGCATTTATACATATGTACAAGTAGTATTCAACCATTGATATTTGATGTGTACTTGAAATTTTCTTAAGGTGTAAAACATTTATTTGACAAAATATATCTACTTAATAATATCTTTTCTTTTCCTCTTACAATTAGGATTTTGTATAAGTAACTGTTAGACAGAAAATTCAATACTTTATATAAACAAGTTCTTTTTACAACAAATTATAATGTGATTAAATCATCAAATTAATTTTTAGTATCCTTAAATAGTTAAGATTAGTTTTACTCTATATAAGAAAGTTATTATAAAAGGAAAAAAAAAACCATAACTATAATTATTTGGACTATATAAAACCCAATCTTTAAAATCTATTAAACTCAAAATAACAAAGCTCACTCAATAGAAGTCCAATGTTAAAAATCTAATCAAGTTGAGTATAATAAACAAACTTAATTATAAAACTATAGGCATAAAAGGCTAGATAAAACTAATGGTTACAATAGTTTTTCCAGTTGTCAAATTGGTCCTCAAGCTTTTGAACTTAGATGGATAGAACTCTTACCTCAGTGTGACAGTGGTCAAATTGTTTTTATCTTTCATGGAAATAACACAAAGTTAAAAAAGATTGAACTAGGATCCTCTCTGGTAACTTGGTGAAAATTTTTCCCAAGTGCTTTATTGAATGAATATCATGTCAACACTATAGATAATGTGAAATTCATCCAATGATGCACTTGAGAAAAATTTTCCTCAAATTACTGGAAAGGATCTTCTCCCAAAGAGATTTAATTGGAGTTTAATTAGACAATTTTTCTTATAAAAAATATTAGACAAATTTGATATTTGTGGAATTTATTTGTCTCAATTAAAAGTTTAGGGATCAATTCAATCAAAAGGGCAAATATTGGCGTTGTTAAGCCATATAAAAATTATTTGAGGCATTACCTATAATCTATATTTATAATATGTATATAAAAAGTCTTAATAAGGTGTAAAATATTCACTGAACAAAAAATCTTCATTTAAATGAGGTAATTTTGATTCTATAATTATTTGGGTTATATAAAGCTCAAACTTTAAAGCCCAAATAACAAAGCTCACTTGATAAAAATCTGATATAATAAATCTAATCAAGTTTAGTAAACAAACTTAAATTTCAAGATTATCTACAATTTGAAAGTTTAATTATAATTAAAAGACCATTTAAGCATGCATTTCCACACATATACAAGTAATATTCAATAGTTAATATTTGAAATGTACTTTAAATTTTCTTAAGGCGCAAAACATTTATTAGACAATACATGTTGTTGATGCCAAAAATGTGTTTTGTTGAGCTGGAGGCCGGGCCTCGGATATGCCTGCACAGGGAAAGAAATATGAGTAATGGGGTCGCCGGAGGGGTGCTTCCGAGGGTGCTCTGAAGCTTAAGTTAGAGCGTGATAAGGTGTATGCAGAGGATGAGCGTTCTTTTGTTTTTGTTGTGAAAAGTCTGATCTTTTTGAATTCATACTTGACCTTTTTTTATAGGGCTTTGGAGGCAGTGTTTGTCCTAGGGCGGTAGTGATATGATACCCCTAACTGGTTCAGGCAATGACGCCTATGAGGTCCAGTTTATTGGCTAAGGGTCGTTCGCTAAGGCTTTTGCCTTGCTGGCTTGATCAAGAGCCATCCAAGTATGAGGGCAACTTGGTTGTACCGGTGGTTGGGCGTCGTTTGTTAGGGTTTCGCCTTATTGGTTCGATCAAGAGCCGTTCATGTGCCCGAGGTAGTCTGCTGACCTGACATCCCAAATTGGCTAGGCCATGGTCTGGAAGGCGGTGATGATGTGGAGGCTCAGTTGGGGGTGATGGAGCTCTGAAGGGCAGTTAATGACCTGGAGGCTTAGCTGTTTGGTCCTAAATTGTCCATGTGTTTCCTTGTATCCTGTCATCAAGAGGGTCCACGTGTTGCCTTCCTATTAATTGGGTGTTTTATGGTAATATCAGAGGCCGCCCCTTCCTTGAGTACATTTATGTGCTTAATGAAGTATTTTTATGAATTACCTTTCATTTAGGAGTATTGGTCAGCTTCTTTAGGTCTTTGGGGTGGCGGTCTGAGGATCATTGGAGCAATCCATCTATTCAGACCTTAGAGCTTGTGGCTGAGGCCAATGACATGATCCCAGAGGTATGAGTCCAAGGACAGAAGGAGCAATCCATCTGCTCGGCCATGAAAGCTTGAGTCCGAGGACAGAAGGAGTAATCCATCTGCTCAGTCATGAAGATTAGGGGCCGAGGACCAGTGGAGCAATCCATCTGTTTGGCCATGAAGATAACGGGCCGAGGACCAGTTGAGCAATCCATCTGTTCGGCCATAAATGCTTTGGGCCGAGGACCAGTGGAGCAATCCATCTTCTCGGCCATGAAGGCTTGAGTCCAAGGATAGAAGGAGCAATCCATCTGCTCAGTCATGAAGATAACGGGCCGGGGACCAATGGAGCAATCCATCTGCTTGGACATAAATGCTTCGGGCTGAGGACCAGTGGAGCAATACATTTGTTCGGCTATGAAGACTTGAGTCCGAGGATAGAAGTAGCAATCCATATGCTTGGACCTTGAAGAGAACGCGCCGAGGACTAATGGAGCAATCTATCTGCTCGGCCATGAAGATAACGAGCTAAGGACCAGTGGAGCAATCCATCTACTCAGCTATAAATGCTTCGGGCTGAGGACCTAGGAATTCATCCCTTCACCTTGCTTAGAGACTAGCCGGCCATGGGGCTCATGCTTCCTCGAGTTGCCTTTGGCCTCTCAACTATCATCTCCCCCTTGGTAGCGAAAGCTTCGATGATTCCCTAACTTGCCCTCTAAAAGTACTTCAAATCCCTCCTAAGGACCCTCTGGATTTCTCCTAAAGGCCCTCTGTATTCACTTTCTGATGATCTAAGATTATCTCAGATTCTCCGATTGTCCTTAGAGCTGAAGTGGAGTAGGTCTTATATAGGAAAATACCACGAGTGCAATATGTTTCCAATCTGATGTGGGATGAAGGATATAGAAATGTGTTTCCAACTGATGTGGGATGTGGGATTTAAGCCTTCACATGCCCTTCACACTGAAATCCCGCATAGCTCGCACAGCCTGATCTTTGTCTACTTAAACTGCCATAACTTTCTCTAGAAAAATCATTCTTACGAACCGTAAAATTCTCCAGAAAATAGACTTCTGGATCTTTCTAAGAATATATGGCTCATCTCCTGGTTCTTCTTGTATTAATATAGTTTAATTTGTAAAGATGATTGATCTGTACGGTAATTTTGGCAATTTAGTGAAACTCCTTTCCCGTGCGAGCAGCAGCTGTTGCTCTTCTAAGCCCTCCATCTTGTCCTTCCGGAAGCATTCCTTCATTCCAGTATACCTCAAACAATAATAACTTTTCCGCATCTTTTGAGCTTAAAGTACCTGAAAATGCACCGAAATAGATCAATGATCCAAGAATGATACTTTAGAGTTACTAACGTATAAAAGTGCAATTAAAACCTAGATCAACCCTAAAATGATAACAATTAAGTACTGTTAAGATGCATTTTATGACTCTCATCACAACCCCCAACTAGTTTATTGCTAGTCCCTAGCAATTCAAGCGAAAACAAGAGATGAATTCTACGGTGGGAATCAAAGTAAATGAAAAGAAATATTAGTGTTAACCAAGAGTAATTCACATTTTGTCTCAAAAATTGCACATAACACACGGCACAAAGAATCATTAAATTTCACCCAAATCCAAAAGTAATCCAAACATCAATCTTAAATCGTTATTGACTCTTAATATCCATCTTACCACAAACCATTAATCCGAACACCCGGATGATTTTATGCATAACATTCATGAATACAAGTCTTGGTCTCTAAAACATGATAAATTTCATGACATCAATCATAAAAACAAGCTCCATATGCTTACATTTCAAACCACTCTCCACTATTGTAGAAAAATCACATTACATTGGATCAATAGGTCTTTAATAGGCTTGTAACGTTAGACTAAGGTAAAGATTAAGAAAAAATGGGAAAAATTCACGAGAAAAAGAACTCAATCTTTTAGTTTTAAACACAATCACTTTTAAGCACTAGATAACCTTACTTCAACACCCAACTTTTTCGACTACTTTTCGAGCATTTTTCATTTTTTTTCTTCAAAATCACCACTTTTCTTTTCTTTTCTTCTTTGTTTACCGTAATTCACTTTTCTTTTGTATTTTGGCATAAGACCATTCAACTCCTTTTTCATTTTTATTTTCTTTTACATAACCTCGAAATAATCTCCTTTAATGTACTTGGGTTATGGTAGTGATATTTTCTCATATTTTCATCCTTACTCCTTTTAAGTGTTTCTCAACAAATGTGTATAGCTAAGTTCTTTTAAAAGAAAGGTAAGGATAAAATATTATCTTTAGGCTCATAAAGGTGAGTAAATGGGCTATTGAAAGAAACAAGGCTCACTTCTTTTTCAAGAAAAGGCTCAAATAGGTGACTAGTGGTAAACATAGCAATGGTAGGTTTAACAGGCTAAAACGGTCCAAAAATGGCCTATATCATATCCTAAGTAGTGTGCATTCTAAGAATTCGCCTTAAGTGATTATCAAGTAAGTTCTAGAGCTTGTCAAGACCACAAAAGTATTCATAAAACAATCACACATAAAATTTCTCTAAATGTTTAAGACTAATCATACAATCTTACCACAAACTAGAGTCTCAAACCAAATGAAGATTGATACTTAAATTAATTTCAAACCGAAGCAAGATTTAACTTCTTCTAAATGCTATATGCTATCTCAATTAAGTTTATATCATTGACATGTAAACTGACTCTGAAGCTAACACCAAGCATGTTAAACACAAACAATCAAGGAAGATGACACCAAGCAGTTCAATGGAGAAAGAAAAAAAAAATGTATGGAAATAAAGAATATAGAAACCAAGAGATGCGTTTCCTCCACCCCAAACTTAAAAATTGCATTGACTTCAATGTAAAAGAAAGAGTAAAAGAAACTCCCCTTGTAGCCAAAGGTGCATAGAAGCTAAAAATTGTGCTCCACCATTTGAACTGCTTCGTATATTTTTCCTTGAAAATGAAACACCAAGTTAATACTGGAAAACAGAAAAAATGCAAATAATAAACAAGAAAGAAAAACAATAATAGTAAAAGGATATACTGTGGGGTGCCTCCCATGAGCGCTAAGTTTTACATCTTCAACCAGACGCCCTTATTCCCTCCTAGAAAAACATAAGTTGAATGCACCAGCCACTGTTTTATTGCCAAATTCGATGCTTGTATCCTTTTGAAAGGCCTCAAGGATGTCATCAGTAACATCCGCAAATTCTGGCTCGACATATGCTCTTGTGAAGCCATGGGTGAGGGCGGACTCCAATGGATTAAGGTGATAGATATTTTCCATGAATGAGTCAATCATGCATGCTTGGTGGCTTTCGTCCATATCCTCTGATTTTTTTCGTTATTGAGATGTGTAATAACTTACCACTTAGTGTCTCAATGGCATTCACCTCCTTCAAATTCTGTTACGCCAGGTGCTGACTATGA
This sequence comes from Bretschneidera sinensis, assembly GCA_023935145.1. NCBI lineage: Eukaryota > Viridiplantae > Streptophyta > Magnoliopsida > Brassicales > Akaniaceae > Bretschneidera > Bretschneidera sinensis. The sequence goes on from CM043700.1 coordinate 34,300,723, forward strand.
GATATGGACTGAGCTTGAGAAGGGATCTTACCTCGCTCAGTCACACTCAAGTAGCTCATTAACTTGGACACTTAGCTCTTTATCTCTTTATTTTTTTCAACAGCCTACGTAATTAAATATTCAAGTCTTTGATTAGTCTTACCCTGTGCCTCAATAAAAGCATGTAAAGTGTCTTCTAAAGAACTCCTAGAAGATATAGGTGCATGATATGGTTCAAGATATAGTGCATGGGGGTTGTGCAAGCTGCTAGTTTTCAGACTTCTAGCTGAAATTGGGGTGATTTCACCATCCCGGATTATAAGTATCAGAGAAAGGTGTCAAAGGCTTCTTGTACATGCCTAAGGCATTACATTGTTCCTCATATATTCCTCTTATCTCAGCAAATGTAGGGCACTCTTAGGCAAGATGATTTACCCCATCACACACAAAATATGGTTTCAAAGATGCTATGTGATTAGCTACTTGTGTTGGCTTTGAGCTTTTAGTCTTTAACACCTCTAGTTCCCTGTGAGTATCTCGACCTTGGCCTTAAGGTTATCCTCTTCCCTAAGATGGTAAATTTCACCACCATTTAGGTTCCTTATAAGTCCTGACCTATTTGTGCTTTCAGTAGCACTAGGTCCAGTCCAAGTGTGAGCTTTTTCAGCAAGCTCATTGAGGTACTCTATAGGCTCATCATGATCTTTTGGTCTTATGTTGGGGAAAGTATTTGTTAAAAAAAGCCCGAGTCATCTCAGTCCACGACCTAATAGATCGTGGTCTTAGTGAGTATAGCAAACTCTTGGCTCTATCCTTCAAAGCGAAAGAAAAGAACTTAAGCCTCACAATGTCATCGGTTTCATCTTGACTATGAAAAGTCGCGACTACTTCCTCAAACTCTCTAATGTGCACATATAGGTTTTCATTATCCAAGCCATGAAATTTAGGGAGTAATTGAATCATCCCTAGTTTAAGATCTAATTGGTGAGTATTGGCTGGAAACATGATGCATGATGGTGTGGCTGTGCGTGTAGGGTGGAGGTAATCCTAAAGTGTCCTAGCAACATTCTCATTAAGGTTATCGGCCATGTTAACAAAATCCTCTAAATTCTCACTTGGGTTTCCACTATGGGTTGATCTAGGTGAGGTTTCACTATCAGACTCGGAAGGAGATGGATTATCAAATAAAGGGTTTAAAAAGTTTAATCCTGACTCTAGCACAGGCCTACAAGCAAATCTACCTAAAGTGTCTCTATATCTGGGCATGCAAGATCACAAAATAATAAAAATACTATAAAAAAGAAAAAATCAAATAAAATAAAATAAAAAATTAATTTAGCAAGCTAGAAGAAGGAACGAAGTTACCGCCTTTACAGCTGTTGAAAAAACTATTTACAGTTCTTCTACCATCATGTCAAAAGTTGACAATCCTCCTTGTATTTAAGCGTGTTTTCCCGGCAACGGCGCCAAAATTTGATTACGCCCAAAGAGTAATGTGGTAGTTGTAGCACAACTTTGGGGTGTCGATTCCATAGGAAAACAAGTTAACTACAAAAGAAGGTGTGAACCTTAACACAAATGATAAAGATCAAATGACAAAATCTGAATTGTCGATTTTGTGAAAATTGTGTAAATAATTGATGGATAATATAATAAAGAAACAACAAGGTTCCGGAAATCCTCCCTAGGTTCATTGCCCTAATCCTAACTTGATTTAGTTGTTTTTATCTCGATTGCAAGTTTCACATCCCAAACAGGCAATCGACAAATATTCAATTAAAACGCATGTATAAACCCTAATGTAATTGATATGAATTATTCTTTACTTTCAAGCACACATGACCTAACTTATAAATTATCAAAAAGACGACGATATATCTAAATGATAATACCGCAGCAATGGACAAATCTATAAAAGAGATCTATCAGACTCAATCACACCCAAACAAATACACATAAGAAGAGCATGACTAGACTTATATGGAAAAGAAGCATGCAGTCACCGGACTAATAAGAAATCTACTAATTAAATTAAAGAATAAAAAACAACAATGTTTAATGAAAATAATACCAAATTACAACTGAATCAAATAAAGGGAAATAAGAATAACTACATCTAGGGATTCATCCCTTTGCCTTGCTTTGAGACTAGCCGGCCATGGGGCTCATGCGTACTCGAGTTGCCTCCGGTATCTCAACGATCATCTCCAACTTGGTAGCGAAAGCTTCGGCGATTCCTCAGCTTGCCATCCAAAAGTACTTCGGATTCCTCCTAAAGGCCCTCTGGATTCACTTTCTGATGATCTCAGATTCTCCGATTGTCCTTAAAGTTGAAGTGGAGTGGGTCTTATATAGGCAAATACCATGAGTGCAATGTGTTTCAAATCTGATGTGGGATGTGAGATATAGAAATGTGTTTCCAACCGATGTGGGATGTAGGATTTAAGCCTTCACATGCCCTTCACGCTGAAATCTCGCACAGCGCGCACTACCTGACATTTGTCTACTTAAACTACCATAACTTTCTCTAGAAAAATCATTTTTATGAACCATAAATTCTCCAGAAAATAGACTTTTGGATCTTTCTAAGCATATATGGCTCATCTCTTAGTTCTTTTTGTATCAATACAGTTTAATTTGCAAAGATGATTGATCTGTACGGGAAATTCTGGCAATTTAGTGAAACTCCTTTCCAGTGCGGGCAACAGCTGTTGCTCTTCTAAGCCCTCCATCTTATCCTTCCAGAAGCATTCCTTCACTCCAGTATGCCTTGAGTTTTTGTACCTCAAAGAATGATAACTTTTCCTCCTCTTTTGAGCTTAAAGTATCTGAAAATGCACCAAAATAGATCAATGATCCAAGAATGATACTTTAGAGTTGTTAACATATAAAAGTGCAATTAAAACCTAGATCAACCCTAAAATGATAACAATTAAGTATTGTTAAGATGCATTTTATGACTCTCATCAGCCATATTTTATCTATATTTCGAGGTCGTTAGTTGTAACTTTTTTAAAAAGTTAATAAAAATTTCTTTCTTTAAACTTTTGTTTTTCATACAATAGTTCCACGTTTTTACACTTAGTTTGTTTTAAGATAACCTTCATTCTTGGAACTCGAGCGTAGGCTCCGAGTTTTTATTTGTAAAAACATTGAAGGTGTTCGGCGTTCCAGGTTCGAGGAATGGGTTTCCCATTCAACTCATCGAGCTCGAAAGTACTAGGGCAACACACATTTTTGATTAGATATGGTCCTTCCTAGTTAGGGATCAACTTTCCCATTTCTCGAGGTCGGGATACTTCGTTCTTCCATAGGACGAGGTTATGGAGCAGAAAGTGCCTTTCTTTCACTCTTGAGTTGTAATACCTAGCAGTGCGCTATTGATATGCTGCTAGTCAGATTTGGGATTTGTCTCGGGCCTCGTCGAGGAGATTGGCATTCATACAAAGGGCTTCTTCGTTGCTCCTTTCCTCGAAGCTTTGTATTCAGAAGAAGGGTACTCCTATTTCTAAGGGAACCACGGCCTCCGACCCATAGGTCATGAAGAAAGGGGTTTCCCCCGTAGGAGCTCGAGCCATGGTTCGGTATGCCTAGAGTATGTGGGGCAGATGGCTCGTCCATTGTTTGTCCGCTTCATCTATTCACCTCTTGATGCCTTGGAGGAGCGTTCTGTTAGTTACCTCGACTTGTCCATTAGCTTGTGGATATCCAACCGAGTAAAAGCGATGATCGATGTGCAATTCATCACATAATATTTTGAACCGAGCACTGTCGAACTGTTTGCCATTATCCGTTACCAATACTCGAGGTACTCCAAACCGATATACTATCGACTTCCACACGAAACCTCAGGCCTGATGGTCGGTGATGCTGGCCAAGGGCTCAGCTTCTACCCACTTCGTAAAATAGTCTATTGCCACTATGAGGTACTTCCACTGGCTAGCTACTCCAGGAAAAGGTCCGAGAAGGTCCATTTCCCACATAGTGAAGGGAAGCAGACTCGTGATTGAAGTTAGGAGGTTTGCCGATCTGTGTGGTACGGCGGCATACTGTTGGCAGCTTTTACATTTTTTTACCATCTCCATTGCTTCTTCTCTCATTCTGGGCCAATAATAACCTTGGCGAAGGATTTCGGATGCCAGAACCCTTCCTCTAAGATGATTTTCTCATATTCTTTCATGGACCTCTCGGAGAGCGTAATCAGCTTCGGTCGGGGTAAGGCATTTTAAGTAGGACATTGTGAGGCCTCTTTTATATAATCGATCGTCTAAGATAACGTACTGTGCTGCTCGAGACATAACATTCCGGGCTTCATTTCTGTCGTCTAGAAGATGACCGTCGCACAAGTACTCAAGAATAGGACTCATCCATGTCTTTTAGCCAACCATAAGTAATAGCATAGCTTCATCGATGTTGGGTACAGTCAGTGTTTCGAGATAAACTACCCACCATGGTTTGAGTTGGCGGGAAGACACGAGCCGAGCCAAGGAGTCAGCCTTTGAATTTTCAGTTTGCGGATCTGGCTGATGCGAAATACTTCGAACTTTGTAGCCAGTGCTTTAGCCTTCTCAAGGTAACGAGTGATCTTTTCCCCTCGGGCCTCGAACTCCCTGTTAATCTGGTTTACCATTAGCTGAGAGTCACTATATACGGAAAGTACCTCGGCTAGTTTCATTCTTGCTAGTAAAGCTTCGTACTCGGCCTTATTGTTGGATCCCTTAAATTCAAACCTCAAGGCGCATTTAATGGTGAAGTTGTCTGAACCACCTAGGATGAATCTGACACCACTTCCAGTGTCAGTGGAGGACCTATCGACATGAAGAGTCCACTGAGGGAACAGGTTTGTTTTGTCGAGCGTCTGAGGCAGTTCTTCTGGTCTTGGTAGAATGGTTTCCATGACAAAATCGGCTAAGGTCTGGGCTTTAATTGCTGTCTGAGGCCTGTAGCGAATGTCGAACTCGCCCAGCTCTATTGGCCATTTCACCATTCTGTTGGAAACATCAGGTTTATGGAGTACTTGCCGAAGGGGTTGGTTGGTGAGAAGAGTGATTGTGTGGGCTTGAAAATATGGTCTGAGCTTCCGGGCTGAGATCAAGATAGCATACGCAATTTTTTCCACAGGAAGATACATTGTTTCGGCGTCGTGGAACACTTTGTTTACTTAGTACATGGGCTTCTGTGTGCCCTCGTCTTCTCGAATCAAGACTGAGGCCACTACTTCGGGTTCGACCAAGAGATACAGAAAGAGTTCTTCGTCAACTACGGGCTTGGTGAGTAAATGAGGAGTACCCAAATGTTTCTTTAGTTCCCTGAATACTTCTTGGCAATCTTCGGACTAAACAAAGCATTTGGTCTTCCGAATGGCTTTAAAAAAGAGTAGGCACTTTTCGGCAGACTTTGACATGAACCGGCTCAAAGCAGCTATCCTTCTAATGAGTCATTGGATTTCCCTCACGGTCCGAAGCAGGTTCATGCTAAGGACGACATCTATCTTCTCAGGGTTTGCTTTTATGCCTCTGTGGGTTACTATGAACGCAAGGAACTTTCCCCCAGTGACTCCAAAGGCATACTTAGCGGGGTTCAACTTCATTTGATGATGGTGGAGGACGTCAAAGGCCTCTTTTAAGTCGACCTCGTGATCTCTGGCCTTGACACTTTTAACCAACATATCATCGATATAAACTTTCATATTTCGACCTATCTACCCCTGGAAAATTTTATTTACTAACCTCTGGTAAGTGGCCCCGACATTATTTAAGCCGAAAGGTATGACCCTATAGCAGTAGAGTCCTTGTTCTGTAATAAATATTGTTTTCTCTCGATTCGGTCGGTGCATGAGGATCTGATTATAACCTGAATAGGCCTCTATGAACGTTAGTAATTCATGCCCTGAGGTTGCGTCGACAAGTTGATCAATCATGGGTAAAGGGAAGCTGTCTTTCGGATAAGCTTTATTTAGATCAGAGAAATCGATGCAGATCCACCACTTGTCATTTGCCTTTTTCACCATAACTACATTAGATACCCAGTTCGAATAGCGTACCTCTCGGATAAACTTGGCCTTGAATAATTTGTCAACCTCTACTTGGATGGCTGCCCGTCGCTCAAGGGCAAACAATATTTTCTTTTGGATGACCAGCTTGTGATTTAGATCCACACTTAATCGGTGTACTATGACCTCTGGGCTAATTCCAGGCATATCTGCTGCAGTCCAAACGAATAGATCACGATTTGCCCGAAAGAAGGCGAGCAAAGACTTTTTTAGGGCTTCAGGTAGGTTTGAACCAATTTGGATGGTCCGAGAGCTGTCTTCGCCGAGGGGGACAGCGGTTAGTTCTTCTATTGTTTGGCACCTTAGGTTGCTTCATTCATCTCTAAGATTGTCCAGCTTAAGTGGGAAGGCTTCTGCCTGCTTGTCTTTTCTCATTGCATTGAGATAGTAGGACCTTAAGGTTTGTTGATCTCTCTTGACTTCGCCCACTCCTTTGGTGGAGAATTTGACTTTCAGGTGATTGGTGGAGACAACCACTAGGAGTTTATTTAGTGTTGGCCGTCCAAGTATCATATTGTAGGATGAGGGCTGCCGGACGATCAGAAAGGTAGTCTGTACAGTTGTCACCTGAGGGGCTATCCGCTCAGTCACTGGGAGGGTTATACTGCCTTCTGTAAAGATTGGTCCTTCTAAAAAATTGTAAAGCGGGGTGGAGACCGGCTCTAATTGGGACTTTCCCAGTTGTACTTGTTGGAAGTGTTATAGAACAGAATGTCGGCTGAGCTTCTGTTATCGACCAGGACTCGCCCAACCTCGTGGTTGGCCATGAGGAGGAAAATTACGATAGCATTGTCGTGTGGAGTCTGAACTCCTTGTAAGTGTTCGTCCGAAAGGAAATGATTTCGCTCACTTTATGCCGTTTATAGGGTTCGGAGATGGAAGCTATCGACCTGGCATAAAACTTCCCGCGGTTATTGGACACGCCCCCAGCTGCTGGCCCTCCACAAACGATCTTGATGATTTTTGCAGCGGGAGCCTCTGGTTTCTTCTGGCTGGGTTCTTCACGGTTCGGCCCCGGGCTCTTCCGGATAGGCCACACAGGCCTGTTCCACTCGAGTGGGCGTTCAGGGCTTCTCCGGGGTTGCTCTGCAAATTTTTCCATCTGCGATCCAGTAAATTCCTTTAGATATCCTCTGTTAATGAGGGCCTTGATCTGGTTCTTGTGGGACTTACATTCTTTTGTATCAAAGGGTGGGCGTTTGGTAAGTTTTAAACTGAAGATCCCAGATCTTAGCCCATTTTTGAAAGCCAATAGCTGAACGCTAGGATCAAGGTATGGGATCTCCCATACGGCGGAGTTGAACCTTGAAATATAGGCCCATAGTTTCTCTCCTTTTAGCTGGACGATGTTGAACAGAGATTCTGAGGCCTTCTTTGGTCCTTTGCTACTGATAAAATGAGAGACGAAGGCGTAACTCAGCTCTTTAAACGTGCAGATACCTCATGGTTTCAAACGAGAATACCACGTTCCGGCTGCCTTTTCAGTGTTAGAGGGAAGGCTCGACATATCACAGGGTCGGAATGTCTGTGGAGTGTCATCGTGGTTCTGTAGTGCTGGAGGTGATCTAAAGGGTCAGAGGATCCATTATAAGGTTTAGTCTGAGGCATTCTAAAATTTGGCATGAGGGGGGCCTTGAGGACCTCCCGAGTGAAGGGGGCTCCTGCACATCGAACTTATCCATGACGTTGTGACCACTGCCTTTAAGGGCTTAATTGATCCATCCTTCTATGTCCTCGACCCGCCTTCTAAGATCACCACTATGTTTGGACAAGGGACTTTCTTTGGACCCAGCCATACGGGGCTGGGAAGACGCGGTTACGGAACAGCCGTTGGTAGAGCGTTTGCGGTTACCTGACATAGTATGACTAAGGTCTGGCCGAGGGGGTACTGGTGATGGCTGGTGAGCTTGATTACGCTCAAACTATCACTCGGTTATTGTGTATAGATGAGGTGTCGATCCTACGAGGAAACGCGTACTACAACAGAAATTGTTAACCTTAACACGAACGATAACGATTAAATGAAAGAATATGAGTTTTGATAATGGAATAACGTGAGAGAATTGTGTAAATATAAATGAGAATATAAACAAAACAACAAGGTTCCGGGAATCCTTCTTAGGTTTGTTGCCTTGTTCCACTCTCGATTCAATTGTTTTTATCTCGATTGCAAGTTTCACATCCCAAACAAGCAATCGAAAAATATTCAATTAAGCACATTTATAAACCCTAATGTAATTGATATAGTCTACTCTTTAGTTTCAATTCAAGCACACATGATCTATCTCATAGATTATCAAGAAATGACAATATATCTTAATGACAATACCGCAGTAATGGACAATCTATAAGATAAATCTACCGAAATCAATCACATCTAAACAACTTGACATAAGAAAAGCTTAACTAAACTTATGCGGAGGAGGAAGATGCAATCACCAGATTAAGAATAAAGTTTCTAATTCATACTTAATCAAAGAGTAAATCATAAACAATATTCAATAATAAATCCTTACAACTGAATCAAGAATGGAATCAAGAACAACAACACCTATGAATTCATCCCTTTTCCTTGTTTGGAGATTAGTTGGCCATGGGGCTCATGGTTGATGAACAATGTGGAGCTCTCCTCTTGATTTCCAGCCTTGAGAGACTTGGAAGAATACTAAATTGGATTGTAGCTGCAAACCCTTAAGGATCTATATATAAACCATAAGGTTGGGGGTGTTTTAGGCTAAAAAATTGTGATTTAGAAGCCCTAATTGGGTCAAGGAACCGTGTGCGCGCCTAGGCACCCACTCACCCATGCCTAGGTACTGCTTTCATCCGAGATGGGTAATGTGTTGGGCGGTGCGGGGCCCTCTTCTCCACGCCGCGGCTCTCACTCTTGGCAGCTTGGTGTCTTCTCTGGACAGTGCGATGCTCTCTTTTCGATGCCTAGTTGCCCACTCTTGGTTGAATAGTGGAGTCTCTGGACGGTGCGGTGCCCTTTTCTCCACGCCTAGGCACCCACTCTTGGTTGAATGGTGGAGTCTCTGGATGCTGCGGCGCCCTCTTCTCCACACCTAGGTGCCCACTCTTGGTTTGCTATCCAAAAGCTTGTGGACTTTGTGGGCAAGGCTTGAAGTCTTGACGCACACTAGGCCTTCCGAACATGTGGACTTTTCTTGTGGCTATGATGCACAACAGGCCTTCTGAAACTACTTTGTACTCTCTGACATACATGAACTTTTGGCATTTTAAACATAGATAACTTCATCATCTCTTTTGAACACAAAGCACCTGAAATTGCACCGAAATAGATCAATGATCCAAGAAAGATACTTTAGAATTGTTAAGGTAAAAACGAGTAATTGAACCCTAGATCAACTTTAACATGCTAACAAATAAGCACAGTTAAGATGCATTTTACGACTCTCATCAAAGCTCCTCCGCGGATCTCAGCGGTTAGGCTGGTCATAAGTCATGAGAGTTTTGCAAACTGCACTTGAAGAGTGGCTATGTTGGGGCGTGCCTCAGACTCGGCTGAGGAACTAGTCCCGGTCTTCATTACGCCCTTACTAAGGTCTCTGGCAGGGGTTTTGGGTGGCATGGCAACAAACGAGTTCTTTAAACTTCTTCAATGTTACTGCCAGTGAGAGATGGTGGTTTATAAATGAGAATATAAACAAAACAACAAGGTTCTGGGGATGCTCCGAAGCTTAAGTTAGAGCGTGATAAGGTGTATGCAGGGGATGAGCGTTCCCTTGTTTTTGTTGTGAAAAGTCTGATATTTTTGAATGTATACCTGACCTTTTTTTTATAGGGCTTTGGAGGCGGTGTTTGTCCTAGGGCGGTGGTGATATGATGCCCCTAACTGGTTCATGCAATGATGCCTAGGAGGTCCAGCTTGGTGGCTGAGGGCCGTTCACTAGGGCTTTTGTCTTACTGGCTTAATAAGGAGCCATCCAAGTATGAGGGCGGTTAGTCAGCTAACACCCCAACTTGGTTGTGTAATGATGCTTAAGAGGCCCAGCTGGGTGGCTGGGGACCGTCTGTTAGGGCTTCGCCTTATTGGTTCGATCAGGAGCCGTTCATGTGCCCGATGTAGTCTGCTGATCTGACATCCCAACTTGGACAGACAATGATGGTCTGGAGGGCGGTGATGATGTGGAGGCCTAGCTGGGGGTGATGGAGCCCTGAAGGGCGGTTTATGACCTGGAGGCTTAGCTGTTTGGTCCTAGATTGTCCACGTGTTTCCTTGTGTCCTGTTATCAAGAGGGTCCACGTGTTGCCTTCCTATTAATGGGGTGTTTTATGGCAGTATCACATGTATTTAACAATATCTTTTCTTTTCCTCTTAAAATTAGGATTTTTTATAAGTAATTGTTTGACAAAAAATCCACTACTTGACATGAACAAGTTTTTTTTTTACAATAAATTAAAATATGATTAAATCATTAAATTAATTTTTTAGTATATTCAAATAATTAAGATTTAGTTTTACTCTATATAAAAAAAATTTATTTATAGAAGAAAAAATTATAACTATAATTATTTGGACTATATAAAACCCAATTTATAAAACCCAAAATAGCAAAGCTCACTCAATAGAAGTCCAATGTTAAAAATCTAAACAAGTTAAGTATAATAAACAAACTTAATTATAGTATCTATAATCTATATTCTACAATCAAACAATTCAATTATAATTAGAAGAGTATTTAAGTATGCATTTCCACACATGTAAAAGTAGTATCTCACAAATTGATATCACTAGAAAAAATACCCGTACTTGATAATTATCTTTTCTTTTCCTTTTAAAATTAGGATTTTGACCAAAAAAATATTATTTTATATAAACAAGTTCTTTTGTGAAAGAATAAATTATTATGTAACTAAATCAATTAAATTAACACTTTAGTTTCCTCAAATTAGGAATGTTCACTAAACGGTTAAAATCGATTAACCGACTATATTGATCCGATATGGTTAATTGGTTAAATCTGTTAACAAAATAAGATATATAGGTTAATTGGTTGGTTAGTGGTTAAATTTTTTTTAACCGTTTCGGCTGTTTAACCGATTGGAAAAATAATTAATATTAATAATATGTTAAATATAAATATAATATATAATAAACTAAAAATATATTAAGTATAAATTAAATATATAATATGTAATAAATTAAAAAAAAAACTTAATTATATAAACAGTGTTAGTTATCCGATCAACCAACCATACCGACCGAAATTAATTTAATCAGTTAATGTTGAAATACTTAGATTAATTCGGTTGAAATGGTTAAAAAAAATTTGACCCAAAAAAATCAGTTAAAATTTTTAACCGACTGTTTGCACACTTCTACTTCAAATAATTAAGATTTAGTTTTATTATATATAAACAAATTGTTTATAGAATAAAAAAATAATTATTCTATACGAACAAGTTTTACACAAACAAGTGATCAGTTTGTAATTAAATTCATTAAATTAATAAAAAATTATTACACTTAAATTTAAGATATTTTTTACTTATTTAAATCAAATCATGCTCTTTCATATCGATGAGGACAAAAAATTCTCTTTCACTTCAAAAAATACACGATTGAACTATTGTTTTATTTTATTAATGATTAGCTGATCATGTTTATTAGATGACCAAATGGTTGTATTTATTTATTTATTTATTTTATAACGAAGATCTAATGTACATACCCTTAATTCTTACCACATAAACATTAACGGATTTTGAATTATATTTTTTAGGGGGCCACACAGAAAATATGGTTTTTTTTTTTTATGAAAATGGATATATTATTTTATGTGTATGTTTTTTCATAAGAACTTCATTTTTTTATTAAGGGTATGAATTATGTAAATTATTTTTTTATTAAATTGATTTGTATTGGGCCGTCCTATTGAAAAATGTTATTACTATTTTATAATAAACTTACTTTTGAAAATAAAGAAAACCAACAAACTTAGTATTTACTTACAAAATTAAATGGTGTCTCAACTTATGGGTATACATCACGAATTGGAAAACAAGAATTAAAAAAAAAATAAGAAGAATGAACAAAGTCTTTAATGTTTACAGTTATTTGATATTAAGTTTGTATGTTATTTTACTAGTATCAAGTACTTATAATGGATAATTTAAAAAAGGATAAATACACCACTCAAATATTAAAGCATATGCATAATTTAATTAGATTAAGTAAAAAAGATATTTTTGATTTTGTAATTTTTATATATTTATTATATGTAAATTATTTAGAATATTAATATTCTAAACATTTTACTTTAAGCCAGTCACAAGTATATTAAGTATAATATATTTTTTAAGTTAAATAATATGAAAGAAATCTTGAAATGGCCCAATTCAAATTTTATGCCTATGCCATATTGCCATGAGCCCAAGACTAGCAATGTGCCCAATATGTTCAAGGCAGTCAGGGCTTTCTCAGTCATATTTTTTTGAGGTCCAGAATCTTCTGAGAGAGAGAGAGAGAGAGAGAGACGTCTTCTTGTTCCCAAAAACCTTTCTCCTCGTCTTCTCTCTCTCTCCGATATTCTCTATCGGTCTCACTCTCTCGTTTCCCTCTCTCACTATTGAAAATATTAGTTCTATTTTCTCTCTTTTGCCGTGAAGGACGAGATCCATGGGCAAAGAGAAATCAGATCAAGGTGTGGCCGGAAAATGCAGTTCGGCCACCATCAACCACCACTGTGTCCTCCTTAAATTTTTGGTAAAGAAAGAAAGAAAGAAAATAAAGAGAGGGAGAGATTTCTTGTTCTTCCAGAAAACTGATCTCTCTCTCCGATTTCCTCCCTCTCCTCCTCTATTCTCTCTAGGTCTCACTCTCTCGCGTCCATCTCTCTCTCTCTTGAAAAATTTAGTTATATTTTCTTTTTGTTGGCGTGAAGGAAGAGATCCATGGGCAAAGAGAAATCCGACCATGGTGTGGCCGGAAAATGCAATCTGTCCACCATCAGCCACCACTGTGTTCTCCTCAAATTTTTGGTAAATTCTTATACAAATTTATAGACATTTAAATGTATTTCAAAACAAGTTGATATATTTTTATATAGCTCAAATGGAAATCTATAAAATAAAAACATTGGATATTTCTGATTTTTTTTTTTGGGGTGGGGGGTGATTGAGTTAATTTTTGTTGGATTTCTAAGTTGAATGTAAATTGAAAAAAATGTATGTATATGTATACGATTTTTGAAGGACTAATATTGAAAATCACAAACCTCGTTTACTGCACACCGTGAAGGAAGTGTTTTCGTTGTCTCCTAAAACGAGTTATCTTGATCAAGATCTTTCCTCTCATCGTATTGAGACAACAATCAGCTTCTTGTTTCCCGCTGTTGCGATCGTTTTCTTTTTATTCTATATGAAATGCAGGGGCGCATACCATTGCAGTACAGAAGCATGTTCTCTATCCATATTGGCCCACTAAGGCCCTCTTGTTTTCATTCATGGTTTCTTAACATAACTACGCCCATGTTAACTGAATAAGGCTACCTTGTCTGATATATGTGGCTAAATAGTATAATCTTTATTATAATGTGAAGATAAATTGGAAATTTTGAAGGTTTACCGCAATTTTGTATGCAGGTTTTTATAGCTTGTGGGGTTGGTATAGCAGACCAATAAAAAAAAAGAATTTTTTTTGTTGGTGAAGCAGAAGACCTCTTCCGCAAACCCAAGACTTGGTCGTGGTGAATTATGGAGAAACAAATCAACTCTGGCATTCCAATTGATACTGATCAGTTAGTTTCCTCTTCTTTTCTTACTTTTACTGTTACTGTTTAAATCTATTAGATTATTTATGTCCTTTACTTGATTCCTTGAAGATTGAAAAACTTCCTAATTCTATACTAATCATCCTACTGTTAACTGTATCATATGGCTTTATTCTACAATTTGAAGATCCCTTCGACCTGGGAATTTTAATTTGAGGAAGCTTTTTTTTTCTCCATTTGTAGATCTTTTTATCTTGGTGGTGCAGTGAGGATGGCCAATGATATAAAATTTGCGCAGGTATTTTCAAAGTTATCAGTTGTGTATGTTCTTTGTACACAAATTATGATTTATTTTTGTTTTCTTATTGTTTTCCTTTAGTCAATCTGCTGAAGCTACGATCCAACTGCCCTCCCAATGTGTAAGCTTATTGAAAATAAAAAAGTTTTGCAACATGTTTCTTTGTTGTCCCATTCTCAATAGGATGTGAAATGATGGTTACATAACATGAATTTGCTGATAAATTGCACAATACTTCTTTCATATAATGATTTTGGACTTCATTGGACTCCACACTTGTCAAGGTGATATTTGTGCAGGCTTTAAGTTGATATCTTTCTTTGAGAAGAAAATGATGGTGTTGCATTTCTCTTGAAATAGCATACTGTAGAGGACCACAACTGAGTTATTTCCTTCATATATCATTGCTTGAAATAGTACACCACTAAAACATATTTTCCATATGGTGCACTCCATTGTTTTCCTTTTTGATGCAAATGTCCACACTTTTGAGTTGGCATATTACCTCTTTCTCATCATATTAAGTTTAAATATTTTGGAAGTTTCATGGTTGTTCTATCTTTTTATTTTTTCTAGCACGACCAAGAAAAAGATATATGAACTTTTTAACTATTGGTTCTATTAAGTCAAAAGCATATTTTCAAAACTGTTTTTCTGCTTCCAGCAAGTAGGATTGAAATTTTATTTCCATGAGGAGTACTTCGGCTCTTAACGAATTCTTGTTACTTCTGAATTTTAGTAGATATGAAAGGGATGTAATATGTTTCATTGCAGTTGATTCAGGTATTTTGTTTTCTGTTAGTGAAAGCGAGAAGTTACGGATTGCTTGAAATTTAAATCTTTTGAAGTGAGATGTTTTCCTATTTTTGTTATTGCTGATGGGGATGCATAAATGTAGTTTCAAGGTAGTATGTAGACTTTTAGAGGTATTGAATCGACTAATGATATGATAATCAACCGTGGTGTCTATAGAGTAGGCATGATGTGTAAGATGAGTCTTCTTTTTTTGGTACATTGGTGGGAGGGAGATCGGATCCAGATCTCTTATATGGAGGATCCGGAAATAACTACTAAGCCAGAAGGCTCTGATCAAGATGAGTCTTTTTGCTTCAAAATAATCTATAATAATGATATGATAATCATTTGTGGTGTAAATCGAGCCCACAAGATGTTTAAAGTGGGTATTTTAACTTCATAATGTTATGTACACTATCTTTGAAGCAAAACACACGTAGTAAACAAAATATTCAAAGTGAAGTTAATTTAGTTAATGAGTCATTAATAATTCAATCTTCCTCAACTATGTTGTGGTGGATTCTTAAACAAAAGGAATGATGATAGCTACTGTGTTTCAAGGTCTTAGAAGTTTAGCTATGTCAAATACTTTAGGAAATAACAAAAATTATCATTTGGTGCTTTGATTATAAAATATAAATTTATAATCCATTTGAAGGTTTAACGCAATCAAAGTTTTTGTCAAAGGAAGCTACCTAACTAGACATTTGCTTAAAACCCCACTAAGTTTCAGTTTAGGCTCATTTTTTTGTCATTTGTTGTGAGTACCTAATATATTGTGCAACATGTTCTTGAAGGTTATTCCATTTTCTTTTTACTTTTTTTTAAACAGTATTACATAGAAATCAGAGTATAAAGCGAAATAAATTGTCAATGAAACAACTAATGTCATGTCTTTTTATGTTATTAATTTTTTAGGAAAAATTATCTAGATTAATCATAACTTCAACAACCAGAAGCCTAGTGACATTGGCACTTATTCTTAAATTTTGGCATGTAGATACTTCTAAGAAGAAAGAAAGTTTGGCATGAAAATAATGTGGCTTACCCTTTGCTGAAAAATAATATACATCTTGTATTGGAGAAAATTTGAATTTTTTTTTGTTTTGTTTATATTGAAGGATGATTTCTTTATCGTGTATTGTAGAGCTGGAACATCTCTTGTTCTTTTGTATAACATTTAGGAGGGTAAGCCGTTAAGGGGAAGGATAGGAAATTCCCCTTTGATAATCATCTGTTATTTGAGAGGGTAGCCTATCAAGGGGAAGAATGAGATGCTTCAATGCTCATAAAGTTCATTGTAAACTTTTACTTTCTGTACTTTGATTCCACTCATTCCCAAGCATTGTTTTTTGCATTATATACAAGTTTATACACAGTTAAATTTATTTATTTATTTTTTTAGAAAATTTGTCGATTTTATAGGTCTCAAGCAGATATTTCATCTTTAGTACTTGGGTTGGAGGCTTTGGTAGGGAGCTTTCGATGATTGCATGAGCATTCAAGGTTATTCCCTTCTCTCACTAAAAGTTAATTCTATAATTTTCATTTCTTGGTTTTTGTAGAAACTTGCTGCCTTCATTTAAAATACTTTGTTGTTTAAAGAGTTTAGGGTGTTGAATTCTGGATGATGATTTGATTGTCACTTGCGTCTGTTTGGTTCAGGATTATAGTGAGATATGATTAGAATTAACATATGATAGGATAATGAGAGATTAAAGAGGTAACCTTAATCTTATGTTTGGTTCACGAGATTGTTGGGTTGAGGCTAAAGTGTGATAAGAAGTTTAATTACCAAAATATAAAATACACTATTACTATTCATCATTCTTAATAATCTCTAATTTCTTTACAAACACTAAAATTTAATTAGTATTATTATTATATTTTTTACTATTATAATTATTATAATAAAAAATAATAGTTATTATGAAATTATTACTTTTATCATCATAATTATAATAATTATTATTATAATTAATATAATTATATTATACGATTATTATCAGTATTGTTATAATAATTATCATCATTATTAATATATTATATATTAATATAAATATTATAGTAATAATAGTTATTTACATTATCATTATTATAATTATTACTATTTAATTATTTTATCATAATCATTAAAAGTATTATTACAATTACTATCATTATAATTATAAGTATTTATTATTATTATAATTCCTATTTTAATATGAATAAATAATAATTGTTATTATTATCATCATAATTATAATAATTATAATGATAATAATTATCGTTATCATTATTATTAATACTATAAAAATATAAGAAAATTAAGATAATAATATTATCGTTATCATTATTATTAATATTATAAAAATATAAGAAAATTAAGATAATAATATTATGAAATAATATTATTATCAATATTATTATAAAAATACTTCGGTGGTTCCTTTCCGGGGTTTTCTAAAGGAAATACAAATTCTGAATTCTAATTGCAATTGAATTCATTATGGGAAACATTGTATTTTTTCTCTTCGATGGTGCATTTCATTTGGTTTTTTGAAGGAAGATCAGTTATGAATTCTAATTGTAATTGAATTCATTATAGGAAACATTGTATTTTTTTGCCCCTTTGGTGGTGTCTGTCCCTTTGTTTTCTGAAGAAAGACTAATTCTGAATTCTAATTCTAATTGAATTTCATGCTGGCAAAGATTGTATTATTTTGTCCCTTCGGTGGTGCCTTTCAGTTGGTTTTACGAAGGAAAGATTGATTTTGAATTCTAATTGCAATTGAATTCATTCTTGAAAACATTATGTTTTTCTATCCCTTTGGTGGTGCTTGTCCCTTTTGTTTTCTGAAGAAAGACTTATTCTAAATTCTAATTGAATTCCATGCTAGCCAAGATTGTATTATTTTGTCCCTTCGTTGGTGCTTGGTCATTGTACTAATTCTAAATTCTAGGCGTAATTGAATTGCATCTCGACAAACATTGTACTTTTGTCCCTTCATAATGCCTTTTCGCTGGCTTTCTGAAAGAAAAAATAATTTTGAATTCTAGTTGCATATGAATTCAATGCTTAGGAACATTATATTCTTGTCCCTTTGGTGGTGCCTTTCAGTTGGTTTTCTGAACGCGGAAGGAAAGTCTTATTCTGAATTCTAATTGAATTCATTGTTGAGAAAGATTGTATTATTTTGTGCCTTTGGTGGTTCATTTCTGTTGGTTTTCTGAAGAAAGACTAATTCAGAATTCTAATTCTAATTCTAATTGAATTCCATATTGGCAAGGATTCAAATGAATTCCATGCTAACATTGTATTCTTGTCCTTTTGGTGGGCCTTCCTGTTGGTTTTATGAAAGAAAGACTTTTTGAATTCTAATTTCAATTGAACTATTTATTGGAAACATTGTATTCTATTGGTCCCTTCGGTGGTGCCTGCATGTTGGTTTTATGAAGCAAGGTTTATAATGAATTCTAATTCTAATTGAATTCCATTATGGGAAAGATTGTATTATTGTCTCGATGGTGCCTTTCTGTTAGTTTTCTAAAGGAAAGACTAATTCCGAATTCTAATTTGCACTTGAATTCATTATGGTAAACGTTATGTTTTTTTGTCCCTTTGGTGGTCCTTGTCCCTTTGTCATTTGAAGAAAGACTAATTCTGAATTATAAATCAAATTAAATTCCATGCTGGTAAAGATTCAACTGAATTTCATGCATATTGTTTTGTCCCTTCGGTGGTGCATTCCTGGTGGTTTTAAATTATTTATGGGAAACATTGTATTCTTTTGGTCCTTTCGATTGTGCATGTTCGTTGGTTTTCTAACGAGAGACTTATTCTAAATTCTAATTCTAATTGAATTCGATGCTGGAAAAATTGTATTATTGTCCCTTCGGTGGTGCCTTTCTGTTGGTTTTTTGCAGGAAAGACTAATTCTGAATTCTATTTGCACTTGAATTCATTATGGTAAACATTATGTTTTTTTGTCCCTTCGGTGGTCCTTGTCCCTTTGTCATTTGAAGAAAGACTAATTCTGAATTCTAAATCAAATTGAATTCCATGCTGGCAAAGATTCAAATGAATTTCATGCAGACAAACATCGTATTGTTTTGTCCTTTTGGTGGTGCATTCCTGGTGGTTTTGAATTATTTATGGGAAACGTTGTATTTTTTTGGTCCCAAAGATATTTTAGAGGTTCATAAAGTTCCATTTACAGGTCAAGGCTATAAAGGACTGTGAAATCCTAACAACATCATGGCATGCTCAATTATCTCTTAACCTAGCTATGTTAGGCTCTTTAACCATTGTTGTAGCTCACCATATGTATTCCATGCCCCCTATCCATATCTAGCTACTAATTATGGTACAAAACTGTCATTGTTTATGTCTGTTGGTTATCTGAAGTGAGACTTATTATGAGTTCTGATTCTAATTGAATTCCATGTTGGAAAAGTTGTATTATTGTCCCTTCGGTGGTGCGTTTCTGTTGGTTTTTTGAAGGAAAGACTAATTCCGAATTCTATTTGCACTTGACTTCATTATGGTAAACATTATGTTTTTTTGTCCCTTTGGTGGTCCTTGTCCCTTTGTCATTTGAAGAAAAGACTAATTCTGAATTCTAAATCAAATTGAATCCCATGCTGGTAAAGATTCAAATGAATTCCATGCATATTGTTTTGTCCCTTCGGTGGTGCATTCCTCGTGGTTTTGAATTATTTATGGGAAACATTGTATTCTTTTGGTCCCTTCGATTGTGTATGTCCGTTGGTTTCTTGACGAGAGACTTATTCTAAATTCTAATTCTAATTGAATTCCATGTTGGAAAAATTGTATTATTGTCCCTTCGATGGTGCCTTTCTGTTGGTTTTTTAAAGGAAAGACTAATTCTGAATTCTATTTGCACTTGAATTCATTATGGGAAGCATTATGTTTTTTTGTCCCTTCGGTGGTCCTTGTCCCTTTGTCATTTGAAGAAAGACTAATTCTGAATTCTAAATCAAATTGAATTCCATGCTGGTAAAGAGTCAAATGAATTTCATGCAGACAAACATTGTATTGTTTTGTCCCTTAGGTGGTGCATTCATGGTGGTTTTGAATTATTTATGGGAAACATTGTATTCTTTTGGTCCCAAAGATATTTTAGAGGTTCATCAAGGTCCATTTACAGGTCAAGGCCATAAAGAACTATATGAAATCCTAACAACATCATGGCATGCTCAATTATCTCTTAACCTAGCTATGTTAGGCTCTTTAACCATTGTTGTAGCTCACCATATGTATTCCATGCCCCCTTATCCTCACCTAGCTACTGATTATGGTATAGAACTGTCATTTTTCATGTCTGTTGGTTTTCTAAAGAGAGACTTATTCTGAGTTCTAATTCTATTTGAATTCCACGCTGGAAAAGTTGTCTTATTGTCCCTTCGATTGTGCTGCTCTATTGTTTTTTGAAGGAAAGACTAATTCCGAATTCTAACTTGCACTTGAATTCATTATGGTAAAAATTATGTTTTTTCGTCCCTTTGGTGGTCCTTGTCCCTTTGTCATTTGAAGAAAGACTAATTCTGAATTCTAAATCAAATTGAATTCCATGCTGGCAAAGATTCAAATGAATTTCATGCTGGCAAACATCGTATTGTCTTATCCCTTCGGTGGTGCATTCCTGGTGGTTTTGAATTATTTATGGGAAACATTGTATTCTTTTGGTCCCAAAGATATTTTAGAGGTTCATAAAGGTCCATTTACAGGTTAAGGCCATAACGGACTATATGAAATCCTAACAACATCATGGCATGCTCAATTATCTCTTAACCTAGTTATGTTAGGCTCTTTAACCATTGTTGTAGCTCACCATATATATTCCATGCCCTCTTATCCATATCTAGCTACTAATTAAGGTACAGAATTGTCATTGGTCATGTCTGTTGGTTTTCTGAAGAGAGACTTATTCTGAGTTGTAATTCTAATTGAATTCCATGCTGGAAAAGTTGTATTATTGTCCTTCAAGTGGTGCGTTTCTGTTGGTTTTTTGAAGGAAAGACTAATTCTGAATTCTATTTGCACTTGAATTCATTATGGCAAACATTATGTTTTTTTGTCCCTTCGGTGGTCCTTGTCCCTTTGTCATTTGAAGAAAGACTAATTCTGAATTCTAAATCAAGTTGAATTCCATGCTGGTAAAGATTCAAATGAATTTCATGCATAGTTTTGTCCCTTCGGTGGATCATTCTTTGTGGTTTTGAATTATTTCTGGGAAACATTGTTTGCTTTTGGTCCCTTCGATTGTGCATGTCTGTTGGTTTTCTGACGAGAGACTTGTGATAAATTCTAATTCTAATTGAATTCCGTGATGGAAAAGTTGTATTATTGTCCCTTCAGTGGTGCCTTTCTGTTGGTTTTTTGAAGGAAAGACTAATTCTGAATTCTATTTGCACTTGAATTCATTATGGTAAACATTATGTTTTTTTGTTCTTTTGGTGGTCCTTGTCCCTTTGTCATTTGCAGAAAGACTAATTCTGAATTCTAAATCAAATTGAATTTCACGCTGGTAAAGATTCAATTGAATTTCATGCAGGCAAACATCGTATTGTTTTGTCCTTTCGGTGGTGCATTCTTGGTGGTTTTGAATTATTTATGGGAAACATTGTATTCTTTTGGTCCCAAAGATATTTTAGAGGCTCATAAAGGTCCATTTACAGGTCAAGGCCATAAAGGACTATATGAAATCCTAACAACATCATGGCATGCTCAATTATCTCTTAATCTAGCTATGTTAGGCTCTTTAACCAGTGTTGTAGCTCACCATATGTATTCCATGCCCCCTTATCCATTTATAGCTATTGATTATGGTACAGAACTGTCATTGTTCACGTGTGTTGGTTTTCTGAAGAGAGACTTATTCTGAGTTCTAATTCTAATTGAATTCCATGCTGGAAAAGTTGTATTATTGTCCCTTCGGTTGTGCTTTTCTGTTGGTTTTTTGAAGGAAAGACTAATTCCCAATTCTAATTTGCACTTGAATTCAATATGGTAAACATTATGTTTTTTTGTCCCTTCGGTGGTCCTTATCCCTTTGTTTTTTGAAGAATGATCAACTCTGAATTCTAATTCTATATGAATTCCATGTTGGCAAAGATTCAAATGATTTTAATGTTGACAAACATCGTATTCTTTGGTCCTTTCAGTGGTGCCTTTCTGTTGGTTTTCTAAAGGAAAGACTAATTCCGAATTCTAATTTGCACTTGAATTCATTATGGTAAACATTATGTTTTTTGGTCCCGTCGGTGGTCCTTGTCCGTTTGTCATTTGAAGAAAGACTAATTCTGAATTCTAAATCAAGTTGAATTCCATGCTGGTAAAGATTCAAATGAATTTCATGCATATTGTTTTGTCCCTTCGATGGTGTATTCCTGGTGGTTTTGAATTATTTTTGGGAAACATTGTATTCTTTTGGTCCCTTCGATTGTGCATGTCTGTTGGTTTTCTGACGAGAGACTTATTCTAATTTCTAATTCTAATTGAATTCCATGATTGGAAAAGTTGTATTATTGTCCCTTCGGTGGTGCCTTTCTGTTGGTTTTTTGAAGGAAAGACTAATTCTGAATTCTATTTGCACTTGAATTCATTATGGTAAACATTATGGTTTTTTGTCCCTTCGGTGGTCCTTGTCCCTTTGTCATTTGATGAAAGACTAATTCTGAATTCTAAATCAAATTGAATTCCATTCTGGCAAAGATTCAAATGAATTTCATGCAGGCAAACATCGTATTGTTTTATCCCTTTCGGTGGTGCATTCCTGGTGGTTTTGAATTATCTATGGGAAACATTGTATTCATTTGATCACAAAGATATTTGAGAGGTTCATAAAGGTCCATTTACAGGTGAAGGCCATAAAGGACTATATGAAATCCTAACAACATCATGGCATGCTCAATTATCTCTTAACCTAGCTATGTTAGGCTCTTTAACCATTGTTGAAGCTCACCATATGTATTCCATGCCCCCTTATCCATATCTAGCTACTAATTAAGGTACAGAACTGTCATTGTTCATGTCTGTTGGTTTTCTGAAGAGAGACTTATTCTGAATTCTAATTCTAATTGAATTCCATGCTGGAAAAGTTGTATTATTGTCCCTCAGGTGGTGCCTTTGTGTTGGTTTTTTGAAGGAAAGACTAATTTTGAATTCTATTTGCACTTGAATTCATTATGGTAAATATTATGTTTTTTGTTCCTATGGTGGTCCTTGGCCCTTTGTCATTTGAAGAAAGACTAATTCTGAATTCTAAATCAAATTGAATTCTATGCTGGTAAAGATTCAAATGAATTTCATGCATATTGTTTTGTCCCTTCGGTGGTGCGTTCCTGGTGGTTTTGAATTATTTATGGGAAACATTGTATTCTTTTGGTCCCTTCGATTGTGAATGTCCGTTGGCTTTCTGAGGAGTGACTTATTCTAAATTTTAATTCTAATTGATTTTCATGCTGGAAAAGTTGTATTATTGTCCCTTAGGTGGTGCATTTCTGTTTGTTTTTTGAAGGAAAGACTAATTCTGAATTCTATTTGCACTTGAATTCATTATGGTACGTTATGGTTTTTTTGTCCCTTCGGTGGTCCTTGTCCCTTTGTCATTTGAAGAAAGACTAATTCTGAATTCTAAATCAAATTGAATTCCATGCTGGCAAAGATTCAAATGAATTTCATGCAGGCAAACATCGTATTGTTTTATCCCTTCGGTGGTGCATTCCTGGTGGTTTTGAATTATTTATGGGAAATATTGTATTTTTTTGGTCACAAAGATATTTTAGAGGTTAATAAAGGTCCATCTACAGGTCAAGGCCATAAAGGACTATATGAAAACCTAACAACATCATGGCATGCTCAATTATCTCTTAATCTAGCTATGTTTGGCTCTTTAACCGTTGTTGTAGCTCACCATATGTATTCCATGCCCCCATATCCATATCTAGCTATTGATTATGGTACAGAACTGTCATTGTTCTTGTCTGCTGCTTTTTTGAAGAGAGACTTATTCTGAGTTCTAATTCTAATTGAATTCCATGTTGGAAAAGTTATATTGTTGACCTTTCGGTGGTGCGTTTCTGTTGGTTTTTGAAGGAAAGACTAATTCCCAATTCTAATTTGCATTTGAATTCAATATGGTAAACATTATCTTTTTTGTCCCTTCGGTGGTCCTTGTCCCTTTGTCATTTGAAGATAGACTAATTCTGAATTCTAAATCAAATTGAATTCCATGCTGGTAAAGATTCAAATGAATTTCATGCATATTGTTTTGTCCCTTCGGTGGTGCATTCCTGGTGGTTTTGAATTATTTTTGGGAAACATTGTTTTCTTTTGGTCCCTTCGATTGTGCATGTCCGTTGGTTTTCTGGCGAGAGACTTATTCTAAATTCTAATTCTAATTGAATTCCATGATGGAAAAGTTGTATTATTGTCCCTGTGGTGCCTTTCTGTTGGTTTTCTGAAGGAAATACTAATTCTGAATTCTATTTGCACTTGAATTCATTATGGTAAACATTTTGTTTTTTTGTCCCTTCGGTGGTCCTTGTCCCTTTGTCATTTGAAGAAAGACTAATTCTGAATTCTAAATTAAATTGAATTCCATGCTGGCAAAGATTCAAATGAATTTCATGTAGGCAAACATCGTGTTTTTTTGTCCCTTCGGTGGTGTATTCCTGGTGGTTTTGAATTATTTATGGGAAACATTGTATTCTTTTGGTCCCAAAGATATTTTAGAGGTTCATAAAGTTCCATTTACAGGTCAAAGCCATAAAGGACTGTATGAAATCCTAACCGCATCATGGAATGCTCAATTATCTCTTAACCGAGCTATGTTAGGCTCTCTTTAACCATTGTTGTAGCTCACCATATGTATTCCATGCCCCCTTATCCATATCTAGCTACTGACTATGGTACAGAACAGTCATTGTTCATGTCTGTTGGTTTTCTGAAGAGAGACTTATTCTTAGTTCTAATTCTAATTGAATTTCATACTGGAAAAGTTGTATTATTGTCCCTTCGGTTGTGCTTTTCTGTTGGTTTTTTGAAGCAAAGACTAATTCCCAATTCTAATTTGCACTTGAATTCAATATGGTAAACATTATGTTGTTTTGTCCCTTCGGTGGTCCTTGTCCCTTTGTCATTTGAAGAAAGACTAATTCTGAATTCTAAATCAAATTGAATTTCATGCTGGCAAAGATTCAAATAAATTTCATGCATATTGTTTTGTCCCTTCGGTGGTGCATTCCTGGTGGTTTTGAATTATTTATGGGAAACATTGTTTTCTTTTGGTCCCTTTGATTGTGCTGGTCCATTGGTTTTCTGGCGAGAGGCTTATTCTAAATTCTAATTCTAATTGAATTCCATGATGGAAAAGTTTTATTATTGTCCCTTCGGTGTTTCCTTTCTGTTGGTATTTTGAAGGAAAGACTAATTCTGAATTCTATTTGCACTTGAATTCATTATTGTAAACATTATGTTTTTTTGTCCTTTTGGTTGTCCTTTCCTTTTGTCATTTGAAGAAAGACTAATTCTGAATTCTATATCAAATTGAGTTCCATGCTGGTAAAGATTCAAATGAATTTCATGCAGGCAAATATCGTATTGTTTTATCCCTTCGGTGGTGTAGTCCTGGTGGTTTTGAATTATTTATTGGAAACATTGTATTCTTTTGATCCCAAAGATATTTTAGAGGTTCATAGAAGTCCATTTACAGGTGGAGGCCATAAAGGACTATATGAAATCCTAACAACATCATGGCATGCTCAATTATCTCTTAACTTAGCTATGTTAGGCTCTTTAACCATTGTTGTAGCTCACCATATGTATTCTATGCCCCCTTATCCATATCTAGCTACTAATTGAGGTACAGAACTGTCATTGTTCGTGTCTGTTGGTTTTCTGAAGAGAGACTTCTTCCGAGTTCTAATTCTATTTGAATTCCATGCTGAAAAAGTTGTATTATTGTCCCTTAGGTGGTGCCTTTCTGTTGGTTTTTTGAAAGAAAGACTAATTCTGAATTCTATTTGCACTTCAATTCATTATGGTAAACATTATGTTTTTTTGTCCCTTTGGTGGTCTTTGTCCTTTTGTCATGTGAGAAAAGACTAATTCTGAATTCTAAATGAAATTGAATTCCATGCTGGTAAAGATTCAAATGAATTTCATGCATATTGTTTTGTCTTGTCGGTGGTGCGTTCCTGGTGGTTTTGAATTATTTATGGGAAACATTGTATTCATTTGGTCCCTTCGATTGTGAATGTCCGTTGGTTTTCTGAAGAGAGACTTATTCTAAATTTTAATTCTAATTGAATTCTATGCTGGAAAAGTTGTATTATTGTCCTTTTGATGGTGCCTTTCTGTTGTTTTTTTGAAGGAAAGACTAATTCTGAATTCAATTTGCACTTGAATTCATTATGGTAAGCATTATGTTTTTTTGTCCCTTCGGTGGTCCTTGTTCCTTTGTGATTTGAAGAAAGACTTATTCTGAATTCTAAATCTAATTGAATTCCATGCTGGTAAAGATTCAAATGAATTTCATGCAGACAAACATTATATTGTTTTGTCCTTTCAGTGGTGCATTCCTGGTGGTTTTGAATTATTTATGGGAAACATTGTATTCTTTTTGTCCCAAAGATATTTTTTAGAGGTTCATAAAGGTCCATTTACAGGTCAGGGCCATAAAGAAGTATATGAAAACTTATCAACATCATGGCATGCTCAATTATCTCTTAATCTAGCTATGTTAGGCTCTTTAACCAGTGTTGTAGCTCACCATATGTATTCCATGCCCCCTTATCCATTTATAGCTATTGATTATGGTACAAAACTGTCATTGTTAATGTCTGTTGGTTTTCTAAAGAGAGACTTATTCTGAGTTCTAATTCTAATGGAATTCCATGCTGGAAAAGTTGTATTATTGTTCCTTCGGTGGTGCCTTTCTGTTGGTTTTTTGAAGGAAAGACTAATTCTGAATTCTATTTGCACTTGAATTCATTATGCTAAACATTATGTTTTTTTGTCCCTTTGGTGGTCTTTTTCCTTTTGTCATGTGAGGAAAGACTAATTCTGAATTCTAAATGAAATTGAATTCCATGCTGGTAAAGATTCAAATGAATTTCATGCATATTGTTTTGTCCTTTCGGTGGTGCGTTCCTAGTGGTTTTGAATTATTTATGGGAAACATTGTTTTCTTTTGGTCCCTTCGATTGTGCTTGTCCGTTGGTTTTCTGGCGAGAGACTTATTCTAAATTCTAATTCTAATTGAATTCCATGATGGAAAAGTTTTATTATTGTCTCTTCGGTGTTTCCTTTCTGTTGGTTTTTTGAAGGAAAGACTAATTCTGAATTCTGTTTGCACTTGAATTCATTATTGTAAACATTATGTTTTTTTGTCTTTTCGGTGGTCCTTTATTTGAATTCTATATTAAATTGAATTCCATGCTGGTAAAGATTCAAATGAATTTCATGCAGGCAAACATCGTATTGTTTTATCCCTTCGGTGGTGCATTCTTGGTGGTTTTGAATTATTTATGGGAAACATTGTATTCTTTTGGTCCCAAAGATATTTTAGAGGTTCATAAAGGTCCATTTACAGGTCAAGGCCATAAAGGACTATATGAAATCCTAACAACATCATGGCATGCTCAATTATCTCTTAACCTAACTATGTTAGGCTCTTTAACCATTTTTGTAGCTCATCATATGTATTTCATGCCCCCTTATCCATATCTAGCTACTGATTGTGGTACAGAACTGTCATTGTTCATGTCTGTTGGTTTTTTGAAGAGAGACTTATTCTTAGTTCTAATTCTATTTGAAAGTTTCCTGCAATTCTGTATGCAGGTTTTTATTGCTTGTGGGGTTGGTAATTCTATTGGTAAAGTAGACCAATTAAAAAAAAAGAATTTTTTTGTTGGTGAAGCAGAAGACCCCTTCTGCAAACCCAAGACTGGGATGTGGCGAATTGTGGAGAAACATTCCAACTCTGGCATTCCAATTGATATGGATCAGTTAGTTTTCTCTTCTTTTATTGCTTTTACTGTTACTGTTTTAATCCATCGTATTTTAAAGATTTTTGACCTTTACTTGATTCCTTGAAGATTGAAAAAACTATCTAATTGTATACTAATCATCCTAATGTCAGCAGTATCATATGGCTATATTCTACAATTTGAAAATCCTTTCGACATGAGAATTTTAATTTGAGCTCTTTTTCTCCATTTGTAGATCTTTTTATGTTGGTGATGCAGCGGGGAGGCCCAATGATCACAGTGATGATATATAACTTAAGCAGGTATTTCCAATGTTATCAGTTATCTATATGTTCTTTGTACACATTATGATTTATTTTTGTTTTCTTATTTTTTTTTTATGAACTTTCTTTTTATGTGGCATCGTTATGGTTTTCCTTTGGTCAATCTGCTGAAGCTACAAC
Source organism: Bretschneidera sinensis (assembly GCA_023935145.1). Lineage (NCBI taxonomy): Eukaryota > Viridiplantae > Streptophyta > Magnoliopsida > Brassicales > Akaniaceae > Bretschneidera > Bretschneidera sinensis. Next base: position 34,329,022 of record CM043700.1, read on the forward strand.
CCAACTGTCCTCCCTATGTGTTAGCTCACTGAAAGGTTTTGCAACATGTTTCTTTGCTGTCTCATTCTCAATAGAATGTTGTGAAATGACGGTTAAATAACATGAATTTGCTGATAAGTTGCACTATAGTTCTTTCATATAATGATTTTGGACTTCATTAGACACCACACTTGTCAAGGTGAGATATGTATATATATATATATATATATATATATATATATATATATATATATATATATATTTGTACGATTTTTTATGGACTATTTTTAAATAAATCACAATAATCCTACTCCAATTCCTACACACCGTGAAGTAAGTGTTTTCGTTGTCTCCTAAAACGAGTTTTCTTGATCATGATCTTTTCTCTCATCCTATTGAGACAAAATTCAGGTTCTTGTTTCTAGAAGCTATTGCGATCGATATAAAAACACTTTTTGTCTTTTTTTTTCCTTGGAATTATACTGTCTTCGAAGAAAGGATGAATTGTAATCGGGAGTGAGAATGAGTTATATTGAGCATAGTTCGGAGGTTTGATCGTACAATCATATGGCTTTCCTTATGTTGATCCAAAGATCGATTCTCCGTACAAATCTAAATTTAACTTCTGTTTAGGTATAAAATTTTACAAAGGTATATAAAATGATAATTAACTTGCTGTCATGATGTTAGAAGTAATTTAAATTTAAATTAGTGATAGAATTTTCTTTTGGGATTAATGTCTTAATGAAAATAGGTAAAGGGTAGCTTTTGGGGGACTAAAGTCAATGTCTAAATATATAAAAATCAGATCTGGCTTGGTGTTCTAATTGAGATTTTGAAAACATTTTAGTCATTTATAATGGTTAAATATTGAGGAAGTGAGATTTGGAGTTAATTCTTAATAGGGCAAAAGGATTTCAATGCCTTAAAATTGATGACTATATATATATATATATATATATATATATATATATATATATATATAATAAATTGTGATTCAATTGAGTATAAACTTGAATTTTGAATGAAATAGAGAGAATTGGTGAAAAAATGGGCATATATCAAAAAGTAAATTATATTCGCCTTTAATGATTTCCAAGGAAAGCTATTAAAATTTATTCCAAGTAAAATGATGGATCATTTTAACTTGGAATTTTGGAAAGAAATAAAAAGAAATAATCATAGGGAAGAATATGGTTAGTGAATAATAATATGAATTAGGAAAGTGATTGTAATTAATGACTTCAAATTTAGGTTGGTTTGGGTTCGTTGGTTTAAAGGAAAGGAAAGGAAGATAAGGTAAGATAAGAAAAAAATTTAAAAAGATACCATCTGTTCTATCGATTGATTTCATTAAATATATATGACTTGAATGGATAATTTTCTTGCAGTGTTTAGGTTGCATGCTTTTTTCTGAGATTTGTGTTTGTAGGTTTAATGAAGAGGGAAGATATAAAAAAATCAGCATTAGATTCTGATTGATGGGGTTATTAAAGAAAGATTCTGATTGCTGTTTCCAAAGCATAGTTGAATTAGTTCATGCTCATGTCAAGATTCTTAGCTGACTTAAGCTTGCTTGACTTTGCTTTGATTTTGATTATACAGTCCTTGAATCTTACTACTGAGGTGATGAACTCATGCTGACTTCTTGCTTGGTCATCACCATGGTGGGGCATCATGGAATAATTTAAATATGAGTTGCAATTTTGTTGATTGAAATGTATTTCGAGGTTTCGAAGTTGTGTCGGTATTTGCAAGAGGTACCATGTTTTTTTTTTCTTCTTCTATATGAAATGTAAGAGCGCATACCATTGCAGTACAAAAGCATGTTTTCTATCCATATTGGCCCGCTAAAGCCCTCCCGTTTTCATTTATGCTTTCTTAACATAACTGAGCCCATGTTAACTGAAGAAGGCTACCTTGTCTATGTATGTGGCTAAATAGTATAATCTTTATTATAGTGTGAAGATAAATTGGATATTTTGAAGGTCTACCGCAATTTTGTATGCATGTTTTTATAGCTTGTGGGGTTGGTAATTCTTTTGGTATAGCAAACCAATTAAAAAAAGAAATTTTTTTTGTTGGTGAAGCTGAAGACCCCTTCCACAAACCCAAGACTGCGACGTGGCGAATTATGGAGAAAGATTTCAACTCTGGCATTCCAGTTGATACGGATCTATTAGTTTCCTCTTCTTTTCTTGCTATTACTGTTACAGTTTAAATCTATTAGATTTTTAAGATTTCTGTCCTTTACATGATTCCATGAAGATTGAAAAAACTACCTAATTCTGTACTAATCATACTACTGTCAACAGTATCATATGACTTTGTTCTACAATTTGAAGATCCCGTCGACCTGGGAATTTTAATTTGTGCAAGCTCTTGTTTTCTCCATTTGTAGATCTTTTTATGTTGGTGGTGCGGCGAGGAGGGCCAATGATATAAAATTTGTGCAGGTATTTTCAAAGTTATCAGTTATCTATATGTTCTTTGTACACAAATTATGATTTATTTTTGTTTTCTTATTGTTTTTCTGTAGTCAATCTGAAGCTACAATCCAACTGTCCTCCTTATGTGTAAGCTTATTGAAAATAAAACAGTATTGCAACATGTTTCTTAGTTGTCCCATTCTCAATCGAATGTGAAATGACGGTTACATAACATGAATTTGCTGTTAAATTGCACATTGTTCATATAATGATTTTGGACTTCATTGGACACCACACTTGTCAAGGTGATATTTGTGCAAGCTTTAAGTTGATATCTTTCTTTGAGAAGAAAATGATGGTGTTGCATTTCTCTTGAAATAGCATACTGTAGAGAACCACAACTGAGTTATTTCCTTCATATATCATTGCTTGAAATACTAAACCACTAAAACATATTTTTCATATGGTACATTCCATTGTTTTTCTTTTTGATGCAACAACTGTCCACACTTTTGAGTTGGCATATTACCTCTTTCTCATCATAAGTATAAATATTTTGGAAGTTTCATGGTTGTTCTATCATTTTATATTTTTTTGTATGACCATGGAAAAGATATATAAACTTTTTAACTATTGGTTCTATTAAGTCAAAAGCATATTTTCAAAACTGTTTTTTCTGCTTCCCGCAAGTAGGATTGAAATTTTATTTCCATGAGGAGTACTTCGGCTCTTGAAGAATTCTTGTTACTTCTGAATTTTAGTAGATATGAAAGGGATGTAATGCGTTTCATTGCAGTTGATTCAGGTATTTCGTTTTCTGTTAGTGAAAGCGAGAAGTTACGGGATTGCTTGAAATTTAAATCTTTTGAAATGAGATGTTTTCCTATTTTTATTATTGCTGATGGGGATGCATAAATGTAGTTTCAAGGTAGTATGTAGACTTTTAGAGGTACTGAATTGTGACTAATGATACGATAATCAACCGTGGTCTATAGAGTAGGTATGATGTGTACGATGAGTCTTCTTTTTTTGGTACATTGGTGGGAGGGAGATCGAATCCAGATCTCTTATATGGAGGATCCGGAAATAACTACTAAGCCAAAAGGCTCTGATCGAGATGAGTATTTTGCTTCAAAATAATTTGTAATAATGATATGATAATCATTTGTGGTGTAAATCGAGCCCACAAGATGTTTAAGGTTGGTGTTTTAACTTCATAATGTTATGTACACTATCTTTGAAGCAAAACACATGTAGTAAAGTCTAACAAAATATTCAAAGTGAAGTTAATTTAGTGAGTCATTAATAATTCAATCTTCCTCAACTATGTTGTGGTGGATTCTTAATCAGAAGGAATGATGATAGCTAGTGTGTTTCAAGGACTTAGAAGTTTAGATGTGTCAATTACTTTAGGAAATAACAAAAATGATCATTTGGTGCTTTGATTATAAAATATAAATTTATAATCCATTTGAAGGTTTAACACAATCAAAGTTGCTGTCAAAGTAAGCTACCTAACTAGACATTTGTTTAAAACCCCACTCAGTTTCAGTTTAGGCTCATTTTTTTGTCATTTGTTGTGAGTGCCTAATATATATTGTGCAACACGATCTTGAAGGTTATTCCATTTTCTTTTTACTTTTTTTTTAAAACAGTATTACATAGAAATCTGAGTATAAAGAGAAATAAATTGTCAATACAACAACTAATGTCATTTCTTTCTATGTTATTAATTTTTTAGGAAAAATTATCTAGATTAATCATTAACTTCAACAACCAGAAGCATAGTGACATTGTCACTTTTAAATTTTGGCATGCAGATACTTCTAAGAAGAAAGAAAGTTTGGCATGTAGATAATGTGGCTTACCCTTTGCTGAAAAATAATATACATCTTGTATTGGAGAAAATTTGATTTTTTTTTTAAGAGGGTAAGCCATTAAGGGGAAGGGATAGGAAATTCCCCTTATATAATCATCTGTTATTTGAGAGGGTAGCCATCAAGGGGAAGAATGAGATGCTTCAATGCTCTTAAAGTTCATTGTAAACTTTTATTTTCTATACTTTGATTCCAGTTGACCTTTAATGCATATATAAATATTCTACTCATTCCCAAGCATTGTTTTTTGTATTATAGACAAGTTTATACATAGTTAAATTTATTTATTTAGAAAATTTGTCGATTTTATAGGTCTTAAGCAGACATTTCATCTTCAATACTTGGGTTGGAGGCTTTGGTAGGGATCTTCGTTGATTGCATGAGCATTAAAGGGTATTCCCTTCTTTCTCACTAAAAGTTAATTCTATAATTTCCATTTCTTGGTTTTTGTAGAAACTTGCTGCTTCCGTTTTAAATACTTTGTCGTATAAAGAGTTTAGGGTGCTGAATTATTGGATGATGATTTGATAGTCACTTAACATATGTTTGGTTCATGATTATAGTGGGATAGGATTAGGATTAACATAGGATAGGATAAAGAGAGATTAAAGAGGTAACCTTAATCCTATGTTTGGTTCACGATATTGTTGGATTGGGGCTAAAGTGTGATAAGAAGTTTAATTACCAAAATACAAAATACACTAATACTATTCATCATTTTTAATAATCTCTAATTTCTTTACAAACACTAAAATTTAATTATTTATATATTTTTTGTTATTATAATAATAAATAATAGTTATTACGAAATTATTACTTTTATCATCATATTATAATAATAATTATTATAATTATGATAATCATTAATATAATTATAATTATAAAATTATATATTAATATAAATATAATAATAATAATTATTTATATTATCATTATTATAATTATAATTATTACTATTTAATTATTTTATCATCATCATTAAACGTGTTATTATTGTCCCTTCGGTTGTGCTTTTCTGTTGGTTTTTTGAAGAATAGACTAATTTCGAATTCTAATTTGCACTTGAATTCAATATGGTAAACATTATGTTTTTTTGTCCCTTCGGTTGTCCTTGTCCCTTTGTCCTTTGAAGAAAGACTAATTCTGAATTCTAAATCAAATTGAATTCCATGCTGGTAAAGATTCAAATGAATTTCATGCATATTGTTTTGTCCCTTCGGTGGTGCATTCCTGGTGGTTTTGAATTATTTTTGGGAAACATTGTTTTCTTTTGGTCCTTTCGATTGTGCATGTCCGTTGGTTTTCTGGCGAGAGACTTATTCTAAATTCTAATTCTAATTGAATTCTATGGTGGAAAAGTTGCATTATTGTCCTTTCGGTGGTGCCTTTCTGTTGGTTTTTTGAAGGAAAGACTAACTCTGAATTCTATTTGCACTTGAATTCATTATGGTAAACATTATGTTTTTTTTTGTCCCTTCGGTGGTCCTTGTCCCTTTGTCATTTAAAGAAAGACTAATTCTGAATTCTAAATCAACTTTAATTCCATGCCGGCAAAGATTTAAATGAATTAAATGCAAGCAAACATCGTATTGTTTTGTCCTTTCGGTGGTGCATTCTTGGTGGTTTTGAATTATTTATGGGAAACATTGTATTCTTTTGGTCCCAAAGATATTTTAGAGGTTCATAAAGGTCCATTTACAGGTCAAGGCCATAAAGGACTATATGAAATCCTAACAACATCATGGCATGCTCAATTATCTCTTAACCTAGCTATGTTAGGCTCTTTAACCATTTTTGTAGCTCACCATATGTATTCATGCCCCTTTATCCATATCTAGCTACTGATTATGGTACAGAACTGTCATTGTTCATGTCTGTTGGTTTTCTGAAGAGAGACTTATTTTGAGTTCTATTTCTAATTGAATTCAATGGTGGAAAAGTTGTATTATTGTCCCTTCGGTTGTGCTTTTTTGTTGGTTATTTGAAGGAAAGACTAATTCCCAATTCTAATTTGCACTTGAATTCAATATGGTAAACATTATGTTTTTTGGTCCCTTCGGTGGTTCTTATCATTTTGTCATTTGAAGAACGACTAATTCTGAATTCTAAATCAAATTGAATTTCATGCTGGCAAAGATTCAAATAAATTTCATGCATATTGTTTTGTCCCTTCGGTGGTGCATTCCTGGTGGTTTTGAATTATTTATGGGAAACATTGTATTCTTTTAGTCTCAAAGATATTTTAGAGGTTCATAGAGGTCCATTTACAGGTCAAGGCCATAAAGGACTATATGAAATCCTAACAACATCATGACATGCTCAATTATCTTTTAACCTAGCTATGTTAGGCTCTTTAACCATTGTTGTAACTCACCATATGTATTCCATGCCCCCTTATCCATATCTAGCTACTAATTATGGTACAGAACTGTCATTGTTCATGTCCGTTGGTTTTCTAAAGAGAGACTTATTCTTAGTTCTAATTCTAATTGAATTCCATGCTGGAAAAGTTGTATTAGTTTCCCTTCGGTTGTGCTTTTCTGTTGGTTTTTTCGAAGGAAAGACGAATTCTGAATTCTAATTTGAACTTGAATTCATTATGGTAAACATTATGTTTTTTTGTCCCTTCGGTTGTCCTCCGTCCTTTGTCATTTGAAGAAAGATTAATTCTGAAATATAAATCAAATTGAATTCCATGCTGGTAAAGATTCAAATGAATTTCATGCATATTGTTTTGTCCCTTCGGTGGTGCATTCTTGGTGGTTTGAATTATTTATGGGAAACACTGTATTCTTTTGGTCCTTTCGATTGTGCATGTCCGTTGGTTTTCTGACGAGGGACTCGTTCTAAATTCTAATTCTTATTGAATTCCATGCTGGAAAAGTTGTATTATTGTCCCTTCAGTGGTGCCTTTCTGTTGGTTTTTTGAAGGAAAGACTAATTCTGAATTCTATTTGCACTTGAATTCATTATGGTAAACCTTATGTTTTTCTGTCCCTTCGGTGGTCCATGTCCCTTTGTCATTTGAAGAAAGACTAATTCTCAATTCTAAATCAAATTGAATTCCATGCTGGCAAAGATTCAAATGAATTTTATGCAGACAAATATAATATTGTTTTGTCCCTTCGGTGGTGCATTCCTGGTGGTTTTGAATTATTTTTGGGAAACATTGTATTCTTTTGGTCCCGAAGATATTTTACATGTTCATAAAGGTTCATTTAGCCATAAATGACTATATGATATCCTAAGCAAATCATGGCATGCTCATTTATCTCTTAACTTAGCTATGTTAGGCTCTTTAACCATTGTTGTGGCTCACCATATGTATTTCATGCCCCCTTATCCATATCTAGCTACTGTTTATGGTACAGAACTGTCATTGTTCATGTCTGTTGGTTTTCTGAAAAGACTTATTCTGAGTTCTAATTCTAATTGAATTCCATGTTGGAAAAGTGGTATTATTGTTCCTTCGGTTGTGCTTTTTTGTTGGTTTTTTTAAGGAAAGACTAATTCCGAAGTCTAATTTGCACTTGAATTCATTAGGGTAAACATTATGTTTTTTTGTCCCATCGGTGGTCTTTGTCTCTTTGTCATTTGAAGAAAGACTAATTCTCAATTCTAAATCAAATTGAATTCCATGCATATTGTTTTGTCCCTTCGGTGGTGCATTCCTGGTGGTTTTGAATTATTTATGGGAAACATTGTATTCTTTTGGTCCCTTCGATTGTGCATGTCCGTTGGTTTTCTGACGGGAGACTTGTTCTAAATTGTAATTCTAATTGAATTCTATGCTGGAAAAGTTATATTATTGTCCCTTCAGTGGTGTCTTTATGTTGGTTTTTTTTAGGAAAGACTAATTCCGAAGTCTAATTTGCACTTGAATTCATTATGGTAAACATTATGTTTTTTTGTCCCTTCGGTGGTCCTTGTCTCTTTGTCATTTAAAGAACGACTAATTCTCAATTCTAAATCAAATTGAATTCCGTGCAGACAAGCATCATATTGTTTTATCCCTTCCGTGGTGCATTCCTGGTGGTTTTGAAATATTTATGGGAAACATTATATTCTTTTAGTCCCAAAGATATTTTAGAGGTTCATAAAGGTCCATTTACATATCAAGGCCATAATGGACTATATGAAATCCTAACCAAATCATGGCATGCTCAATTATCTTTTAACATAGCTATGTTAGGCTCTTTAACCATTGTTGTAGCTCACCATATGTATTATATGCCCCCTTATCCATATCTAGCTACTATTTATGGTACAGAACTGTCATTGTTCATGTTTGTTGGTTTTCTGAATAGTGACTTATTCTGAGTTCTAATTCTAATTGAATTTCGTGCTGGAAAAATGGTATTATTGTCCCTTCGGTTGTTCTTTTTTGTTGGTTTTTGGATGGAAAGACTAATTTCGAAGTCTAATTTGCACGTGAATTCATTATGGTAAATATTATATTTTTTTGTCCCTTCGGTGGTGTTTGTCCTTTTGTCATTTGAAGAAAGACTAATTCTCAATTCTAAATCAAATTGAATCCCATGCTGGTAAAGATTCAAATGAATTTCATGTATATTGTTTTGTCCCCTCGGTGGCGCATTCCTGGTGGATTTGAATTATTTATGGGAAACATTGTATTCTTTTGGTCCCTTCGATTGTGCATGTCTGTTGGTTTTCTGACGAGAGACTTGTGATAAATTCTAATTCTAATTGAATTCCGTGATGGAAAAGTTGTATTATTGTCCCTTCAGTGGTATATTTCTGTTGGTTTTTTGAAGGAAAAACTAATTCCGAATTCTAATTTGCGATTGAATTCAATATGGTAAACATTATGTTTTTTTGTCCCTTCGGTGGTCCTTGTCCCTTTGTCATTTGAAGAAAGACTACTTCTGAATTCTAAATCAAATTGAATTCCATGCTGGTAAAGATTCAATGAATTTCATGCATATTGTTTTGTCCCTTAGGTGGTGCATTCCTGGTGGTTTTGAATTATTTATGGGAAACACTGTTTTCTTTTGGTCCCTTCGATTGTGGATGTCCGTTGGTTTTCTGACGAGAGACTTGTTCTAAATTCTAATTCTTATTGAATTCCATGCTGGAAAAGTTGTATTATTGTCCATTCAGTGGTGCCTTTTTGTTGATTTTTTGAAGGAAAGACTAATTTTGAATTTTATTTGCGCTTGAATTCATTATGGTAAACATTATGTTTTTTTGTCCCTTCGGTGGTCCTTGTCCCTTTGTCATTTAAAGAAAGACTAATTCTCAATTCTAAATCAAATTGAATTCCATGCTGGCAAAGATTCAAATGAATTTCATGCAGACAAACATCGTATTGTTTTGTCCCTTCTGTGGTGTATTCGTGGTGGTTTTTATTAACAATAATTGAGAAAGAAGTTGAAGAATTGCATTTCTTAATCCATGTGCATAGAAGCTCATCAAAGCCTATCCTTAAAGGACTTATAATTACTGGGATCCTTATATCCCTTTGGAATCATGATCTGGATCTTATGTTTCGATTTGTGGTGCATTCGCGCATCAGATCCCTAAAACTGACCTTTTCGGCAAGGCACTCGACAACATCTTACTAAGAACTCTTGCATTAAGGTGCTTATAAGAAAAAAGAACTCTTACATTAAGGTAAACATGAGAGGGGATAAAGGATCTCCTTGGTGAAGTCCTCTTGATGCCTTGAAATATGTGGAAGGGTTTTTATTAACAATAATGGAGAAAGAAGTAGAAGAAATGCATTTCTTATTCCACTTGCACAAAAGCTCACCAGAGACCATCCTTTGAAGGACTCATAGTTATTGGGATCCTATAGCCTCCTTGGAACCGCGATCCGGATCCTACATTCCGACTCGTGGTGCATTCGTGTATCAGATCTCTAAAATTGACGATCAAAATTTTTCTTAAGACTTCTAGTTAAAAGATTGAAAAAAATTGGTTTCTAGATGGAAGAAAGGAAATAAGAGAATGCTCATACTTTATTTTTAAATTTATATTTTCTAATATTATGTTTGTTGAATTTATTATTTTGTCAAAACTCTAATATCTTCTAAATTATTATTCCATGCACATAGTTATATTTAAATTGTACTCATAAATATATATGGTATTCTAATTTTATACATGTACTTATATATAAAATGAACCCTTTAAGTCTACCTCAACGTACCACATTCCCGTACCTCGAACTTGGGCGTACCTAGTTCCTAGTAACTATGGAAGGACTTATACGAGAAACTCCAAGAAACATTGATATCATAGGCCTTCTCCATGTCAAGTTTGCATATAACACCTACTACCTTTCTTTGATAATAGAATCAACCACCTCATTAGCAATTAACGAGGCGTCTAGCCACTGGAAAAATATATAGATGTTTAATGTTTTCTTAGAGTTTAAATCTTAATCCTAAAATGTTAAAAGAAGTGATGAGGTGGCTGTTAAAGAGAACCAGTAAGAGACTGCCACTATCTACATGGGTTGGTTTAGATGGAAGCTTCATTTGTTGCCTTGATTTGTGAGTAAAGAGAATGATTATGTAGTGGAGTTGATGGACATTTCCTTTCTCCATATATGTAAGGCTAATGGCAAGGTTTGAAAGTTAAAAAACTTATATTTTAGGTGTCAAGGAAACTTTTACTTGTCAAATTTTCTGCCCTTTGGAATTAGCTAAAGTCATATGGAGTAAGGTAGGGTTTGGGTAAGTCTTACTTAAAAAAACAGGGTTTGGGCACATCTTAGGTAAAAATCTTACTAAGAGAAAAAAAAATGATTGTGGAGCTTCTCCTCTGAAAAGAACATAGTGAGTGTGCATATCTCCAAATGCGGCTTTCTTCACTTGAACAGTGTTATTGGTCAGATTTTTACAATGATTTTTGGAATAAAAAATAGTGACAGGGAGTTTCTTTTATAGCATTCTGCTACTACTATGAAACTATTGTCTGTTTTGCAAAAATGATTAGTATCACATGCTGGTTGTTGGGAAGAACATGGAGTCTGTGGTGAGTTAAATTGTTTTTTGTTTTAGAGGTTGAATTATGATGCATTGGCTTGAAGGTCTTTGATCCTTGCTTACAATTCTCTTTTTCCTTTCAAATACTTCTTGTATCATTTTTTATGCTTGTGGTGTGAATTAAATAGTTTTCTCTTTGAGAGGTTAAATTATGATGCATTGGCTTAAAGGTCTTTGATCCTTGCTTGCATCTCTCTTTTTCCTTTCAAAAGCATCATATACCACTTTTTATCAACATTTGGTGGATGATTTATGTTTTAGGACATAATGTTTTTCACCTTTCCTCTCTTTTTATTTTTAAGGGTTTCCTACTATACATTCTCTATGCTTGGTTGCATTGTCCTTTGTCCATAAAATTAAACTCAAGAAATTATTATATAATCTCATTACTTCTTAAATATTTGGCTTTAACCTTGATCATTTTGAAGCTTTAGACTGTCTTTTTTAAGATGGCTTTGGGTTTGATCTTGTGAAAAATAATCTTGTTTCCTTTCACTAATAAGTTGTTATTTTGAAGATTAGTTAGCATTTACTGAATTGATAATGAAGACAGCATCTTCGAATGATCATTTTGTAATGGGAAATAGTGGATGGTCTGACATGCCATATGGACTTTGATTTATTATGTCCTTGCTTAGGAGTGACTAGCCTTGAAATAGTCTCGTTGGATATGCACTGTGTGCCATGTATGACATAGTTGAGATTGCTTGGAACAATTAGAGAGCTTTGTGAATCTTCACTACTAATTCTAGTGTCCCTTAATGTTAACCCTTTTGATAAATTATGGGCCTCTAATTATAACAGTAAAATATAAAGAATTAATTGAGCCATTTTCCATCAGTTTAAGCTTTTGGGATAATTGATAACTCAACTTTTTCTTCACATGGTATCAGAGCTCCAACTTGTTCCCTTTTTCATTTAATATTTGACCTAGTTCTTTGCCTTTTGACATTTGGGTTTCCTTTCATTGTGGGTTTCAGTGCAAAACCTTTAATTCTTCCGTTGGCTTGCACGTGAGGGGCATATTAATTCCTTTTCTATCAGCTTAAGCTTTTGGGATAGTTGATAACTCAGCTATTTCTTTACAATTACAATAGCTTCTCTCATTTATAAAAGCACCAACTTATTTGATAAATTATGGGCCTCTGATTATAACAATAACAATAGCTTCCCGCATTTATGAAAGCCCCAGGAGTGTATTTAGTCCTTACTGTGATAGTGTTATGACTGGACTTGCTTTTGTTGACAGTGCTTTCTCACAAAATGGTAGGTTGTGATATCTGATATGTGATATGATTAATACTGTTGATCAGTGACTTATCAAAAAAAAAAATGTTGATCAGTGATCTGAAAAAAATTACTGTTGATCAGTGATACTTTATTTTTTTTTATCATAGATGCTTTCTTTTGATCAGTAATACTTATTAAAAGAAATACTGTTGATCAGTGATTGTTCAGGGCTCATGTGGAGAAGCCTGCCTGGCTCATTTGATGCATATGTGGATGGTAATCTATGTAATTAGACTATTCAGCAACTTATCCTAATCTGCTCAACAGTGTTAGTTGAACTCTTACAAGATGGATTGTGTTGAGCAATCTTGGAACTTAGAGGAAGGCCCTCTTAATTCGAGAGGTTGATATTTTTTTTCATCAATGAGGGCATATGGATGCAGCAGGCCCCAGAGGGTTTGAAAATCTGGAAAAAGAGACGGAACATTTTTTATATTCCCATTCTTTTTGACTCGGTAGAAGCGGCAATATCTACAATGATTACTCATCAGTAGAAAAAAGAAGGATCAGCTGGAATGCCTCCAAGGAATTCATGAAGCTAGGATCTTATTGAAATGCAGGTGCTAGGAAAGATGAAAAGGACAAGGTTGTTGAAGCAGCATGAGATAGGGGTTTGGCCACTTGGATTAGATGATGCATCCTATTGTTGGTTGCCATGAGAAATAGAATATCATAATCTAATTCAAGCAGCTAAACTGCTTATTTTTTTATAATGTTTTTGGCTTATACATTTTATGTACTTATGATTATATGTGTGCATCCGTTAGGACATGATTTTCTGGGTATGAATTGTATTCTTTTTTATATTTTATTTCTAGTATGTAAAGGGATTGCAAGTATAGGAATGGTTTTTTGTGCATGTCATTATTGTTATTGGTGGAGACAATTGGTGGCCAAGTGGGAGAAATAAAACAAAGCTACTTTTAGTGGATTTGAGACAAATAAAAGGCAGACCAAGTGGTAGCTGCAAACTTGGACTTTCCAAGTTTACTTTCGGTGCCAGCCACCCACTTCCTTTTTTTTGTTTTATGTTCACATTCAATGCTGATTTACATTCACACTCAATACTGAGCTTATAAATAGGCATTGAAATATTGGTTTCAATAACACAGAAGAAGATAGTGTGAGAGATAGAGTGTCTTGTAAAATCAAGTGAGTGGCTTTTGTAACAGAGCATTGCTCTAATTTTCTCTGGGCTTTTGTCAACTAGTAAAATATTTTGGGTGTGGGTATGAGGAGTGGACTCATTGTCGAACCTAGTTAAATCTGTGTTTAATTCTTTGTGTGTGTGTGTTGTTCAAATTCTTGCTATTTCATTAACAATTGGTATCAGAGTGTTTGGTGATAAATTTTTGTCTGTTTTTTTGCGAGGTTACTATTCATATGAATAGTGAAATTTTGTCGGTGGTACCGATTCATCGGCAATGGTGTTCTAATACACGGAGGTTCACAGGAATTGTCAGAAACGATCCAGAGCTCTTGTATTTGAGTGGGTGCAATGGCGGACGAAGGTAAAACAAGGATCGAGAAGTTCAATGGAGCAAACTTCGGTTTGTGGAATATGCAAATAGAGGATCATCTTTACCAGAAAGATCTTTATCTTCCTCTTGGCTGCAAAACAAAGAAACTACAGGAAATGACAGATGAACAGTGGGAGGTACTAGACAGTAAGGCTCTTGGCACGATCAGACTCTTTCTCGCTGTAACTGTCGCGTTCAACATCTCGAAGGAGAAAACCACTGCAGATTTAATGGCGGCTCTGTCCAAAATGTACGAGAAGTCATCAGCCTCAAATAAGGTATTTTTGATGAAAAAACTCTTCAATATGAAGATGGAAGATGGCGGTAGCATCGCTGAACTCTTGAACGGTTTCAACACACTGACAAGTCAGTTGGAATCCGTTGGGATCAGCTTCAACGGTGAAGTTAGAGCACTGCTAACTTTGTCAACGCTACCAGATAGCTGGGATAGTCTGGTAATGGCTGTTAGTAACTCTTCTGGCTCTGGAAAGCTAAAGTTCGATGACGTTGTGGGAGTTCTTCTAAGCGAAGAATTGCGCAGAAGATTTTCAGGATCTGCGGAAACGTCTGGGAACGCTTTGAACATAGAAGAAAGAGGAAGATCTTTAAATAGAGGAAACAAGAACCGTGGAAGTTTAAAATTTAGGAAGAATAAATCAAGAGGACTAAAATCAAGAAGTGGAGGTTGCTGGAACTGCAGAAAGAAAGGACATATGATGAGAGATTGCAAAGCAGAATGATAATCAGGAAAGTAAAAATTCTATTAATCTTTCTGATAAAGATTCTGATGCTTTGATCTTTTCTGTTGTTGTTCGTAATGATTTGTGGGTGATAGATTTTGGTGCATCTTTTCATGCTACCTATCAGAAGGAGATACTCCAAAATTATGTGCAGGGTGATTTCGGGAAAGTGTATCTCGGAGATGATGAACCATGCAACATAACTAGAAGAGGAGATGTACAGATAAACCTGGCGAATGGGTCTACCCTACAGTTGAAGGACGTGCGACATGTTCCGAATCTCACAAGGAATTTGATATCAATAGGCCAACTGTCAGATTCAGGATGCAGAGCCACTTTCACAAGTGATTCATAGAAGATGTCGAAAGGGGCTATAATGATAGCTCGCGGAAAGAAAGAAGACACTCTCTATGTGACAAGTGGAACAAATAGTGTTCTAACAGCCGCATCAATAGATTCGAGTGCATGAGTGAGAAAGGTATGAAAGTCATGTTATCAAAAAGGAAGATTCCAAATTTGAAGCATCTGGACCTGAGCTTCTATGAAGACTGTCTCTTTGGAAAGCAAAAAAAGGTGAGTTTTTCTAAGACAGGCAGAAAACCAAAGCTTGAAAAGCTGGAATTGGTCCATACAAACGTTTGGGGACCAACCAAGGTACCATCTCTTAATGGGTCTCAATACTATGTTACTTTTATTGATGATTCCACTAGGAAGTTATGGGTGTATTTCTTGAAGCATAAATATGATGTATTTGATGTCTTCAAAAAGTGGAAAGCTATGGTTGAGACTGAAACAGGTCGGAAGCTAAAGTGTCTGAGGTCAGACAATAGTGGAGAATATTGCAGCAATGAATTTGAGGAATATTGTGCAGAAGACAGTTCCTAAAACATCGCAGCAAAATGGAGTGGCAGAACGCATGAACCCAACCATTAATGAACGTGCTAGAAGCATGAGGATTAATGCTGGATTACCCAAATAGTTCTGGGCAGAAACGGTGAACACATCAGTCTATCTAATCAACAGAGGACCATCTGTTGCACTTGAGTTTGGACTTCCAAAAGAAGCGTGGACGGGAAAAGAGGTAAACCTATCACACATAAACTCAGATGAAAGGACTAAGCTAGACTCAAAATCCAAAAAGTGTTTCTTTGTTGGATATAGCATAATGAGTTTGCCTATCGGTTTTGGGATCCAGAAAACTGAAAAGTTTTCAGAAGTAGAGATGTAGTGTTTAACGAGAATGTTCTATATAAGGAAATGATGAAACAAGTGGAAGGGGAAACAAAAAAGAAAGAGTTTGTAGAACTTGAGGAAATTTATACAAAAGGAATGTTACCACCCAGAGATGAGAATATAGAATCTTAGACTCCGGTTCCCCAAGTCCCCCCTCAAGAATTGAGGAGATCAGAACGAGTTAACAAAGGTCAACTCTCGGCTCGTTATTTAACATCTCTGAATTATTTGTTATTAACTGACAATGGTGAACCGGAATGTTATGAAGAAGCAATGCAGGTTAAGGATAAGCTCAAGTGGGAGGCTGGAATGAATGAAGAAATGGACTCCCTGATAGTAAATCAGACATGGGATTTGGCTAAGCTTCCAGAAGGCAAAAAGGCTTTGCATAACAAATGGGTTTACAAGTTGAAAGAAGAACACGATGAAACTAAGCGATACAAGGCCAGACTGGTAGTCAAGGGATTTCAACAGAAAGCAGGTATCGACTATACTGAGATTTTCTCTCCTGTTGTAAAGTTGTGTACCATCAGATCTATATTGAGCATTGTTGCAGTAGAAGACTTACATCTAGAACAGCTAGATGTGAAAATTGCTTTCCTTCATGGTGATCTGAATGAAGATATCTACATGAAGCAACCACAGGGGTATAAAGAACTAGGGAAGCAAGAATGGTCTGTAAGCTCAAGAAAAGCTTGTATGGGTTGAAACAAGCACCTAGACAATGGTATATCAGGTTTGATAATTTCATATCTAAAAACGGGTATACAAGATGTAACGCTGACCACTGTTGTTATTTCAAGAAGTTTGATGATTCCTACATCATTCTTCTATTGTATGTGGATGATATGCTTATTGTAGGATCAAGCATGATGGAAATAACAGTGTTGAAGGAACAACTCTCCAAAGAGTTTTCTATGAAGGATTTGGGTATGGCTAAACAAATCCTTGGTATACGGATCAGCAGAGACAGGAAGAATCAGAGATTGTGGCTATCTCAGAAACAGTACATCGAAAAGGTACTAAAAAGGTTCAACATGGATTGGGCTAAACCGGTGAGCACTCCACTAGCAAGTCACTTCGCACTTTCAAAAGGGCAAGGTGCGACGACAGTCGAAGAACATGAATACATGTCAAAAGTACCATATACCTCAGCAATTGGTAGCCTCATGTATGCTATGGTCTGTACCAGACCAGATATTGCATAAGTAGTGGGAGTGGATTGTGAGGTACTTGAGAGGTACCATTAATCTATCCCAATACTATGATGGATCAGAGATCAGTTTGAAGGTTATGTCGATTCTGACATGGCTGGAGACCTAGATGGTAGAAAGAGTACTACAGGGTACTTCTTTACACTGGGCAGTGCAGCAGTGAGTTGGGTCTCGAGATTACAGAAGATCGTAACTCTCTCGACTATAGAAGCGGAGTATGTAGCAGTTATAGAAGCATGTAAAGAAATGGTATGGCTACAAATTCTGCTAAGAGAATTAGGCAAAGAGCAGAACGACTGTAAGATTTTCAATGACAATCAGAGTGCAATTCATCTGGCCAAAAATTCTGCATTTCATGCCAGAACAAAGCACATCGACATCAGATACCATTTCATACAGGGGCTCTTAGAAGAAAGGGTTATTACGCTGGAAAAGATTCACACCAGCAAGAATCCCGCAGACATGTTAACCAAGACTATTACGATTGAAAAGCTGAAAGGATGTTCAGCTTCGATCGGTCTTCACGCCTGAAGAAGCGGAAGAAGTCTCACACCTAGTTTGACTATGTTGGAATTTCGTTACAAATGGTAAATTGTCTCCAAGTGGGAGATTGTTATTGGTGGCCAAGTGGGAGAAATAAAACAAAGCAACTTTCAGTGGATTTGAGACAAATAAAAAGCAGACCAGCCAACTTGGACTTTCCAAGTTTGCTTTCGGTGCCAGCCGCCCACTTCCTTTTTTTTGTTTTATGTTCACACTCAATGCTGGTTTACGTTCACACTCAATGTTGAGCCTATAAATAGGCATTGAAACCTTGGTTTCAATAACACAGAAGAAGATAGTGTGAGAGACAGAATGTCTTGTAAAATCAAGTGAGTGGCTTTTGTAACAGAGCACTGCTCTGATTTTCTCTGGGCTTTTGCCAACTAGTCAAATACTTTGGGTGTGGGTCCGAGGAGTAGGCTCATTGTCGAACCTCGTTAAATCTCTGTGTTTAATTCTTTGTGTGTGCGTGTTGTTCGAATTCTTGCTATTTCCTTAACAATTATGTCTCCTTGTTTATTTCTACGAAAAGAATTATCTCTTTTTTCTGATTTACAATGATGAACAAAACTACCCCATTCTCCACCCATTCACCCCCACATCTCTCCTTATCCATAAGGAAGTTGTTGGCTTGAGGAATTGAACTCAGGACCTTAAAGCACCCGAGTACATTTCATTTAGGGTGATAACCAATGAGCCAAAGGGTTAAAAAATTATGTCCCCTTATTTAGTTATTTTCTTCTTCTTTTTTTTTGAATGTTTTCCCATGCTCTCTTTTGCTAGTTGACTGACAAGTGATCAATTTTTCATCAATTTTTGTGGTGAGCTTGCTTTTTATTAAATTTTTTGAAAATATTCTGTAAGTATCTACTTTTGCTAGCGATTTCTTACAAAAGGGTTTCTGCCATTATGTTTTTGGCCCTTTAATCAATTATGTTTCCTTTCATCAATTTTCTATTATGTCTATTTTCTCAATTCGGCCTTCTTTTGAAGTTCACTTTGGTGTGCATATGAGTAAATGAAAGTGGAAAAGTTCTATAAGTGAGTGATTGGCACAAAAAAATCAAGAATCATAATTAGTGTTTAGAGATCTCTCTCTTAGTCTAGCCTTGATGGTTGTACCTATTTTTGACTACATCAACTTGACATCCAAATAGATTTTCGTGGTGTTTGGTTTAAAAGGTGCAATTACATGGTCAGATTGAAAATTGGTGGTAAAATGAGGTCTGCATATAATAGTAATTGCATTGACTTAACAGATAGTTCATATGTAAAGGTGAATATCAAGGAGCGTGGAAAACATCAATTCTATTGAAAATCATGCAACCGAATGATATGTGTGCAGCTTTGAGATTTTAATTTGATGTTTGTGGAGTATTTTGGTTATTTTATCAGACTACTGCAAACAGTAAGAAAAAAAGAAAATATCTAAAGAAGGGAAGGATGAATGAGAGTTTGATTGCAGAGAATGGTGTAGAACTTTGGAGGTTCTTCATCTTCTTAGCAATGGTGCAGACGTTGTGGTCTTCTGTATACACCACAAATTTATTTAATCAGTGACTTTCAATTGGAAGAATCTTTACATGTCTATAATTGGAGTTTATTATCAGTAGATATAGATAGCAGTACCATCATCTGATTATCTCATTCTTTCTGTAGTCTTTTTATAGCACTCTGATTCACTTAGACTTGTGGTTTGTGCCTGCTAATAGCTTTATAGTATGATTTATGTCTGCATGATTGGTTCCTTTTGTATACGGTATATGAATTAAAATTCTCAGATATGTTTCAATGCAGGAGTATGACATTGTGAATGATAGTTTGAAGAACCCAAGGGAGCGTCTGGCTCGATAGAAACAAAATCTTCGACACCGTTTGGGTTAGTAATTCTCTTACTTTCATGCGTTTATCATGGATTGGTATTTTTTGCATATCCATATTACATATTTGGTAGCATTGTTAAGTACAAGGGGGTGTGTCTTGAGATTATGTTTTCTAGAAGCTGGCAATTTTTAATGTATTCAAAATTCTAATCCAAATATAATTATCTGATTGTTTGAGGCTCCTATTTTTTCCATGGTTAATGATCTCCTTGCCCCTGGTGAGGCTTCTGAAAATGTTGATTTTCTCTTCTTTTCCTTCTTTCATTCATGATACTTTACATTGTTAATACCTTAACCCCATCGAAAGCTCTCATTTTCCTCTCCCACCAAACTAACCATAAAGATACTCAAAGGATCCAAAGACGCTACTTTGCTCTTCTCCTTTGAAGTATGAATACCTTTCCAAGCCCGAATGAATTCCCTTGTCAATGACCAAAAGTGCCCAACTCCCACAAAGGTCTAATTGGCAGGCACCAAAGCAGAAGATGGTTGGCATTTTCAGCATCCTCTTTATAAAACAATAGCATCCTGAACCCTTGCTATAGAGAAAAGAGATGGAAATTGGGTCTTCAAAGAAGTGCAACCACACGAAGGATCGTGCCAAAACCAAATAGTATCCCCTCTACCTGGATCAAAACTAAAAAAGGATAGGAAAACCTCCTTCCCCTTCTCTATTCATTTCCAAAGACCTACACCATAAGGTTTCTTATCGACCACTGAAGTCCACCCATTATGCCCCAAAGTGTACGTAGCAACAGTAACACTCCTCCATAAATGATTTCTCTCAACCACTAATCTCCACAACCATTTAACAATAGAGCCGTGTTAAAAATAGCAAGAGATTTAAGATTCAAGCCCTCACTCAATACCACCTAATCAAATGGATCTTGTGCATGTACCCCACATCACCCTAAAGAAACCTCCTTGAATATCTTCCAACTTTCTAGCTAGCGAAGAAGGGATAGGAAAAAGAGATAAAGTAGGTCATAAGGTTGGAAAGATTTCTTTTATTGAGAGTCTCACTCCTCTCGTTAGAGAGATAAAGTTTCTTCCAACCATCAAGTCTTCATTCAAACTTTCCACAATTGGTCAAAAACTCGTTTCTCTTTAAAAGAAGATCCTAACCTGAACCCAAGGTAGGACAATGGAAGAGCTCCCACACTACAATCCATAATACTCACCATTTGGTTTCATCCAAGAATTTGATCTTAGGTGCTTGGTACAACCTTCAAAGGACTTTATGAGAGAAACTAAGTCATAGAGCATGTTTATATTTTTTTTCCCACTCTCTTTGTTGGTGTATTTGGAAGGCATATAAGTTGTAGACTTGTAGATGATGCTCTTTGATTGGTATATCCTTTTAGTGGGTGGGTGATTCTTACAGAAAGTTAAATGATGCTCACTGGTGTAAAAAGATAGAATTCAGTACTTTTCTGATTTAATATCTTACATACACTTTTTATAGTAGTTTAGTTTCTTTATGTTTGTAATTTGCAGGTGTGTTGTTGCATTTCATTTTTACATCAGAAATGGCGATTTAGTTTGCTTGTAGAATTCCCTTTTTCTTTAGTGATTTCCTGCATGTATACTTGATACCATGAGGTCTTATATAGTGTTTCCTAAGTTTTACTTCCATTAACACTGATTCCTTATGGTAACATGATTCCTATATACAGGTTTGGATGTATGTGAGCAGTTTACGGATGTCAGTGACATGATTAAGGATGAAGATCTTATTGTTCACAAATTGCACTCTCATGGAAATGGGTTAGACAGTAGGTTTTACACGACCCCATCGGCACATAACATCCAACAATTTGTTTCAAGTATGGTTCCCAATGTTGTTTCTAAGAGGCCAAGTGCAAGAGAATTGAATCTCTTAAAGCGAAAAGCAAAAATAAATTAAAAAGACCAAGCTAAAGGTTGGTATGAGGATGGTGATTCAGAGATGCCATGTGTGCAGAGTACAACTCCAAAAGGCTTTTCTCCTGATTCATTGAGTTCCAATAAGGTATTAGAATCTTTAATGTCCTAGTTTTTGGACATTCAGACCCAAGGAAGATAAGGATTAACTCACATCAGGTTTTAAGATTTGTTTATCCTACACCATACTGAAACTTTTTGTATGATTAATTTCTTTTCACGTTGACCGTTTGATTAATATTTTACCCATAGACATTATGCATGCCAAATTTAACGAAAGGGATGTGTATCAATTCCATCAAATGTTTCTACTTATAACAAAAAATTCCATCAAATGTTTCTCTAGATTGAACTTCTATTTTTGTATCATTAAGAAAAGTTTCTAATTTCATATAACATACCTGATGAACTTAAAATTTGGTGTGGATGATTTGCAGTGGTAGTACATTAGTCAAATGTTTCTCTCATTAAGACATGCACATCATGCGGAAGTAGTTAAGGTGGTGTAGGTCGACCCTTGTTGTATTGACATATACATATTCATATTTACATATATATATATATGTTATAATAATAATAATATATATAAATATATATGAACACGCATATATACATAGATACATGCATTCTTGAACTGAATCGTAATCAATTGTGACTTCTTCTTATGTAAGAAACATGAAATTCTAAGTTCTAGCAATTCTGGAGCGAGTAGTTGGTTTTGAAATCATTATCTGGTTATATGGGCTCCCATGAAGGGTTATTCACATATACTAAATGGTTTACGGTTTTGTGGATGTGTCGAAATAGCATTGGACATATAAATACAAAATATTTTTCATGGTTGACATGGAAACAGATTGGGAATGCCTCATTTATTTATTTATTGGTAAAACACACACCACTCAAACCTAGCCTCAGCCTTAACCATTGACCTAAGGCCACCTCGACAGGAATGCCTTTTTTATGAAGCAAGCAAAAAAAGTTCATGAGATAAAATTTAGGATTTATGATGAACTATCGTTTATGTCTATCCATTGTGAAAAAGTTGTATGTTGTTTACCTTTTATCTTTGATGTTCGCGTGTTAAGTTATCTAGTGCAACAATTTACTGTTGTCTTCCTTTGCAGACGGATGTTACTATTGATGATGAGAGCCTTGAACATGATGGAGATGGGAGATGGCCTTTCCATATCTTTGTTGAACAACTCATCCTTGATATGTTTGATCCTGGTAAGCTTTAATGTTATTTTCAATATTTAGATCCTCTTTCAGTGGATTTCTTAATCAGATAACTATTCCTCTGATCATGTGTTGTCAATATGGGAGGTTCGCCACGGAAGTGTCATGGCTTTAAGAGAAATTTTGACCCACCATGGTGGTTCTGCTGAGGTGTTTATGCCCGACTTGAGTTCAGATGGTACGCTTTATGTTGATTTAAAAGACAAGGATCATTCAAGTACAATCAAGAGAGAGAGAGAGAAATTGAATTGAACATGCAAGTTCTGGTAGATGAGTCTGAGCCAAATCTAAAAAGACCAAAGCTTGAAGATTTATCATGTCCTTTGGTGGATAACATGGTTGTTGATGTCAAGCATGATAACTCTGATATCAACATAAAGGTTGAAGATAGTGGATGTGAATTGGCTGCAAGGCAGGTCAATGGTGAACTTGACGTTAGTTCTGTCAAGGTGGAACCTAAATCTTATCTTGATGGTGTATCGTGTTAGTCTAAAGAAGCTATTAATTTAGCAGAGCATAAGGGTTATTTTGAAGATAAGGGTTCCTCTGCAAATCCCAATTTACTAAAAAATCTTCCTGAAAATTGTGAGCTGATGAACTGGGTCAAACTGGCTAGACATTCTTGGCTTAAAAATTGTGAATTTCTTCAAGACTGTGCGACTCGTTTCTTGTGTGTGTTATCACTAGACCGGTATGGGTTTGTTTCCTGTTTGGATCTCTATTATTAACTGGAGCTTGTTTATAAACTAGTTTTATCCCTCCCAGAACTAATTGATGTGGATTAGGAAACTATTCAATTTTTACTTGTGAAAAAGGGAAACTATTCAATTTTTTGGTCTTTATTTTATTCGTCTCTATTGCAGTTTTGGAGATTATGTTTCGGATCAGGTTATTGCTCCAGTGCAGGAAACTTGTGCTCAAGCACTTGGTGCTGCTTTCAAGTACATGCATCCGTCACTAGTTCATGAAACATTAAATATCTTGCTTCAAATGCAGGTAAATACCTTGTAAGTTCTTGCTTTTAGTCCTAATAATATTTGAGATACTGTTGCTGTTGCTGCTTGGTAATTTTTATTTCATTTTTTCTTCGTTCAACGTAGACCAGAATGGGAAATTCGTCATGGAACTCTTTTGGGTATCAAGTACTTGGTTGCTGTGAGAAATGACTAGATGACTTTGTACTCTTCATCATTTTTGATAGTGAAATTTTTTATGTTCTTGCCCGTGAATGTAAACCTAACCAACCGAACCATGTGAATTTGTGTCTTTCTTTTGTGTGTGATTATTTTGATTTTGTTCCGCTACTTTATTTTATTTGTTATCTTTATTGATTTTGTTACAACCCACCTCATTTTTAATTTGTTGAAGCAAAAGGTGAAGGCACTTTAAAATAATCTAATTTGTAGGTTCTAATTCTTAATCACTTTTGACAATAATATTTTTCTTTTCACGTGATTAAAATGTAAATAATTTTATAATAGATAAATATTATGTTGTTGGCCTTGATTATCCAAATAGAAAAAGATATTTGCGGCCATCTTCCTCTTATAATATATCAATTGCGATTAGAATGATACTTTTTCCCCTGTTATTAAATTAGTGAGATTATTATTTTATCATGATTAAAATAAATAAATTTTTATTTAGTACAAGTAGCATCAAAACGACAAAATTTTAAGAACACACTATACAATTATCTTTTTTTTTTCCTGTTTTTATTAACTCCATGCTCAAATTTGGTAGTGTGTGCACAAGTTAAAGACTACTTGTCTAAAGTGTGATCAAATTACCATATGAGTCGACTCAATCCCGAGTTAGGAGGTGCTTGAGATCAGCTCGTAATTAAGCAAAAAGATTAATTGAGTTGAGCTCGAAAGAAAAATATTGAGCTCGAGCTCGGTTCGACTCGACTCTTTTTTAAATTGAAATTTAAACCAATTTAATTAGTCTTAAAAACTCATAACTAATTAAGTTACAGTTATAATTCTTAGTGCTTAAAGTCTTATACTTCTGGACAAAATGGAAAAAATTATTGATTGGATGAACTAAGATTTTTATGTTGGCATTTTACACTATTGTGTTTGTATTTATTGCAAGATGTTTTTGGGGTCTGCTCCTCATGTGGTTACTTGTTGCTAGTTAATCTTAGTTTTCCACCAAGTTCAGGAAGTGCAATGCTTAGATTTCAGCTTATGTTCAAGAACACTTTCTCTAGCCTCCCCATCTATATGTCCCTTTTTGCTTATTCCTAGTTCGATGGCCCATAGGTTGGAGAGTATTCAAAGGAGATTTCTTTGGGGTAACACGGGGGAAGAGTATTAGTATCATTTGGTAAAATGGGGTGTGGTCAAGCAATCATTGGAGAGAGGGGGACTTGGTCTACAATCTATCTTTTTATTCAGTAAAGCTCTACTTGGCAAATAGCTTTGGAGATTTCTTGTTGAGAAGGATCACCTTTGGAGGAGTGTGGTGGAGGCAAAGTATAGAGTGGATCAAAATGGGTGGATATTTAAGGAGACTAGGGAGGCCTACGTAGTGGGGGTGTGGAGGTGGATTCAGAAAGGGTGGGAGGACTTCCGTCCTTATGTTGTGGTATTGGTGGGAAATGGAGAAAGGACCCAATTTTGGTATGACACTTGGTGTGGGAACACTCTTTTGAAGGACAAATTTTCGGATATTTTCGATATTGTGAGGAGTAAAGAAGCACGAGTTAGCTCTTGTATCTTTGTGTCAAGCGAAGGAGTATCTTGAGTCGTGCCTTTTATTCGTAATGTTTATGATTGGAAAGTAGAGGAGGTGGTGAGGTTTTGTGAGACCTTATATAATTCTTTAGTGGAGGTGGGTAGAGAGGATGTGATGAGATAGAGGTATTGTTCGGACAAGGGTTGTAAAGTGAAGTACTTCTATAAGATTCTTTTTTATAAAGTACCTTTGGATGGCAACCCCAATTTCCCTTGGAAAGCAATTTGGTGCTCCTGAGTACCCAAGAAAGTACATTTTTTTTAGGTGTGTAGCCTCTTAGGAGAAAATTCTGACAATTTACAAAGGAGGGGGAAAATGATTATTAATAGGTTCTATATTTGTAAATAAGGTACCGAGTCCATATATCATCTTTTGGTGGAATGCTTGCGCACTAGAAGTTTGTGCTTTTAGTATTTTGGGGGATTCTTGGGTGGTGGCGGGCTTCGTGAAAGATGAAATATGGGCTTGGATTTGATTTAGAGCTTCCAAGGAGATCAAGAAGGCTTATTCATTAATCTCACACTCAATTTTTTGGCCAGTGTGGAGAGAAAAGAACTAGAGATTTTTTGATGGGGTAGAAAGACCTATTGGAACTATTAGAGAGGGTTGGTTCAATAGCCTCAATTTTTAATTTAAAAGGAATGTTTTTGTAAATAATGATGATCTTTTAGATTTGGTGGATTTCTTATCTTGTAAATAGCCTTTAGCTTTGAGTTGCACCACCTTAGTGCTTTATTAATAAAGTTTTTTTACTTATAAAAAAAAGATTTGTAAAGATCCATTCATCATGTTTTGCTTGTTCTTGGACTTCTCGACTTTGGAAGTTGGTGTTGCGGATTTTGGGAATTTCTTTGGGTTATTCTTTGGTGCAGGACTATTTTTGTGGTGATTTGGGCTTTGGAGCGGTATTCAAACTTCTAAAGAGAAGATGAAAACCATTGCTTTGATTAATTCCTCTATGGTTGGTTTTGATGGAAAGAAGCAAAAGGGCTTTTCATAGTATTGAAAGATCCATAGATTCTTTTAATTTTTTGTTAGAAGGAAATGTTTTTGTAAAAGACATTGACCTTATAGTCTTCACAAGGCATTTTTGTAAATGAGTGGCACCCCTTTGGTGCCCGTTATATTATATCAAAAATAAATTAAGATTCCTAAAGAAATGGAGATCCTATGATAAAAAAACCCGTCCATAGAGAAAAAAGGGGAAATTGGAGTGTTGTGGAGATAAGAGTTTATAGAGTCGAGGAAAAGATTTAGATAGAGGACCATCCCCAACCTAAAATATTGCCAAAAAATGGATAGAGGAACCATCTCCAAGTTTATAACGAGTATTATATATATGTGAAATGAATTGTAGTTACTTGTACCAAAAAACTGACCGGATCCTATATTCCGATTCTTGGTATATTCGTGCATCAGATCTCTACAATTAGCGATCTGAATTTTTATTTTAAAGACTTAGCTAAGAAATTGATGGCTTTTTTTTTCTTGAACACAAGAAAGTAACAATAGAACGCTCATACTTTATCTTAAATTTATGTTTTCTAAAATTATGTTTATTGACTTTACTATATTGTCAAAACTCATGTTATCTTCTTAACTATCATTATGCACACAACTCTATTTAATTGTCCTCAAATACATCAATATCCCACTTTTATACATTTGCTTATACACATAGTTATCATAATCTTATGATTCACGATTCGATTCACACGATTCGATTCAATTTAGGACATAAACGATTCGAATTAGTATGCCGAATCTAAGTTAATCCTGAATCAATGTCGAATCTACGATTCGTTTCGCTTCGATTCGAATCGTACGATTTGCCCAATTCAATAAAACTTACAAATTTTTTAAATAAATTATAGAAAAAATGTTTAAAACAAGATGCTTAGAGCTAAAATAAACACAGTTCATTAGTTTTTCTTTCTCATAAGTTAATCTAGAAATTTAGGATTCTAAGACTTTTTGTGATGAAACAAACAAGCCCATATAGCATTCATATATTTGATTTCAATCCATAATAGTATCAAGTATAGTAATACTATTATTTTATTTTATTACTTTATTACATTATTTATTATATTTTGCTATATTAGTTGGTAGTTGCTAGCAAATTACTATTATGTAACTATAATATGTTAATTAGAGTAGGTCGTGATAGACACACGTTTTTTCAATTGGTCACATGATCATTCAATATATGTTAAAATATTTCTAATGTATATTTGTTCTACATGTATACATGTCAATCTAAATTGATTTTAAGAATTAATACTAAATCTTATGATTCGATTCTCGATTCACCAAATCGAGATTTCGATTGACGATTCGATTCTTGATTTGACAACTATGCTTATATATAACAAACCAGTTAAGTCTACCCTCAATGTACCCAGTACTGGGTGGGTAATGTAGCACACTTCGTAAGTACGATGAACCAGGGGTTCCCAGTTTCTAGTAACTATGAAATGAACTTCCAAACACTCATATGTAACGTAGATACCTTCCCTAATATTCTCTTCTATTGTAGTCCATACTTACTTTATTTTATGCCACTGGAAGTTCAGTTCTGAAAGAAACCTCCACAACTATTTTCCCACCAAGGCATTTTTTTTAAGGTCAATTTTCTGAGTCCCAAAATCCCCTCACATTTAGGCTTGGTTGCAACCTCCCACTTACCAGTACCTAACAACAAGAAGGCCCTCCTTTTTTTATAAGAAAAAAACGTCGTATAAATATAAAGGGAACCTACGGGGTGCCTCCATGTACAACTATCTTCAAGATCCGCTGCAACAATAGGAATCCTTAAAAAAGTATTCATTCTTGTCTTTTTAGTAGCCACCCATCCTTGACTAAAAATAGAGAGTGGAATCAAAGAATAGGTCTTTCCATCTCTTTAGAAGGTTGAACACCACTCCTTGTCCACACCTCTTCTTGAGTAGACCCAAAAACCACCAAAGAGAGTCCCACCATGCAAAAAGCTTAGGCTATTAGGCCTTTATTTATGTATTTTTATCTTTTGTCATTTTGTACAGTTAGGATCAAAAGACATTGTTGGGAGTGTGGTAAAATAATGGCATACTTTTATTTCTCATTGAAACCCAAGTTTGTTAAAGGTAATGATCACTAATGACCAAATGTGGAAGATAATAACAACCAGACAATAGTGTCCTTAAAATTACCACCCCTTCACGATATCATGAAGGCCTGGTCTCTGATTGGCAATTTGCCAATTACTCAAATCTTTTATTAATTGGAGTTTTCTTGTAATATGGGCCAATGACGGTTTTTGTACTGCAATCTTTCTTTTATTGTTCATTTATCATTGTTGGGAAATTGCCATATTTATTTTAAGTTTTGCTATTATTTATCTTACCTTTCTTTATCTACTTAACTCTTGAGGTTTATTTGCACCCTGTGGTCACTTTGAACGGTAGTTCTATTTGTACATGATAGACTTCTAAAAGCTTAAAACTTGAACATTGCTGCAAATTTCGTGGTTCTGATCAATTTGAAATTATTGTTGTTGTGAAGCTAGTTCCTGAATACTAAGGTAGTTTTGATCAATGAATTAAGTATGAAGGAATTTTTTTAATCTGCTTGCAGTGTTATGAATCTGTTGGCGGAGATTTATTCCCAAGAAAAGATGATCCCCAAGATGTCGAGGGCTTTGATAACGAAAGAGAAACAAAATTTTGATCTAAATGAAGTGGTTCATGTTGATGATATTGGAGAAGGAAAAGATTTGCAGGAAAATCCTTATATGTTATCAATGTTGGCACCTCGATTATGGCCATTTATGAGGCACAGTATAACATCAGTCCGACATTCGGCAACTCGCACCTTGGTAAACTTCTTTCTATGTTTTAGCATTTTTGGCCATGTATGAATACATTTACTGCTTGTATTTTTTAGTAAATTTACTAGAAGCTATGTAATGGTAAGTCACTGAACAGTGTTATGTGGTTTTATCACTTATAATTTTTATTTTTATTTTTTGTGGTTTTATATGTTTGTTCATCGAAGGAGAGTTGTTTGATTTGAGATATACTTGAACATTTTCATTCATGATTGCTATCCATTTTGTGATATTAATTTTTGTGCATGGTTTTGTAAGTTATACTTATTCGATCCCGCATTTTTACTCACTTTTGTTACACATATTGATTATTTAGATAGAACTATGACTTGGAAGTGAAAGACATCTAATTATCTTCACCAATCAAATTGTTCATCATTTTTTTATTAGTTAATGTTATTTTATTTCATTATATATACATTTTTAATAATATATACCTATGTGTTAATTTTTCTTGAAATATTTTTTTAACAGTAAAAAATATGCATTAATGCTAAAAATATTATTTTATTACATAGATATAATATTAAATAACATTGAATTTGTTGTTGCCCCACGATGTCTTAAATTTTTGTTAGTGATATTATATTTAATAAATAGTTGGTTTTGTATTATAAATTAAAATCATAATCATCCTTGACATCTAGTATTATTAGTGAAAACTTTTATATAATTGAAAATTTCACGATGACTGACAATTAAAAATCCTAATAATTATAATTACCAATGTTATATGAATCAATGAGTGATTTTTGAATTAATTAAATTGAGTAAAGCAAGTTTTGATTACCTTTTTTTTATTCTATATGTTTCTTTTCTAACATGTTTTTTATTTTTTATTTATAAATCTTATGCTTTATTTGAACACCACGCTTTGAGATGTATCTCAAAATCTCTTTTGAAGACTTTCATCACTATTTGTGTCATATAAATCATTAGTAGAAATGTTTTATAATTAACTCTACGTGTGACTAAATAGAAAATTTTAATGTGAAGATTATGAAATTAAAGTTTACGAATACTAAAAAAAAAAGAATAAAATATAATAAAGCTTTAATTATTGAATTTTTTGGTGTAATATTAGTACTATAAAATATATATTTTAATGTTTATGAGATTTATATCTACAAAAAATTTGATTTTTGAAATTTTACATATGTTAGATTATATAATGGAACATAAATTTTCTTAAAACAAATTAATTATTGCAGTACTACTGCAGTCTGCAGATCATTGAGTAGTACAAAAGAGAGTAAATCAATTTAATTGTTTTTTCATTCTATAAAGTAAAAAATTACATTATATAAGAATATTAAAAATATTATCTGACAACAAGAAAACTGAAATAAGAGATATTGACTTCAGGGAACATAAAGCACTAGGTTGTCTTCCTCCCACATTGACTTCAAGGAAAAAAAAAGAACCAAGTTATGAATAAGCACATTCGGGCTGTAGGCTAAGATGTTATAATAAGCACATTATGTTTTGCTTAACAAAGTTTTTCTTACCTTAAATGTTGGCTTTTGTGATTTGGATTTTTATAGTCTAATTCCTTCTATAAGTTGTTTAATTTTGCTAACTCAGTTTTATTAATATGCTAGACTTTGTCACCAAATGAAACAAATATTATTATTGTCATTTTGTTACATAAAGACTTCCACAAGTGTTAGTGATGTCTTATTTTGTCATTAAAATACTCACGATAGTCACAAATGACATTAAGTGACGCATGTTCTTTGTTACCAATTTATTTAATTTTGACAATTATTGTTTCATCATCTAAGAATTCAAATTTTTATTGACATTAAACCCTTCGTCAACAAAATCGGTACAATTGTTACCAACGTTTGTCACATAATTAATTAATTCAAGCCTTTTTTGACAAAGTTAAATTATTTACAGATGCAAATTCGACAACTTTATTGATGAACATAGTGTCATGAAATAACAATCCTTTTGTGACGCTCGTTGTTTTGTCTTCCTTACAAACTTTAGGTATATTTAATGACAAATTTGGATAATTAGTGACAAAAGTTTATTAAATTTTAGTGGTGAATATAGTGTCACCAAATAGTCATCTTTTTAGTGACGAGCAATTTTTGTCATGTATTATGAAACATAGTCATCTATTTAGTGACACATAAAGACTTTCATTGACAACATTTCATTAGCTTTTGTGACGAAATTTAACGTCACTAATAAGTTATTTTTTAAGTGACGCATATCTTTTCAGTTGCGTGATTAGTGACGAATCCAACTCTTCAATGATGAAAATTTATTTGTATTTGTGACAAAACATTGTGTCATAAAAACATCTCTCCTTTAGTGACGATAGTCAACTTCATCACCTACACATAACAATTGGTGATGAAAAGAAAGAATCGTCACAAATACTTTTAGCGACAATGATATGTAGACGAACCTCATGACGAATTATTTTCGTCACCTGAAAGATTGTTTGACGAAATTAGTAATTTTTTGTTACGCTTTAATGCGCCACTAAATACCAATTTTCTCGTAGTGATATGTTTGCCTTAGATTTAATCTTCACAATTACTTTCAAAGCTCTTGTGTTCATTGAGGAGATAGTAAGGAATGCAAAAAAGTTACAAGAGAGAGGTTTGGAGTGCGAGATATTATGTCGTAGCGATGATTTAAAGCTTGAGGTCCAACTATCACTAATGGTGAGTAATACAATATTGTATCAGATTTCTAGGTAAGCTAGAATAGTAAGAAGAGAAAGAAGAGAAAAAGAAGAGAGTCAGAAGAAGGAGAAGGAAATAAGAGAAAGAAGAAGAATTCAAGAGAAAAGATTGGATTAATTCTTTCTTATTATTTGAAATGATGGAAGTTGCTATATTTATTCAATTCTGGATATAGCTAAGGATCATTCTCTAAAAGCATAATGCTAACTAACTTTAATACAACAGATTGAATTATTCAACTAATTGCTAAAATTAACTAACTAACTGCTAAAACCAACTAACTAACTAGACAACCATGGCTTCCATATTCCAATTACTCCTTAGGTAAGGCTCTAGCAATTGTGGAGCCTTCCTTCTCCTCTAGCTTCTTCTTACATTTGGTGGTTGTCCCTGAAGCTCTAGTTCAACTTCCAGCTCCTCTTAGTTCTTGGACTTAACACTGGAATCTTCTGCTTCTGCTCCTGCCCCTTTAGTTCTATGGCTATTATTAGCTACCCCTGCAAAAATAAACTTATCCTAAAGGTCATGAGCTCTCAGCAAAGGTTGAACAACAGAAAGATCTTCCCATGATGTATCCTCAGGTGCCAATCGTTACCATTGAACAAGTACTTGTGGAACTAATTTGTTGTGTACCCAAATGTTCTTGTTATACAAGATGGTCAAGGGGTAGTAACCAGTTTATTCTCAATGCTCAAGTCAGGCAGGGAAAGAGGCTTATCAGGTGAATTGCCCTGAAATGGTTTGAATAAGGGGATATGAAAAACATTGTGAATCTTAGAAGTAAAGGGCAAGGCAAGCTTGTAGGCTATGGGTCCAATGCGTTCAATCACTTGAAAGGGTCCATAATACCTTTTGCTCAGCTTCTAATTAAGCCTCAAAGTAAGAGATTGTTGCTTATAAGACTATAACTTAACCAACACCCAACTACCTAGTTCCAGCTCCTTATCCATTCTTTTGGCATTTGCTATTGATTTCATTTTTGATTGAGCTTGCAAGGTATGATTTTTAAGTTGTTGGAGCTCATCTCTGCTCAATAACTCACTATCAACTGCCTCAACATTGGAGGAACCAGCTAAATATCTTTGAATTATATGGGGCTCTCTGCCATGCAAAGCTTGGAATAGAGTCATCTTGATTGTAGAATGATAAGAAGTATTATAAGAGTATTAGGCCCAAGGAAGCAACTAAATCTATAATTGGGGCTTGTCTTATGTAAAAGCCCTCAAATGTTGCTCCACACATTTGTTAAGCACTTATGTTTACCCATCTAATTGTGGATGGTAAGCAGAACTTAAATTGAGAATAGTGTCACTATATTTGAATAGCTACCTCTAAAAAGAACTCATAAAGACCTTTTCTCTATCAGAGAATAGATTTAGGAAATCCATGTAGCTTAACCATTATCTCACAAAATAGTGTAATCACTTTTTGAGCAGAAAAAGTGTTCAGTATAGCTCCAAAGTGAGCATATGTAATCAATCTATTAATGACTACCGTAATTACTGAACAATCATGGGTAACAGGCAACCTAGTTATGAAATCCATTGAAATATCCTCCCAAATTTTCTCAAGAACAGGTAGAGGTTGTAGAAAACCATATGGCAAGCTGGAAGAGTATTTTGTTTATTGGAAAATCAAACATTGTTTCAAAAATTGCTTGGTGTCTTGTCGGATAGTCTTCTAGAAGAAGTTTGCAGATATTCTCATAAAGGTTCTGAGAACACCATTATGTCCTCTAATAAGTGAAGTGTGTAATTCTTCCAGTACTTTGAATCTAATAGTAAAAGTAGAACTGAGGATGAACTTGTTATTTTAAAACAATAACCTTTGCTTGACTGAGTATCATGTAGGACAATCACCCATACTGATTTGCTGATATAAAGTAACCAAGTCTTGAGCTACTGTATTCTTAATTCTCAAGTCATCTAGTAAATGAAGAAGGGGGTAAGAGAGAAACATGAGAAATTCACTATACTCACTGTCTTCCTTATTTCTCTGATTGAAAACCACAAAGTCATCATTTGTAGGTAATCTGGACAAGGCATCTACAACAACATTTTCTCTCCCTGGTTTATAAATAATATCATAGAGAAAACCTAACAATTTACTAAGATAGTATTGTTTCTTAAGGGTTTGTATAACCCGAGACATTAAGCTTCTTAATGCCTTTTGGTCTGTATGAATTTCAAATTTCCTTCCTAGCAAGTATTGTTTCCATTTCTTTACAGCTTGAGTAATAACATACAATTCTTTAACATATACTGAACATGTAACCATTTTAAGACTGATCTTTTTGTTGTAAAAAGCTATATGATGGAGCTGTTCCATCAACATTGCTCCAATTCCTACATTAGAGGCATTTGTTTATATTACAAAGACCTTGTTAAAGTTAAGTAAAGTCGGGGCATAAGTCTTAGTCATAGCTGCTTTTAAATCATCAAAAGTCTATTGAGTTTCTTAGTTCTAGTTGAAAGCATCTTTCTTCAGGAGATTGGTTAATGGAGCTGCTATGGAGGCATACCCTTTGACAAATCTTTTATAGTAGCCAGTGAGGCTTAAGAACCCTCTTAGCTGCTTTAAGTTTATTGGTCAAGGCCACTAAGCATTACTTCAATTTTTTTTAGGATCTGGTTGGACACTTGAGAACTCACAACATGTCCTAAATAGTCCATAGACGACTGAAAGAAACTGCACTTACTCCTTTTGGAAAATAATTGGTTAGTACTTAAGAAATCAAGAACTACTTTCAGATGAGTCACATAGTCTACCACTGTACTGCTATAAACCAAAATGTCATCAAAGACGACAATAACAAACTTTCTCAAATATCGTTTAAAGATAGTATTCATGGCTGCCTGAAAATATAGATGGTGCATTAGTTAAACCAAAAGGCATGACCACAAATTCATAGTGGCTTTCATGTGTTCTAAAGGCAGTCTTCTCTATATTTGCAGCTTTAACTCTGATTTGGTGATAGCTAGCTCTTAGATCAAGTTTTGATGAA
The DNA here is from genome assembly GCA_023935145.1 of Bretschneidera sinensis. NCBI lineage: Eukaryota > Viridiplantae > Streptophyta > Magnoliopsida > Brassicales > Akaniaceae > Bretschneidera > Bretschneidera sinensis. Next base: position 34,364,224 of record CM043700.1, read on the forward strand.
AAAAAATTGAACCTTTATGAAGTTCATCTAATAGTTCAACAATAGTTAGGATAGGAAACCTATCCTTAATAGTGATTCAATTCAAGGCTCTATAATCAATGTAGAATCTACATGGGTCATCCTTTTTCTTTACTAATAGCACTGGGGAAGAGAAAGCGCTATGGCTAGGTCTGATCACTCCTGAGGTAAGCATTTCTTGTACTGGTTTCTCTATTTCATGTTTCTGGAACTGAGGGTATCTGTATGGTTTCACATTTACTAGTTTAGTACCAGGTTCTAAGTGGATAGGATGGTCAAACTCTCTAGCTTGTGGTAACGCCTTATGTTCTTCAAAGACAACTTGGTAGGTCTGCAATACTTTTGTAATCTCCTTAGGAATAACATAATTGCTAGATAAGGAATCATAGGTTCTAAGTGAAAACAAGAGTTATTCCTTCAGCAATGATTGATTTCTTTAAGCATCTCAAACTAATATATTGAGGATTTAACCGAGGTTGTACTACTAAATGAACCTTATTCCCTTGCCACTCAAAATCCATTGTTTGTTGTTTGTAATCAGTAGCAATCAAACCCAGTAATTCAAGCCATTGAATGCCCAAAACTAAATCAGATCCCTCAATAGGTAATAAGAACACATCAAAAGTAAACATTTTGTGTTGTAGATATAAAACTACCTGACTACACCAGTGACTGTAGGTAAAGTACTCACTATTGTCAATCTGAACTCTGAAGGGTGTCTAATAAGCCATCCTAGTATCTTGGAAATTTCATCTTGGACAAAATTGTGAATGCTTCCACTATCAATAAGCACTTGAATCTTATGAGCTTTCCAGACTCCAGCAACTTTAATTGTACTTGGGCTAGATTGACCAGCAAGAGCATTTAAACCAATGCCAGAAACTTAAATTTCTTGACCTTGATAAATAACTTTTTCAGCATAGTGTTCTACCTCAGTATATGGTTCCTCTTCAACCATCAATAAGAGAAATTGATGTTTGCATTTGTGAATGTAGATGTAAACATGTGATCACAATTATTGCAGAGGTCTTTGTCCCTTTTGATTTTCATTTCTACCTGTGTTAGTCTTTTAATTGGGAATGTAGATGTTGTTATTGGGATAAGATGTTTTATTGAATGAGCAACTAGAGTCAGTAACAAACCTAGACCATTTGTAGATTTATGCCACTGAGGTTTCCACAATCCCTTCATGTCAGTGTATTTTTCCTCAAATAGCTTGGCTAAAGACATAGCCTTCAATAAGGATGAAGGTTGAGCCACAAGTAATTCACTTTTTAATTCAAGTTTGAGCCTTAGGATAAAGAACTAATACAAAAAGGTTCTTGTAAGCCAGTTACCTTATTAGAGAGGTTCTCGAACTGAGCTTGGTAGTAAGCTACGGTAGATGTCTGCTACGACTTGGCCAAAGCACCTTTGTGATCTTCATAAGAAGATAGACCAAATATTTCTTTGATATTGTCCAAAAAATCACTCCAAGAATGAATGAAACCATTGGTAGTAGCCCATTGATACCAGGACAGTGCTACTCTTTCCAAATGAAATGAAGAAATTGATAGATTTTGATCAATTGGAGTAGAAAGATAATTGAAGAACTGCTCAGCTTTGAAGGACTATCTTGATGGATATGTGCCATCAAATCTATACATATCCAATTTTATTAGTCTCCCTGGACTTTGAAATTCCTGTCGAGTATTGTTTTTGATCTTATTATATAGGTCTTCTAAATTTCCAAGAGGTTTATGTTGTTGATCTTTGCTTGATTGTCCAGTATCCTTGTTGTGATTCATTGACTCCTTGATCTCAACAAGTACTAAGTATATCTTAGTGTGAAAGAACTAATCTCCTTTAGGCACTCATTCACTCTTCAAGCTTTTGAACTCAAATGGAGAGAACTCTTACCTTAGTGTGATAGGTGGTGAAATTGCTTTTATCTTTTATGGAAATAACATTAACGGAGTTAAAAGAGATTCGATTGGGATTTAATCAGATAAATTTGATATTTGTGGAATTTATTTGTCTCAATTGGGGGTTGAAGATTCAATTCAACCGAAAGGGTAAACGTTGGTGTTGTCAAGCCGTATAAAAATTACTTGAGGCACTATTTACAGTCTATATCTATAATGTAAAATTTTCGCCAAACAAAAATATCTTTAAATAGTAATTTTGATTCTATAATTATTTGCATTATATAAAGCTCAATTTTTAAAACTCAAATGACAAAAGCTCACTCAATAGAAATGTGATGTAAAAAATCTACTCAAGTTTAGTAAACGAACTAAAATTTTAAAATTTTCTACAGTTAGAAAGTTTAATTATAACTAAAAGAATATTTAAGCATGCATTTATACACATGTACAAGTAGTATTCAACTATTGATATTTGATGTGTACTTGAAATTTTCTTAAAGTACCTCAAGCAATGATAGCTTTTCCTCATCTTTTGAGCTTAAAGTACCTGAAAATGCACCGAAATAGATCAATGATCCAAGAATGATACTTTAGAGTTATTAACGTATAAAAGTGCAATTAAAACCTAGATCAACCCTAAAATGATAACAATTAAGTAATGTTAAGATGCATTTTATGACTCTCATCACAACTCCCAACTAGCTTATTGCTAGTCCCTAGCAATTCAAGCGAAAACAAGAGATGAATTCTACGGTGGGAATCAAAGTAAATGAAAAGTAATATTAGTGTTAACCAAGAGTAATTCACATTTGGTCTCAAAAATTGCACATAATACACGGCACAAAGAATCATTAAATTTCACCCAAATCCAAAAGTAATCCAAACATCAATCTTAAAATCGTTATTGACTCTTAACATCCATCTTACCACAAACCATTAATCCGAACACCCAGATGATTTTATGCATAACATTCATGAATACAAGTCTTGGCCTCTAAAACATGATAAATTTCATGACATCAATCATAAAAACAAGCTCCATATGCTTACATTTCAAGCCACTCTCCACTATTGTAGAAAAATCACATTACATTGGATCAATAGGTCTTTAATAGGCTTGTAACGTTAGGCTAAGGTAAAGGTTAAGAAAAAATGGGAAAGATTCACGAGAAAAAGAACTCAATCTCTTAGCTTTAAACACAATCACTTTTAAGAACTAGATAACCTTACTTCAATACCCAACTTTTTCGACCATTTTTCGAGTATTTTTTATTTTTTATTTTCAAAATCACCATTTTTCTTTTCTTTTCTTCTTTCTTTGCCGTAATTCGCTTTTCTTTTGTATTTTGGTATAAGACCATTCAACTCCTTTTTCATTTTTATTTTCTTTTACATAACCCCCAACTAATCTCCTTTAATGTACTTGGGTTATGGTAGTGATATTTTCTCATATTTCCATCCTTACTCCTTTTAAGTGCTTCTCAACAAATGTGTATAGCTAAGTTCTTTTAAGAGAAAAGTAAGAATAAAATATTCTCTTTAGGCTCATAAAGGTGAGTAAATGGGATATTGAAAGAAACAATGCTAACTTCTTTTTCAAGAAAATGCTCAAATAGGTGACTAGTGGTAAACATAGCAATGGTAGGTTTAACAGGCTCAAACGGTCCAAAAATGGCCTATATCATATCCTAAGTAGTGTGCATTCTAGGAATTCACCTCAAGTGATTATCAAGTAAGTTCTAGAGCTTGTCAAGATCGTAAGAGTATTCATAAAACAATCACACATAAAATTTCTCTAAATGTTTAAGACTAATCATACAATCTTACCACAAACTAGAGTCTCAAACCAAATGAAGATTGATACTTAAATTAATTTCAAACCGAAGCAAGATTTAACTTCTTCTAAATGCTATATGCTATCTCAATTAAGTTTATATTATTGACATGTAAATTGACTCTAAGGCTAACACCAAGCATGCTAAACACAAACAATCAAGGAAGATGACACCAAGCAGTTCAATGGAGAAAGAAAAAAAAATGTATGGAAATAAAGAATATGGAAACAAAGAGATGCGTTTCCTCCAACCCCAACTTAAAAATTGCATTGACCTCAATGTAAAAGAAAGAGTAAAGGAAGCTCTCCTTGTAGCCAAAGGTGCACAGAAGCTGAAAATTGTGCTCCACCATTTGAACTGCTTCGTATAATTTTCCTTGAAAATGAAACACCAAGTTAATACTGGAAAACAGAAAAAAAATGCGAATAATAAACAAGAAAGAAAAACAATAATAGTAAAGGATTTACTGTGGGGTGCCTCCCATGAGCGCTAATTTTACATCTTCAGCCAGACGCCCTTATTCCCTCATAGAAAAACATAGGTTGAATGCACCAGCCACTACTTCATTGCCAAATTCGGTGCTTGTATGCTTTTGAGAGGCCTCAAGGATGTCATCAAAAACATCTGCAAATTCTAGCTCGACATATGCTCTTGTGAAGCCATGGGTGAGGGCGGACTCCAATGGATTAAGGTGATAGATCTTTTCCATGAATGAGTCAATCATGCATGTTTGGTGGCTTTTGTCCAGATCCTCTGATTTTTTCGTTATTGGGATGTGTAATAACTTACCACTTAGTGTCTCAATGGCATTCACCTCCTTCAAATTCTGTTACGCTAGGTGCTGACCATGGGATATGGACTGAGCTTGAGAAGGGATCTAACCTCGCTCAGTCACACTCAAGTAGCTCATTAACTTGGACACTTGGCTCTTTATCTCTTTATTTTCTTCAACAGCCTGCGTAATTAAAGATTCAAGTCTTTGATTAGTCTTACCTTGTGCCTCAATAAAAGTATGTAAAGTGTCTTCTAAAGAACTCCTAGAAGATACAGATGCATGATATGGTTCAAGATATGGTGCAGGGGGTTGTGCAAGCTACTGGTTTTCAGACTTTCAGCTGAAATTGGGGTGATTTCGCCATCCCGGATTATAAGTATCAGAGAAGAGTGTCAAAAGCTTCTTGTACATGCCTAAGGCATTATATTGTTCCTCATATATTCCTCTCATCTCAGCAAATGTGGGGCACTCTTAGGCGAGATGATCTACCCCGTCACACATAAAACATGGTTTCAAAGACGATGTATGATTATCTACTTGTGTTGGCTTTGAGCTTTTAGTCTTTAACACCTCTAGTTCCCTGTGAGCATCTCGACATTAGCCTTAAGGTTATCCTCTTCCCTAAGATGGTAAATTTCACCACCATTTGGGTTCCCTATAGGTTCTGACCTATTTGTGCTTTCAGTAGCACTAGGTCTAGTCCAAATGTGAGCTTTTTCAGCAAGTTCATTGAGGTACTCTATGGCCTCATCAGGATCTTTCTCCAAAAATTCACCATTACACATCATTTCTACGAATTGGTGCTCTTTATATGTAAGTCCCTCATAAAAATAGCTCACCAAGCACCAGTTCTCATACCCATGGTGAGGGCACATACTCAATAACTCCTTAAATCTCTCCCAAAACTGATATAAGGTCTCACTATCCTTTTGTGCAAAGGTGGAGATTTGCCTTTTCAAAGCGTTGGTTTTATGTTGGGGAAAGTATTTGCTAAAGAAAGCCCGAATCATCTCAGTCCACGACCCAATAGATCATGGTCTTAGTGAGTATAGCCAACTCTTGGCTCTATCCTTCAAAACGAAAGGAAAGAACTTAAGCCTCACAATGTCATCGGTTTCATCTTGACTATGAAAAGTCACGACTACTTCCTCAAACTCTCTAATGTGCACATATGGGTTTTCATTATCCAAGCTATGAAATATAGGGAGTAATTGAATCATCCCTGGTTTAAGATGTAATTGGTGAGTATTGGCTGGAAATATAATGCATGATGGTGTGGCTGTGCGTGTAGGGTGGAGGTAATCCTGAAGTGTCATAGCAACATTCTCATTAAGGTTATCGGCCATGTTAACAAAATCCTCTAAATTCTCACTTGGGTTTCCACTATGGTTGATCTAGGTGAGGTTTCACTATCAGACTCGGAAGGAGATGGATTATCAAATAAAGGGTTTAAAAAGTTTAATCCTGACTCTAGCACAGGCCTACAAGAAAATCTACCCAAAGTGTCTCTATATCTGGGCATGCAAGATCACAAAATAATAAAAATACTATAAAAAAAAGAAAGAATCAAATAAAATAAAATAAAAAATAAAAAAATTAATTCAGCAAGCTAAAAGAAGGAACGAAGTTACCGCCTTTACAACTGATGGAAAAACTATTTACAATTCTTCTACCATCATGTCAAAAGTTGGCAATCCTTATTGTATTTAAGCGCGTTTCCCCGGCAACGGTGCCAAAATTTGATTATGTCCAAAGAGTAATGTGGTAGTTGTAGCACAACTTTGGGGTGTCGATTCCACAGGGAAATAAGTTAACTACAAAAGAAGGTGTGAACCTTAACACAAACGATAAAGATCAAATGACAAAATCTGAATTGTTGATTGTGTGAAAATTGTGTAAATAATTGATGGATAATATAATAAAGAAACAACAAGGTTCTGAAAATGCTCCCTAGGTTCATTTCCCTAATCCTAACTTGATTTAGTTGTTTTTATCTCGATTGCAAGTTTCATATCCCAAACAGGCAATCGACAAATATTCAATTAAAGCGCATGTATAAACCCTAATGTAATTGATATGAATTATTCTTTACTTTTAAGCACACATGACCTAACTTATAAATTATCAAAAAGACGACGTTATATCTAAATGACAATACCGCAGCAATGGAAAAATCTATAAAAAAGATCTACCGGACTCAATCACACCCAAACAAATACACATAAGAAGAGCATGACTAGAGTTATATGGAAAAGAAGCATGCAGTCATCGGACTAATAAGAAATCTACTAATTAAATTAAAGAATCAAACACAATAATGTTTAATGAAAATAATACCAAATTACAACTGAATCAAATAAAGGAAAATAAGAACAACTACACCTAGGGATTCATCCCTTCGCCTTGCTTGGAAACTAGCTGGCCATGGGGCTCATGCGTACTCGAGTTACCTCCGGCCTCTCAACGATCATCTCTAACTTGGTAGCGAAAGCTTCGGCGATTCCTCAGCTTTCCATCCAAAAGTACTTCGGATTCCTCCTAAGGGCCCCCTGGATTGCTCCTAAAGGCTCTCTGGATTCACTTTCTGATGATCTCAGATGATCTCAAATTCTCCGATTGTCCTTAAAGTTGAAGTGGATTGGGTATTATATAGGCAAATACCATGAGTGCAATGTGTTTCCAATCTGATGTGGGATGTGGGATACAGAAATGTCTTTCCAACTGATGTGGGATTTAAGCCTTCACATGCCCTTCACGCTGAAATCCTACGCAGCCCGCACTGTCTGACATTTGTCTACATAAACTACCATAACTTTCTTTAGAAAAATTATTTTTATAAACCGTAAAATTCTCCAGAAAATAGACTTTTGGATCTTTTTAAGAATATCTGGCTCATCTTTTGGTTCTTCTCGTATCAATACAGTTTAATTTGCAAAGATGATTGATCTGTACGGGCAATTATGGCAATTTAGCGAAACTCCTTTCCAGTGCGGGCAGCAGCTGTTGCTCTTCTAAGACCTCCATCTTGTCCTTCTTAAAGCATTCCTTCACTACAGTATACCTCAAGAAATGATAACTTTTCTTCCTCTTTTGAGCTTAAAGTATCTGAAAATGCACCGAAATAGATCAATGATCCAAGAATGATACTTTAGAGTCGTTAACGTATAAAAGTGCAATTAAAACCTAGATCAACCCTAAAATAATAAAAATTAAGTATTGTTAAGATGCATTTTATGACTCTCATCAGCCATATTTTATCTGTACTTCGAGGTCGTTAGTTGTAACTTGTTTAAAAAGTTAATAAAAAATTCTTTCTTTAAACTTTTGTCTTTCATACAATAGTTCTATGTTTTTACACTTAGTTTGTTTTAGGATAACCGTTTTAGGATAACCTTCCTTCTTGGAACTCGAGAGTAGGCTTCAAGTTTTTATTGGTAAAAATGTTGAAGGTGTTCGGCGTTCCAAGTTCGAGGAATGGGTTTCCTATTCAACTCATCGAGCTCGAAAATACCAGGGCAACACACTTTTTTGATTCGACATGGTCCTTCCTAGTTAGGGATCAATGTTCCCGTTTCTCGAGGTCAGGATACTTCGTTCTTCCATAGGACAAGGTCATGGAGCAGAAAGTGCCTTTCTTTCACTCTTGAGTTGTAATACCTAGCAGTGCGCTGTTGATATGCTGCTAGTCAGATTTGGGCTTTGTCTCGGGCCTCGTCGAGGAGATTGGCATTCATACAAAGGGCTTTTTCGTTGCTCCTTTCCTCGAAGCTTTGTATTCAGAAGAAGGGTACTCCTATTTCCAAGGGAACTATTGTTAGTTTTAAATTACTCGCAAGCGCACGAGTCGTTTGCAGTATAGTGTTGTGCAAGTGCGAGGTCGAATCCACAGGGAATTGCGTTGTGAAAGTACATTTTCAATCTAAACTAACTCTATCTTAACCTAGTTTCGAATTTCAGATGATAATTTGCAAAAGAAATTAAAATTAAACTAAATTGATTTTTAGAAACTAATAATTAAAACACTAAGATTTTCAAATCCACCCCACCGAAGTTAAGCATATATGTTCTAAAAAAATAGCCTATCAAAACATTCCATGAATCCAACTATAAGACAAAAAACAAAGAATATCCCAACTAAAACAAAAGCATCCAATGTATCCGCTCTCAACAAATCACAAAGGAAATCCAATTTAATCGAAAAGCATTCAATGTATCCATCAGATGAAACACAAGGAATATCCAATAGACAATTTAAACTCAATCAATTATAAGATTAACTCAAATAATTGACAGAACATTTATACTAAAAATTGTCAGATTTGTACAAGCAAATCTGAACTATTACGCCAAACAACGGCAGGGCTTCATCTTCAACCTTAGCTGAAGAGTCTAGCCACTCATAACTATGAAACTACAATTCATAATAAAAGTGCTAAACATTTAAACTAAAACAACTAAATGTAAAGAAATAAATAAATAACTTTACATAGGAGAAATTCCACTCGCTGATGGGCGGCGCTTCCCCTTGTGGTGACAAAGCCTTCGAGATCCACCAGAATGCTAGCGGACGTCCACCGGTAAACACCAAAGTGGCTCAGGAATTGTACACTGAATGATGAAGTGGAGTGGGTCTTATATAGGCAAATACCACGAGTGCAATGTGTTTCCAATCCGATGTGGGATGTGGGATATAGAAATGTGTTTCCCACCGATGTGGGATGTGGGATTTAAGTCTTGCCCTTCAAAACTTCTGTTCACGCTGAAATCCCGCACAGCCTACACAGCCTGACCTTTGTCTACTAAAACGGCCATAACTTTATGTAGAAAAATCATTTTTACGAGCCGTAAAATTCTCCAGAAAATAGACTTTTGGATCTTTCTAAGCATGTATGGCTCATATCCTGGTTCTTCTTGAATCAATACAGTTTAATTTTCAAAGATGATTGATCTGTATGGGAAATTCTGGCAATTTTAGTGAAACTCCTTTCCCAGTGCTTGTAAACCTGAAAAACAACGAAAACAACTCAAAGTAACAAAATCCTAAGCTAACAAATGTAAATTAAGTGGCCGAAATATGTAATATTTTTCTCTCATCAGGAACCACGGCCTCTGACCCATAGGTCATGAAGAAAGGGGTTTCCCCCGTGGGAGCACGAGCCGTGGTTCGGTATGCCCAGAGTATATGGGGCAGATGGCTCGTCCATTTTTTGTCCACTTCGTCTAATCGCCTCTTGATTCCTTGGAGAAGCGTTCTGTTAGTTACCTCGGCTTGTCCATTAGCTTGTGGATATCCAACCAAGAAAAAGCGATGATCGATGTGCAATTCATCGTATAATGTTTTGAACCAAGCACTGTCGAACTGTTTGTCGTTGTCCGTTACCAATACTCGAGGTACTCCAAACCGATATACTATCGACTTCCACATAAAACCTCGGGCCTGATGGTCAGTGATGTTGGCCAAGGGCTTGGCTTCTACCCACTTCGTAAAATAGTCTATTGCCATTATGAGGTACTTCTGTTGGCTAGCTGTTCCGGGAAAAGGTCCGAGAAGGTCCATTTTCCACATAGCGAAGGGAAGTGGACTGGTGATTGGAATTAGGAGATTTGTCGGTCTGTGTGGTACTACGACATACTGTTAGTAGCTTTTACACTTTTTTACCATCTCAATTGCTTATTCTCTCATTTTGGGCCAATAGTAACCTTGGCGAAGGATTTTGAATGCCAAGGCCTTTCCTCCAAGATGATTTTCGTATATTCCTTTGTGGACCTCTCGGAGGGCGTAATCAGCTTCGGTCGGGTCAAGGCATTTTAAGTAGGGCATTGTGAGGCCTCTTTTATATAATCGATCGTCCAAGATAGCGTACCGTGCTGCTCGAGACATGACCTTCTGGGCTTCGTTTATGTCGTCTGGAAGATGACCGTCGCATAGGTACTCAAGAATAAGACTCATCCATGTCTTTTCGCCAATTATGGGTAATAACATAGCTTCATCAATGTTGGGTACAGTCAGTGTTTCGAGATAAACTGCCCGTCATGGTTCGAGTTGGCGGGAAGACACGAGTCGGGCCAAGGAGTCAGCCTTTGAATTTTCAGCCCGCGGATCTGGCTGATGCGAAATACTTTGAACTTTGTAGCCAGTGCTTTAGCCTTCTCAAGATAACAAGCAATCTTTTCCCCTCGGGCCTCGAACTCCTTTTTAATATGGTTTACCACTAGTTGAGAGTCACTATATACGTTAAGGATTTTTACGGAAAGTACCTCGACTAGTTTCATTCTTGCTAGCAAAGCTTCGTACTCGGCCTCATTGTTAGATGCCTTAAATTCAAACCTCAAGGCATATTCAATGGTGAAGTTGTCTGGACCACCTAGAATGAGTCCGGCACCACTTTCAGTGTCAGTGGAGGACCTATCGACATGAAGAGTCCACTGAGGGAACAAGTTTGTTTCGTTGGGCGTTTGAGGTGGTTCTTCTAGTCTTGGTAGAGTGGTTTCCATGACAAAATCGGCTAAGGCCTGGGCTTTAATAGCTGTCTGAGGCCTGTAGCGAATGTCAAACTCGCCTAGCTTTATTGACCATTTCACCATTCTGTCGGAAACATCAGGTTTGTGGAGTACTTGATGAAGGGGTTGGTTGGTGAGAAGAGTGATTGTGTGGGCTTGGAAATATAGCCTGAGCTTCCGGGCCGATATCAAGAGAGCATGCGCCATTTTTTCCATAGGAAGATACCTTGTTTCGACGTCGTAGAGCACTTTGTTTACTTAGTACACGGGCTTTTGCGTGCCCTCTTCTTCTCGAATCAAGACTGAGGCCACTACTTCGGGTCGTGCAGAGAGATACAGAAAGAGTTCTTCGCCAGCTACTGGCTTGGTGAGTAAATGAGGAATACCCAAATATTTCTTTAGTTCCCTGAATACTTCTTGGAAATCTTCGGACTAAACAAAGTCTTTGACCTTCCAAATGGCTTTAAAAAAGGGTAGGCACTTCTCGGCAGAGTTTGACATGAACCAGCTCAAAGCAGCTATCTTTCTAGTGAGTCGTTGGATTTCCCTCACGGTCCAAGGCGGTTTCATGCTAAGGACGACATTTATCTTCTTAGGGTTTGCTTCTATGCCTCTGTGGGTTACTATGAACCCAATGAACTTTCCCCCAGTGACTCCAAAGGCACACTTAGCGGGGTTCAACTTCATTTGATGATAGCGGAGGACGTCGAAGGCCTTTTTTAAGTCAACCTCGTGATCTCTGGCCTTGACACTTTTAACCAACATATCATCGACATAGACTTCCATATTTCGACCTATCTACCCCTAGAAAATTTTATTCACTAACCTCTGGTAAGTGGCCCCAACATTCTTTAAGCTGAAGGGTATGACCCTGTAGCAGTAGAGTCCTTGTTCTGTAATAAATGTTGTTTTCTCTCGATTCGGTCGGTGCATGAGGATCTGACTATAACCTGAATAGGCCTCCATGAACATTAGTAATTCATGCCCTGAGGTTATGTCGAGAAGTTGATCAATCCTGGGTAAAGGGATGCTGTCTTTCAGACAGGCTTTATTTAGATCAGAGAAATCGATGCAAATCTACCACTTGTCATTTGCTTTTTTCACTATAACTACATTAGATACCCAGTCTGGATAGTGTACCTCTCGGATAAACTTGGCCGTGAATAATTTGTCAACCTCTGCTCGAACGGCTGTATGTCGCTCGGGGGCAAACGATATTTTCTTTTGGATGACCGGCTTGTGATTTGGATCCACACTTAATCAGTGTACTATGACCTCTGGGTTGATTCCGAGCATATTTGCTGCAGTCCAAACGAAAAGATAATGATTTACCCGAAGGAAGACGAGCAAAGACTTTTTTAGGGCTTTAGGTAGGTTTGAACCAATTTGGATGGTCCGAGAGCTGTCTTCGTCGAGGGAGACAGCAGCTAGTTCTTCTATTGGTTAGCCCCTTGGGTTGCTTCATTCATCTCTAAGATCATCCAGCTTAAGCGGGAAATCTTCCACCTACTTACCTTTTCTCACTGCATTAAGATAACAGGACCTTAAGGTTTGTTGATCTCCCTTGACTTCGCCCACTTCTCTTTTGGTGGGGAATTTGACTTTCAGGTGATGGGTGGAGACAACCGCTCGGAGCTTATTCAGTGTTGGCCGTCCAAGTATCATATTGTAGGATGAGGGCTGCCGGATGATCAGAAAGGTAGTATGTACAGTTGTCACCTGAGGGGCCATCTCTTCAGTCACTGGGAGGGTTATGCTGCCTTCTGTAAAGAGTGGTCCTCCTGAGAAACGGTAAAGCAGGGTGGAGACCAGCTCTAATTGGGACTATCCCAGTTGCATTTGTTAGAAAGTGTTATAGAACAGAATGTCAACTGAGCTTCCGTTATCGACCAGGACTCGCCTAACCTCGTGGTTGGCCACGAGGAGAAAAATTACGATAGTGTTGTCGTGTGGAGTCTGAACTCCTTGTAAGTATTCATCCGAAAAGGAAATGGTTCCGCTCACCTTATGTCGTTTATAGGGTTCGGAGACGAAAGCTATCGACCTGGCATAAAACTTCTCGCGGTTGTTGGACATAGCCCCAGCTGTGGGCCCTCCGCAAATGGTCTTGATGATTTTTGCCGCGGGGGCCTCTGTTTTTTTCTGGCTGGGTTCTTCACGGTTCGGCTTCGGGCTCTTTCGGATAGGCCGCACAGGCCTGTTCTGCTCGAGTGGGCGTTCAGGGCTTCTCCGGGGTTGCTCTGCAAATTTTTCCATCTGCGATCCAGTAAATTCCTTTAGATATCCTCTGTTAATGAGGGCCTCGATCTGGTTCTTGAGGGCCTTACATTCTTTTGTATCGTGGCCGTAGTTTTTGTGGAACCTACACCAAGTACTTCGATCTAGATTGAGATTTGGTGGCCTCGAGGGCCACTGCAAGAGACCTTTGTCGTGGATCTGCATTAGAATGTTGTTCCTTGACGCATTCAGCGGAGTATAGTTTTCAGATGGCCCAGAGGCCCTAGGTCCGGTTCGGAAGGTTTTAGGGGTTTGAGGCCTACCTTCGAAAGGTCTAGGGGCCCTTGGTCTTTCATCGCGTAATGGTCGTTTAGCAGGCTCACGGCCCGGGCTAGTAGGGTCTTTCTTCCTTCTTTTCGCGTTTTCTTCTCGCTCTTTACGAAACACCTAGTCATCTTCCGTCAGCATGTATTTCTCGCTCGGGCCAAGACTTCACTCATATCAAAGGGTGGGCGTCTGGTAAGTTTTGAACTGAAGATCCCAGATCTTAGCCCATTTTTAAAAGCCAACAGCTAAACACTAGGATCAAGGTCTGGGATCTCCCATGCAGCGGAGTTAAACCTTGAAATATAGGCCTAGAGTTTCTCTCTTTTTAGCTGGACGATGTTGAACAGAGATTCTGAGGTCTTCTTTGGTCCTTTGCTACTAATGAAATGAGAGGCAAAGGTGTAACTCAGCTCTTTAAACGTGCGGATGTCTCCTGGTTTCAAATGGGAATACCACGTTCTGGTTGCCTTTTCAGTGTTAGAGGGAAGGCTCGATACATCACAGGGTTGGAATGTCTGTGGAGTGTCATCGTGGTTCTTTAGTGCTAGAGGTGATCTAAAGGGTCAGTGGATCCATCATAAGGTTTAATCTGAGGCATTCTGAAATTTGGCGTAAGGGGGGCCTCGAGGACCTCCCGAGTGAAGGGGGCCTTGCACATCGAACTCGTCCATGACATTGTGACCACGGCCTTTAAGGGCTTCATTGATCCATCATTCTATATCCTCAACCCACCTTCTGAGATCACCACTGTGTTTGGACAAGGGACTTTCTTTGGACCCAGCCATACGGGGCTGGGAAGACACGGTTGCGGAACAGCCGTCGGTAGAGTGTTTGCGACTACCTGACATAGTATGACTAAGGTCTGGCCGAGGGGGTACTGGTGATGGCTGGTGAACTTGATTACACTCAAACTATCACATGGTTATTGTGTATAGATGAGGTGTCGATCCCACGAGGAAACGCGTACTACAAAAGAAATTGTTAACTTTAACACGAACGATAACGATCAAATGAAAGAATATGAGTTTTGATAATGGAATAATGTGAGAGAATTATGTAAATATAAATGAGAATATAAACAAAACAACAAGGTTCCGAGAATCTTTCTTAGGTTCGTTGCCTTGTTCCACTCTCGATTCAATTATTTTTATCTCGATTGCATTTCACATCCCAAACAAGCAATCGAAAAATATTCAATTAAGCACATTTATAAACCCTAATGTAATTGATATAGTCTACTCTTTAGTTTCGATTCAAGAACACATGATCTATCTCATAAATTATCACGAAATGACAATATATCTTAATGATATTACCGTAGTAATGGACAATCTATAAGATAAATCTACCGAAATCAATCACATCTAAATAACTTGACATAAGAAAAGCTTTACTAAACTTATGTGGAGGAGGAAGATGCAATCACCGGATTAAGAGTAAAGTCTCTAATTCATACTTAATCAAAGAGTAAATCATAAACAATATTCAACAATAAATTCTTACAACTGAATCAAGAATGGAATATAAGAACAACAACACCTATGAATTCATCCTTTTTCCTTGTTTGGAGATTAGTTGGCCATGGGGCTCATGGTTGATGAACCATGTGGAGTTTTCCTCTTGATTTCCAGCCTTGAGAGACTTGGAAGAATAGTAAATTGGATTGTGGCTGCAAACTCTTAAGGATCTATATATAAACCAAAAGGTTGGGGGGTGTTTTGGGCTCAAAATTGTGATTTAGAAGTCCTAATTGGGTCAAGAAACCGTGTGCGCGCCTAGGCGCCCACTCACCCATGACTAGGCACTGCCTTAATCCAAGATGGGTAGTGTGCTGAGTGGTGCGGGGCCCTCTTCTTCATGCCGTGGCACTCACTCTTAGCAACTTGGTGTCTTCTCTGGACAGTGCGACGCTCTCTTCTCGACGCCTAGGCATCCACTCTTGGTTGAATAGTGGAGTCTCTGGACGGTGCGGTGCCCTCTTCTCCACGCCTAGGCGCCCACTCTTGGTTGAATTGTGGAGTCTCTGGATGGTGTGACGCCCTCTTCTCCACGCCTAGGCGCCCACTCTTGGTTTACTATCCAAAAGCTTGTGGACTTTGTGGGCAAAGCTTGAAATCTTGACGCACACCAGGCCTTCCGAACATGTGAACTTTTCTTGTGGCCATGACGGACAACGGGCCTTCTGAAACTACTCTGTTCTCTCCGACATACATGAACTTTTGGCATTTTAAACATAGATAACTTCATCATCTCTTTTGAACACAAAGTACCTGAAAATGCACCGAAATAGATCAATGATCCAAGAATGATACTTTAGAATTGTTAAGGTAAAAACGTGTAATTGAACCCTATATCAACTTTAACATGCTAACAAATAAGCACAGTTAAGATGCATTTTACGACACTCATCAGAGCTCCTCCGCGGATTTCAGCGGTTAGGCTGGTCACAAGTCGCGAGAATTTTGCAAACTGCGCTTTAAGAGTGGCTATGTTGGGGCGTGCCTCAGACTCGGCCGAGGAACTCGTCTCGGTCTTCATTACGCCCTTACCAAGGTCTCTGGCAGGGGTTTTGGGTGGCATGGCAACAAATGAGTTCTTTAAACTTCTTCGTTGTTACTGCCAGTGAGAGATGGTGATTTATAATGAGAATATAAACAAAACAATAAGGTTTCGGGGATGCTCCGAAGCTTAAGTTAGAGCGTGATAAGGTGTATGCAGCGGATGAGCGTTCCCTTGTTTTTGTTGTGAAAAGTCTGATCTTTTTGAATGCATACTTGACCTTTTTTTTTTATAGGGCTTTGGAGCCGATGTTTGTCCTAGGGCGGTGGTGATATGATGCCCCTAACTGGTTCAGGCAATGATGCCTAGGAGGTCCAGCTTGGTGGCTGAGGGTCGTTCGCTAGGGCTTTTGTCTTGCTGGCTTGATTAGGAGCCATCCAAGTATGAGGACGATTAGTCAGCTAACGCCCCAACTTGGTTGTGTAATGATGTTTAAGAAGCCTAACTGGGTGACTAGGGATCGTCCGTTAGGGCTTCGCCTTGTTGGTTCGATCAGGAGCCGTTCATGTGCCCGAGGTAGTCTGCTGACCTGACATCCCAACTTGGATAGACAATGATGGTCTGGAGGGCGGTGATGATGTGGAGGCCCAGCTGGGGGTGATGGAGCCCTGAATGGCGGTTTATGACCTGGAAGCTTAGCTGTTTGGTCCTGGATTGTCCACGTGTTTCCTTGTGTCCTGTCATCAAGAGGGTCCACGTGTTGTCTTCCTATTAATGGGGTGTTTTATGGCAGTATCACATGTATTTAACAATATCTTTTCTTTTCCTCTTAAAATTAGGATTTTTTATAAGTAATTGTTTGACAAAAAATTCACTACTTGACATAAACAAGTTTTTTTTTACAATAAATTAAAATATGATTAAATCGTTAAATTAATTTTTTTAGTATACTCAAATAATTAAGATTTAGTTTTACTCTATGTAAAAAAAGTTATTTATAGAAGAAAAAATTATAACTATAATTATTTGGACTATATAAAACCCAATTTATAAAACCCAAAATAGCAAAGCTCACTCAATAGAAGTCCAATGTTAAAAATCTAAGCAAGTTAAATATAATAAACAAACTTAATTATAGTATCTATAATCTATATTCTACAATCAAACAATTCAATTATAATTAAAAGAGTATTTAAGTATGCATTTCCACACATGTAAAAGTAGTATCTCACAAATTGATATCACTAGAAAAAATACCCATACTTGATAATTATCTTTTCTTTTCCTTTTAAAATTAGGATTTTGACCAAAAAAAATATTATTTTATATAAACAAGTTCTTTTGTGAAAGAATAAATTATTATGTAACTAAATCAATTAAATTAACACTTTAGTTTCCTCAAATTAGGAATGTTCACTAAACGGTTAAAATCAATTAACCGACTATATCGATCCGATTTGGTTAATTGGTTAAATCTGTTAACAAAATAAGATATATCAGTTAATTGGTTGGTTAGTGGTTAAATTTT
The DNA here is from genome assembly GCA_023935145.1 of Bretschneidera sinensis. NCBI lineage: Eukaryota > Viridiplantae > Streptophyta > Magnoliopsida > Brassicales > Akaniaceae > Bretschneidera > Bretschneidera sinensis. Next base: position 34,381,831 of record CM043700.1, read on the forward strand.
TTTTAATTGTTTCGACTGTTTACCCGATTAGAAAAATAATTAATATTAATAATATGTTAAATATAAATATAATATATAATAAACTAAAAATATATTAAGTATAAATTAAATATATAATATATAATAAATTAAAAAAAACTTAATTATATAAACAGTGTCAGTTAACCGATCAACCGACCCTACCGACCGAAATTAATTTAATCAATTAATGCTGAAATACTTAGATTAATTCGGTTGAAATAGTTAAAAAAAAATTGACCCAAAAAAATCAATTAAAATTTTTAATCGACTATTTTGACCGTTTGCACACTCCTACTTCAAATAATTAAGATTTAGTTTTATTATATATAAACAAGTTGTTTATAGAATAAAAAAATAATTGTTCTATACGAACAAGTTTTTACACAAACAAGGGATCAATTTGTAATTAAATTCATTAAATTAATAAAAAATTATTACACTTAAATTTAAAATATTTTTTACTTATTTAAATCAAATCATGCTATTCCATATCGATGAGGACAAAAAATTCTCTTTCACTTCAAAAAAGACACGATTGAACTATTGTTTTTTTTTATCTGTAAATAAACATGTATTGATTGATAAAAAATGTACAAAAAGCACTGGGCATACCCAGGAGATATACAAGTGAGGTATATACAACAAAACAAGAGGCTAATACAAGGCCTAAAGAACTAAACAAGAAATCCCAAACATGGGTCAATAAAGTATCAAGCTGGCCTTAACATGCAGCCCTCACAAAACAACCAACCAAAAGCTTACATGGAAGCTGGGCATACCCAGGAAATAACCAATAAAGCAAAAAAGTAAGGAAAAGCCAAACTGAGCAATACAAACCAGGGCATACCCTGGGAAATACAGGGGAAACAAAGCAGGAAGGACAACCAAACACCAAACATAAGGGGCAAGGAACCTTCTGGGCAGAATCTAAAGCAGTAGCCTGTGCTGAGGGCAAGTAGCATAGACAATTCTGTAGATGCCAGTCTGGATCTTCTTCACTATGCTGGCAGGTGTGACAGGGGCCTTGTCAAAAATTTTGGCATTTCTGGCTAGCCAAATGTTGTAGACTGTGCTAGCAAGGGCTGACTTCCTTACCACTGCAGGGGGCCAGTACCTTTCACTTTGAGAATCCATCTAATGGCACTCTCAATTGTTATCATTTGTCTCCTGTTGCCCAGCCATTTGTTGATGGATACCCAGAATTCCTTGCTGACTCTACAAAAGAAGAAGAAGTGCTCTTTGTTCTCTTCCTGGTCAGAGCATAGAGGGCACAGCTTATCATTACCTTCAAGATGAAGCTTGTCTTTGGTGAGAAGCCTGTTCTTTATTGCCAGCCAAAGAATGAATGATTGTTTGGGAGGGCAGAGCCCATTCCAGACCATGGAAGCCCATCTGACCTCAATGCCTTTCTGTCTCATTGCATTATACACTTTCTTAATGCTCAATTCATCATTCTGCTTCCATTCCATCAGCTTATTGGCTGCTTGTAGGGCACAAGGAGGCTGTCCAGCCATCTCATCTCTGATTTCCAGAATCCTCTTCCAAAGAGGGGAGTCACCCTTGCATGCCTTGACCTCCCATATGGATTTGTTCAGAAGGTAGTAATGCTGGACCCATTGGATCTATAGGGAGTCTTTCTTCATATGAATGTTCCATAATACTCTTGTAAGAAGAGCCTTGTTCCAGGATTTGAGCTCCACCAGACCAAGGCCCCCTTCAAGCTTAGGTTTGCAAATGTCAGCCCAAGCAACAAGAGCTTTCTTCATGCCCCCATTTTTACCATTCCACAGAAAGGTTCTACAAAGCCTGACAATCTTCTCAAGTTTGTTACTTGGGATGGGAAAGATTGTTAGCCAGAAGCACTCCACTCCTTGGAGCACTATCTTGATAAGCTCAGTTCTTCCAGCATAAGAAAGAGATGAGCCAGCCCATGCACTAATGTAGCCTGAAATTTTCTCAATGAGAGGGGCATAGTGGGTGGCATTTAGCCTTGCAGAGGCAAGAAGGACCCCAAGGTATTTGAAGGGGAGGCATCCATCCTCCATTCCAGTGCATCTTCTAATTTCCATTAGCTCATCAGGCTTAACTCCAGCATAAAATATGTTAGATTTTGCAAGGCTAGCCTTTAACCCTGTACACTCACTGAAGGTGCTGACACACTCCATTAGCATCCCCACTGATTTTGCCTCCCCTCTAGAAAATAAAATCAGATCATCAGCAAAGGCCAGGTGGGAGATCTTGAGTTTGTAGATTTCCTCTTAACCAGGGCATGGAAAAACTTGGTCCCCCTATCACTATTGAGTAGATACTTGCATTTAGCTTGTTAGGACAGGAAGCTTCTCTCAGCCTCTGTAAGCTGGAAAGCTTTCAACTTAGCATAAGCCACCCTCACTTGTAAGTCAACATCATTTGGGTTGTCATGACGGTCTTGCTGCATGCCAGACAGCTTGGTAGCAGCCTCCAAAGCTCTCTCAGAGATATGACTGAAGTGCTTCTTATTGAGGTCCTTGAGATGGGGTTTGAGGTCTTTCAAAAGCTTACATAAGATGAACTGTTTGGTGCCTCTCACAGGACAGCCCCAATGAGAGCTAATGAGGTCCATGAATTTCTCATGATCAGCCCACATGTTGTAAAACTTGAAAGATCTCCTACCCCCCTAACCTCATCCATCAAGCTGACTATACAGGGATAGTGGTCAGAGAGGCACCCAGCAGGCAGAAATGAAGCTTGAGCTCGCATTCCCTTTTAGAACCACACATTGTTTACCATTGCTCTATCCAACTTGCACCACACTTTGTTGTTGGACCAAGTGAAGAAGCAACCACTTGCATTTACATCAGACAGGCCAGTTTCCTTACAACAAAATGAGGGGTCTCTAATTTCATAATCTATTACAGGCAGCCCGTTAGTTTTCTCATCAATAGCAAATACATTATTAAAATCACCCAAGACAAGCCAAGGGGAAGACAAGTCATAACAAAAATTACATAAGTTGTCCCATAAGGGCCTCCTAGATACAATGGAGTTAAACCCATACACAAAACTAATCACAAAATTACATGAAGAGATTAAACAAGTCACATTACAATGGATAACTTGGGGGGAAGAATCAATAATAGATACACTGACCTTGAAGGGGTTCCAAAGAAGCAAAATTCTGCTTAAAGAGTGAGTGGAGAAGTTGTTTGCCTAGCTCCACCCATTGAATTTGTTACCCATGATCTTTAGCAGCTTTGTCTCATCAAGCTTACATTCCAAAATCCCCATTACATCAATCTTATGCATCTTCATGAGGTTTAGCACCCCATTGTGCTTCAGGGGCTTGTGAAAGCCCCTGATGTTCCAACAAGCAACAATCATTTGTGAGGTAGGGAGGCATACCTTCCCTTCCTAGATGGATGTGCTTCTTTTTAGCCTATTCTACATTTCTTTCTCTTGACTGCTTGAAACCATCACCCTCTTGAATCCCAGGCCCCCTGTCTCTTTCATTAGTGCCTTGGACCAGCCCAGATTTTCTCTTTGGATCCATGTTGGGAGGGTCAGGAAGGTTAGGAGATTTAAGACCAGCCACCACAAGGTTTGGAGGGTTACCATCCTGGACCCCTTCCCCTCTTAAGACATTGGGGCTTTGATCTTCTAAGTTAGCTTCATTCTCTTCTAGGCCAGCTTCTCTAGGCTTATGGTTGGGACCATCTTTTTCAAGCTCATCCAAGCTTACCCTTTCTCTACTAGGCTCCCCAGCCTGGTCACTAGCCTTTTTGGCTATATTACCCTTAGCCTTGGAACCTTCCTTTCTAGCAGGCCCTTTCCCTTTCTCATTAGGCTTTCTACCCCTTTCAAGGTTGGCATTCTGGCTGTAAGAGTGGAGGTCATGCCCTACAACCTTACACTTTGAACAATATCTAGGGAGGTTTTCATAGAGGATCTTTTGTTCAAGAGAATCTCCATTAAGGAGGGTCAATAGAACAGAGAATTGAATATCCTTAGCTACATCCATTTCAACCAACAATCTAGCATATGATATTCTCTCTTTAGTCCTTGTGAATTGGTCAGCATATAGGGGCTTCCCAATTAAGGTACCAATCTTACTAAGACAGCTAGCTGGCCATAGCTCAAGGAGCAAACCCTTTAGTTGAATCCAAACAGGAATGGTGGTGATTTCCTCATTGCCAAACTTGAACATATTAGGCATTGACTTCAAGAGTAAAGGCCTACCATACACATGGTATGGGCCTTCTTGCAACACTTTTAAACTAACATCTTCATTATCAAATTTAAATACTATCCAACCATTTTCATGGAACTGAGTGGAGACTCTTACCTTCCAGGAGTCAGTGAGCAGTTTGAGGGCAGCTTTCCCAGGAAACCTCCCTGCAAAGTATCCCACCAAGCAGAAAGGTTGTTCATCAAACACTTCAAGCATGTCTTCCTGAATGACTATGACTATTCCTCCCTCACTGGCTATGGAGGAGAGCTGGAGACCCTTACTTTGAATCCTATTCTCTGTAAAGAGGCTGACCCAAGGAGCTTTCTTGGCCTCCTCAACATTAGCATGCCTCTTGCCCAAAGACTTGGAATTATGCTGGTCTCCTATAGGAACTGGAGCAGGGGAGGCTGTATTGTCCCTTGAGTCAGCCTGAAGGCTCGCATTCTTCAAGGGTGCGTGAGGTCTAGACTCACTGCATTCATCTTCCCTTCCATGCCTTGCAGCAGGCTTTCTACCATGAACAGTTCCATGAACAGTAGCTTCACAGCTTACATCATCTTCCTCACTGGACGAGCATGACTCCATTTGACCAGAGCCTTCTACACTCTCCCCAGAGGAGCTTAGGTTCTCATCTTCAATGTCTAGGGACTCTTCTTGCAATTTTTGGCTAACTGCATTGCTTTGCATTTGAAATTTGGTACTGTTCACCTTTGAAGCTCTAGCAGAGCTTCCATTCTTGCCCGAGCTAGAAACTTCCATTTGAGACCCTAAGGGTTGGGAATCCTTCTCTCCCAAGGAGTAGGAAGAGAATGCTGATCCTTTGGATGGTCCCTTGGCCCTATCCAAGCTTGCACTGCCTGCAACTTCTTCTCGCGACAAAGCTACTGTAGCAACTTTGTTCTTGAAGTGATTCTGGACATATTCCAGATCATTTTGCTCCTGGATTGTTAGAGGAGGCTTCCTAGGTGGATTCTTCTTCCCCATGCTGAAGATGGCAGAAAGAATGGCACAGAAAGAGGTGGAGGAGGAGGAGAGAAGATCGGGAGACCATGGGCAACACTGTTCACAGTTGAGAGCTTCTCTCTCTAGCTGTCCGTTTACGATTGAACTATTGTTTTATTTTATTAATGATTAGCTGATCATGTTTATTAGATGAACAAATGACTGTATTCATTTTTTATTTATTTTATAGCGAAGATCTAACGTACATACCCTTAATTCTTACCCACATAAACATTGACGGATTCTGAACTATATTTTTTAGGGGGCCACACAGAAAATATGTATTTTTATGAAAATGGATTTATTATTTTATGTGTATGTTTTTTCATAAGAACTTTATTTTTTTATTAAGGGTATGAATTATGTAAATTATTTTTTTATTAAATTGATTTGTAATGGGCCGCCCTATTGAAATGTTATTACTATTTTATCATAAACTTACTTCTAAAAATAAAGAAAACCAACAAACTTAGTATTTACTTACAAAATTAAATGGTGTCTCAACTTATGGGTATACATCACGAGTTGAAAAACAAGAATTAAAAAAAGAAGAAGAATGAACAAAGTCTTTAATGTTTACAGTTATTTGATATTAAGTTTGTATGTTATTTTACTAGTATCAAGTATGGATAATTTAAAAAAGGATAAATACACCACTCAAATATTAAAGCATATGTATCATTTAATTAGATTAAGTAAAAAAGATATGTTTTGATTTTGTAATTTTTATATATTTATTATATGTAAATTATTTAGAATATTAATATTCTAAACATTTTACTTTAAGCCAGTCACAAGTATATTAAGTATAATATATTTTTTAAGTTAAATAATATGAAAGAAATCTTGAAATGGCCGCCTATGCCATATTGCCACGAGCCCAGGACTAGCGATGTGCCCAATATGTTCAAGGCAGTCAGGGCATTCTCAGCCATATTTTTTTAGAGGTCCAGAATCTTCTGGGAGAGAGAGAGAGAGAGAAAATAAAGAGAAGGAAAGACGTCTTCTTGTTCCCAAAAACCTATCTTTCTCCTCGTCTTCTCTCTATCCGATTTCCTCTATTCTCTATCGGTCTCACTCTCTCGTTTCCCTCTCTCACTATTGAAAATATTAGTTCTATTTTCTCTCTTTTGCCGTGAAGGACGAGATCCATGGGCAAAGAGAAATCAGATCAAGGTGTGGCCGGAAAATGCAGTTCGGCCACCATCAACCAGCACTTTGTCCTCCTTAAATTTTTGGTAAAGAAAGAAAGAAAGAAAATAAAGAGAGGGAGAGATTTCTTGTCCTTCCAGAAAACTGATCTCTCTCTCCGATTTCCTCCCCCTTCTCCTCTATTCTCTCTCGGTCTCACTCTCTCGCATCCATCTCTCTCTCTCTTGAAAAATTTAGTTATATTTTCTCTTTGTTGGCGTGAAGGAAGAGATCCATGGGCAAAGAGAAATCCGACCATGGTGTGGCCGGAAAATGCAATCTGTCCACCATCAGTCACCACTGTCTTCTCCTCAATTTTTTGGTAAATTCTTATACACATTTATAGACATTTAAATGTATTTCAAAACAAGTTGATATATTTTTATATAGCTCAAATGGAAATCTATAAAATAAAAACATTGGATATTTCTGATTTTTTTTTTTTTTTTTTGGGGTGGGGGTGATTGAGTTAATTTTTGTTGGATTTCTAAGTTGAATGTAAATTGAAAAAAATGTATGTATATGTATACGATTTTTGAAGGACTAATATTGAAAATCACAAACCCCGTTTACTACACACCGTGAAGGAAGTGTTTTCGTTGTCTCCTAAAACGAGTTATCTTGATCAAGATCTTTCCTCTCATCGTATTGAGACAACAATCAGCTTCTTGTTTCCCGCTGTTGCGATCGTTTTCTTTTTATTCTATTTGAAATGCAGGAGCGCATACCATTGCAGTACAGAAGCATGTTCTCTATCCATATTGGCCCACTAAGGCCCTCTTGTTTTCATTCATGGTTTCTTAACATAACTGCGCCCATGTTAACTGAATAAGGCTACCTTGTCTGATATATGTGGCTAAATAGTATAATCTTTATTATAATGTGAAGATAAATTGGAAATTTTGAAGGTTTACCGCAATTTTGTATGCAGGTTTTTATAGCTTGTGGGGTTGGTATAGCAGACCAATTAAAAAAAAAGAATTTTTTTTGTTGATTAAGCAGAAGACCTCTTCCGCAAACCCAAGACTTGGTTGTGGTGAATTATGGAGAAACAAATCAACTCTGGCATTCCAATTGATACTGATCAGTTAGTTTCCTCTTCTTTTCTTACTTTTACTGTTACTATTTAAATCTATTAGATTATTTATGTCCTTTACTTGATTCCTTGAAGATTGAAAAACTTACTAATTCTATACTAGTCATCCTACTGTCAACTGTATCATATGGCTTTATTCTACAATTTGAAGATCCCTTCGACCTGGGAATTTTAATTTGAGGAAGCTCTCTTTTTCTCCATTTGTAGATCTTTTTATGTTGGTGGTGCAGCGAGGAGGGCCAATGATATAAAATTTGCGCAGGTATTTTCAAAGTTATCAGTTGTGTATGTTCTTTGTACACAAATTATGATTTATTCTTGTTTTCTTATTGTTTTCCTCTAGTCAATCTGCTGAAGCTACAATCCAACTGCCCTCCCAATGTGTAAGCTTATTGAAAATAAAACAGTTTTGCAACATGTTTCTTTGTTGTCCCATTCTCAATAGGATGTGAAATGACGGTTACATAACATGAATTTGCTGATAAATTGCACAATACTTCTTTCATATAATGATTTTGGACTTCATTGGACACCACACTTGTCAAGGTGATATTTGTGCAGGCTTTAAGTTGATATCTTTCTTTGAGAAGAAAATGATGGTGTTGCATTTCTCTTGAAATAGCATACTGTAGAGGATCACAACTGAGTTATTTCCTTCATATATCATTGCTTGAAATAGTACACTACTAAAACATATTTTCCATATGGTGCATTCCATTGTTTTCCTTTTTGATGCAACTGTCCACACTTTTGAGTTGGCATATTACCTCTTTCTCATCATATTAAGTTTAAATATTTTGGAAGTTTCATGGTTGTTCTATCTTTTTATTTTTTCTAGCACGACCAAGAAAAAGATATATGAACTTTTTAACTATTGGTTCTATTAAGTCAAAAGCATATTTTCAAAACTGTTTTTCTGCTTCCAGCAAGTAGGATTGAAATTTTATTTCCATGAGGAGTACTTCGGCTCTTAAAGAATTCTTGTTACTTCTGAATTTTAGTAGATATGAAAGGGATGTAATATGTTTCATTGTAGTTGATTCAGGTATTTTGTTTTCTGTTAGTGAAAGCGAGAAGTTACGGATTGTTTGAAATTTAAATCTTTTGAAGTGAGATGTTTTCCTATTTTTGTTATTGCTGATGGGGATGCATAAATGTAGTTTCAAGGTAGTATGTAGACTTTTAGAGGTACTGAATTGACTAATGATATGATAATCAACCGTGGTGTCTATAGAGTAGGCATGATGTGTAAGATGAGTCTTCTTTTTTTGGTACATTGGTGGGAGGGAGATCGGATCCAGATCTCTTATATGGAGGATTCGGAAATAACTACTAAGCCAGAAGGCTCTGATCAAGATGAGTCTTTTTGCTTCAAAATAATCTGTAATAATGATATGATAATCATTTGTGGTGTAAATCGAGCCCACAAGATGTTTAAAGTGGGTGTTTTAACTTCATAATGTTATATACACTATCTTTGAAGCAAAACACATGTAGTAAACAAAATATTCAAAGTGAAGTTAATTTAGTTAATGAGTCATTAATAATTCAATCTTCCTCAACTATGTTGTGGTGGATTCTTAAACAAAAGGAATGATGATAGCTACTGTGTTTCAAGGTCTTAGAAGTTTAGCTGTGTCAACTACTTTAGGAAATAACAAAAATTATCATTTGGTGCTTTGATTATAAAATATAAATTTATAATCCATTTGAAGGTTTAACGCAATCAAAGTTTTTGTCAAAGGAAGCTACCTAACTAGACATTTTCTTAAAACCCCACTAAGTTTCAGTTTAGGCTCATTTTTTTGTCATTTGTTACGAGTACCTAATATATCGTGCAACAAGTTCTTGAAGGTTATTCCATTTTCTTTTTACTTTTTTTTAAACAGTATTATATAGAAATCAGAGTATAAAGCGAAATAAATTGTCAATGCAACAATTAATGTCATGTCTTTTTATGTTATTAATTTTTTAGGAAAAATTATCTAGATTAATCATAACTTCAACAACCAGAAGCATAGTGACATTGGCACTTATTCTTAAATTTTGGCATGTAGATACTTCTAAGAAGAAAGAAAGTTTGGCATGTAAATAATGTGGCTTACCCTTTGCTGAAAAATAATATACATCTTGTATGGAGAAAATTTGAATTTTTTTTTGTTTTGTTTATATTGAAGGATGATTTCTTTATCGTGTATTGTAGAGCTGGAACATCTCTTGTTCTTTGGTATAACATTTAGGAGGGTAAGCCGTTAAGGGGAAGGATAGGAAATTCCCCCCTTTGATAATCATCTGTTATTTGAGAGGGTAGCCTATCAAGGGGAAGAATTAGATGCTTCAATGCTCATAAAGTTCATTGTAAACTTTTACTTTCTGTACTTTGATTCCACTCATTCCCAAGCATTGTTTTTTTGCATTATATACAAGTTTATACACAGTTAAATTTATTATTTATTTTTTTAGAAAATTTGTCGATTTTATAGGTCTCTAGCAGATATTTCATCTTTAGTACTTGAGTTGGAGGCTTTGGTAGGGAGCTTTCGATGATTGCATGAGCATTCAAGGTTATTCCCTTCTCTTACTAAAAGTTAATTCTATAATTTCCATTTCTTGGTTTTTGTAGAAACTTGCTGCTTTCATTTAAAATACTTTGTTGTTTAAAGAGTTTAGGGTGTTGAAATCTTGGATGATGATTTGATTGTCACTTGTGTCTGTTTGGTTCAGGATTATAGTGAGATATGATTAGAATTAACATATGATATGATAATGAGAGATTAAAGAGGTAACCTTAATCTTATGTTTGGTTCACGAGATTGTTGGATTGAGGCTAAAGTGTGATAAGAAGTTTAATTACCAAAATACAAAATACACTATTACTATTCATCATTCTTAATAATCTCTAATTTCTTTACAAACACTAAAATTTAATTATTATTATTATATTTTTTACTATTATAATTATTATAATAATAAATAATAGTTATTATGAAATTATTACTTTTATCATCATAATTATAATAATTATTATTATAATTAATAATCAATATTATAAGCATTATTATTATTATGGTTATTATTATCATTAATATAATTATATTATACGATTATTATCAGTATTATTATAATAATTATTATCATTATTAATATATTATATATTAATATAAATATTATAGTAATAATGGTTATTTACATTATCATTATTATAATTATTACTATTTAATTATTTTATCATAATCATCAAAAGTATTATTACATTTACTATCTTTATAATTATAATTATTTATTATTATTATAATTCCTATTTTATCAATATTATTATAAAAATACTTCGGTGGTTCATTTTCGGGGTTTTCTAAAGGAAATACAAATTCTGAATTCTAATTGCAATTGAATTCATTATGGGAAACATTGTATTTTTTCTCTTCGATGGTGCCTTTCATTTGGTTTTTTGAAGGAAGACCCGTTATGAATTCTAATTGTAATTTAATTCATTATGGGAAACATTGTGTTTTTTTGCCCCTTTGGTGGTGTCTGTTCCTTTGTTTTCTGAAGAAAGACTAATTCTGAATTCTAATTCTAATTGAATTTCATGCTGGCAACGATTGTATTATTTTGTCCTTCGGTGGTGCCTTTCAGTTGGTTTTACGAAGGAAAGATTGATTTTGAATTCTAATTGCAATTGAATTCATTCTTGAAAGCATTATGTTTTTCTATCCCTTTGGTGGTGCTTGTCCCTTTGTTTTCTGAAGAAAGACTTATTCTAAATTCTAATTGAATTCCATGCTAGCCAAGATTGTATTATTTTGTCCCTTCGTTGGTGCTTGATCATTGTACTAATTCTAAATTCTAGGCGCAATTGAATTCCATCCCGGCAAACATTATACTTTTGTCCCTTCATAATCCCTTTTCGCTGGCTTTCTGAAAGAAAAAATAATTTTGAATTCTAGTTGCAAATGAATTCAATGCTTAGGAACATTATATTCTTGTCCCTTTGGTGGTGTCTTTCAGTTGGTTTTCTGAACGTGGAAGGAAAGTCTTATTCTGAATTCTAATTGAATTCATTGTTGAGAAAGATTGTATTATTTTGTGCCTTCGGTGGTTCATTTCTGTTGGTTTTCTAAAGAAAGACTAATTCATAATTCTAATTCTAATTGAATTCCATATTGGCAAGGATTCAAATGAATTCCATGCTAACATTGTATTCTTGTCCTTTCGGTGGGCCTTCCTGTTGGTTTTATGAAGGAAAGACTTTTTGAATTCTAATTTCAATTGAACTATTTATGGGAAACATTGTATTCTATTGGTCCCTTCGGTGGTGCCTGCATGTTGGTTTTATGAAGCAAGGTTTATAATGAATTCTAATTCTAATTGAATTCCATTATGGGAAAGATTGTATTATTTTGTCCCGATGGTGCCTTTCTGTTAGTTTTCTGAAGGAAAGATTAATCTTGAATTCTAATTACAGTTGAATTCATTATGAGAAACATTGTTTTTTTTGTACCTTTGGTGGTCCATGTCCCTTTGTTTTTTGAAGAAAGATCAACTCTGAATTCTAATTCTATATGAATTCCATGTTGGCAAAGATTCAAATGATTTTCATGTTGACAAACATCGTATTCTTTGGTCCTTTCAGTGGTGCCTTCCTGTTGGTTTTCTAAAGGAAAGACTAATTCTGAATTCTATTTGCACTTGAATTCATTATGGTAAACATTATGTTTTTTTTGTCCCTTCGGTGGTCCTTGTCCCTTTGTCATTTGAAGAAAGACTAATTTTGAATTCTAAATCAAGTTGAATTCCATGCTGGTAAAGATTCAAATGAATTTTATGCAGACAAACATCGTATTGTTTTGTCCCTTCGGTGGTGCATTCCTGGTGGTTTTGAATTAGTTATGGGAAACATTGTATTCTTTTGGTCCCAAAGATATTTTAGAGGTTCATAAAGTTCCATTTACAAGTCAAGGCCATAAAGGACTGTGAAATCCTAACAACATCATGGCATGCTCAATTATCTCTTAACCTAGCTATGTTAGGCTCTTTAACCATTGTTGTAGCTCACCATATCTATTCCATGCCCCCTATCCATATCTAGCTATTGATTATGGTACATAACTGTCATTGTTCATGTCTATTGGTTTTCAGAAGTGAGACTTATTATGAGTTCTAATTCTAATTGAATTCCATGCTGGAAAAGTTGTAATATTGTCCCTTCAATGGTGCATTTCTGTTGGTTTTTTGAAGGAAAGACTAATTCTGAATTTTATTTGCACTTGAATTCACTATGGAGAACATTATGTTTTTTTGTCCCTTTGGTGGTCCTTGTCCCTTTGTCATTTGAAGAAAGACTAATTCTGAATTCTAAATCCAATTGAATTCTATGCTGGTAAAGAGTCAAATGAATTTCATGCAGACAAACATTGTATTGTTTTGTCCCTTAGGTGGTGCATTCATGATGGTTTTGAATTATTTATGGGAAACATTGTATTCTTTTGGTCCCAAAGATATTTTAGAGGTTCATCAAGGTCTATTTACAGGTCAAGGCCATAAAGGACTATATGAAATCCTAACAACATCATAGCATGCTCAATTATCTCTTAACCTAGCTATGTTAGGCTTTTTAACCATTGTTGTAGCTCACTATATGTATTCATGCGCCCTTATCCATACCTAGCTACTGATTATGGTATAGAATTGTCATTGTTCATGTCTGTTGGTTTTCTGAAGAGAGACTTATTCTGAGTTCTAATTCTAATTGAATTCCACGCTGGAAAAGTTGTATTATTGTCCTTTCGGTTGTGCTTTTTTGTTGGTTTTTTGAAGGAAAGACTAATTCCGAATTCTAACTTGCACTTGAATTCATTATGTTAAACATTACGTTTTTTCGTCCCTTTGGTGGTCCTTGTCCCTTTGTCATTTGAAGAAAAACTAATTCTGAATTCTAAATCAAATTGAATTCCATGCTGGCAAAGATTCAAATGAATTTCATGCAGGCAAACATCGTATTGTTTTATCCCTTTCGGTGGTGCATTCCTGCTGGTTTTGAATTATTTATGGGAAACATTGTATTCTTTTGGTACCAAAGATATTTTAGAGGTTCATAAAGGTCCATTTACAAGTGAAGGCCATAAAGAACTATATGAAATCCTAACAACATCATAGCATGCTCAATTATCTCTTAACCTACCTATGTCAAGCTCTTTAACTATTGTTATAGCTCACCATATGTATTCCATGCCCCCTTATCCATATCTAGCTACTAATTAAGGTACAAAATTGTCATTGTTCATGTCTGTTGGTTTTCTGAAGAGAGACTTATTCTTAATTCTAATTCTAATTGAATTCCATGCTGGAGAAGTTGTATTATTGTCCCTTAGGTGGTGCCTTTCTGTTGGTTTTTTGAAGGAAAGACTAATTCTGAATTCTATTTGCACTAGAATTCATTATGGTAGACATTATCTTTTTTTGTCACTTCGGTGGTCTTTGTTCCTTTGTCATTTGAAGAAAAATTAATTCTGAATTCTAAATCAAATTGAATTCCATGTGGTAAAGATTCAAATGAATTTCATGCATATTGTTTTGTCCCTTCGGTGGATCATTCTTTGTGGGGAACATTGTTTGCTTTTGGTCCCTTCGATTATGCATGTCTGTTGGTTTTCTGACGAGAGACTTATGCTAAATTTTAATTCTAATTGAATTCCATGATGGAAAAGTTGTCTTATTGTCCCTTCGGTGGTGCCTTTCTGTTGGTTTTTTGAAGGAAAGACTAATTCTGAATTCTATTTGCACTTGAATTCATTATGGTAAACATTATGTTTTTTTGTTCCTTCGGTGGTCCTTGTCCCTTTGTTATTTGCAGAAAGACAAATTCTGAATTCTAAATCAAATTGAATTCCATACTGGCAAAGATTCAATTGAATTTCATGCAGACAAACATCGTAATGTTTTATCCCTTCGGTGGTGCATTCCTGGTGATTTTGAATTATTTATGAGAAACATTGTATTCTTTTGGCCGCAAAGATATTTTACAGGTTCATAAAGGTCCATTTACAGGTCAGAGCCATAAAGGACTATATGAAATCCTAACAACATCATGGCATGCTCAATTATCTCTTAACCTAGCTATGGTAGGCTCTTTAACCTTTGTTGTAGCTCACCATATGTATTCCATGCCACCGTATCCATATCTAGCTACTGATTATGGTACAGAAATGTCATTGTTCATGTGTGTTGGTTTTCTGAAGAGAGACTTATTCTGAGTTATAATTCTAATTGAATTCTATGCTGGAAAAGTTGTATTATTGTCCCTTCGGTTGTGCTTTTCTGTTGCTTTTTTGAAGGAAAGACTAATTCCGAATTCTAATTTGCACTTGAATTCATTATGGTAAACATTATGTTTTTGTCCCTTCGGTGGTCCTTGTCCCTTTGTCATTTGAAGAAAGACTAATTCTGAATTCTAAATCGATTTGAATTCAATGCTGGTAAAGATTCAAATGAATTTCATGCATATTGTTTTGTCCATTCGGTGGTGCATTCATGGTGGTTTTGAATTATTTTTGGGAAACATTGTATTCTTTTGGTCCCTTCGATTGTGCATGTCCATTGGTTTTCTGACGAGAGACTTATTCTATTTTCTAATTCTAATTGAATTCCATGATGGAAAATTGTATTATTGTCCCTTCAGTGGTGCCTTTCCGTTTGTTTTTTTGAAGGAAAGACTAATTCTGAATTCTATTTGCACTTGAATTCATTATGGTAAACATTATGGTTTTTTGTCCCTTCGGTGGTCCTTGTCCATTTGTTATTTGAAGAAAGACTAATTCTGATTTCTAAATGAAATTGAATTCCATGCTGGCAAAGATTCAAATGAATTTCATGCAGGCAAACATCGTATTGTTTTATCCCTTCGGTGGTGCATTCCTGGGGGTTTTGAATTATTTATGGGAAACATTGTATTCTTTTGGTCCCAAAGATATTTTAGAGGTTCATAAAGGTCCATTTACAGGTGAAGGCCATAAAGGACTATATGAAATCCTAACAACATCATGGCATGCTCAGTTGTCTCTTAACCTAGCTATGTTAGGCTCTTTAACCATTGTTGTAGCTCACCATATGTATTCCATGCCCCCTTATCCATATCTAGCTACTAATTAAGGTACAAAACTGTCATTGCTCATGTCTCTTGGTTTTCTGAAGAGAGACTTATTTTGAATTCTAATTCTAATAGTGGTGCCTTTCTGTTGGTTTTTTGAATGAAAGACTAGTTCTGAATTCTATTTGCATTTGAATTCATTATGGTAAACATTATTTTTTTTTGTCCCTTTGGTGGTCCTTGTCCCTTTGTCATTTGAAGAAAGACTAATTCTGAATTCTAAATCAAATTGAATTCCATGCTGGTAAAGATTCAAATGAATTTCATGCATATTGTTTTGCCCCTTCGGTGGTGCGTTCCTGGTGGTTTTGAATTATTTATGGGAAACATTGTATTCTTTTGGTCCCTTTGATTGTGAATGTCCGTTGGTTTTCTGAGGAGAGACTTATTCTAAATTTTAATTCTAATTGATTTTCATGCTGGAAAAGTTGTATTATTGTCCCTTCGGTGGTGCCTCTTTGTTTGTTTTTTGAAGGAAAGACTAATTCTGACTTCTATTTGCACTTGAATTCATTATGGTAAACATTGTGTTTTTTTGTCCCTTCGGTGATCATTCTCTTTGTGATTTGAAGAAAGACTAATTCTGAATCCTAAATCAAATTGAATTCCATGCTGGTAAAGATTCAAATTAATTTCATGCATATTGTTTTGTCCCTTCGGTGGTGCGTTCCTGGTGGTTTTGAATTATTTATGGGAAACATTGTATTCTTTTCGTCCCTTCGATTGTGCATGTTTGTTTGTTTTCTGACGAGAAACTTATTCTAAATTCTAATTCTAATTGAATTCCATGATGGAAAAGTTGTATTATTGTCCCATCGTTGGTACCTTTTTGTTGGTTTTTTTAAGGAAAGACTAATTCTGAATTTTATTTGCACTTGAATTCATTATGGTAAACATTATGTTTTTTTGTCCTTTCGGTGGTCCTTGTCCCTTTGTCATTTGAAGAAAGACTAATTTTGAATTCTAAATCAAATTGAATTCCATGATGGCAAAGATTCAAATGAATTTCATGCAGGCAAGCATCGTATTGTTTTGTCCCTTCGATGGTGCATTTTTGGTGGTTTTGAATTATTTATGGGAAACATTGTATTCTTTTGGTCCAAAAGATATTTTAAAGGTTCATAAAGGTCCATTTACAGGTCAAGACCATAATGGACTAATGAAATCCTAACAACATCATGGCATGCTCAATTATCTCTTAACCTAGCTATATTAGGCTCTTTAACCATTGTTGTAGCTCACCATATGTATTCCATGCCCCCTTATCCATATCTACCTACTGATTATGGTACAAAACTGTCATTGTTCATGTCTATTGGTTTTCTGAAGAGAGACTTATTCTTAGTTCTAATTCTAATTGAATTCCATGCTGGAAAAGTTGTATTATTGTTCCTTCGGTTGTGCTTTTCTGTTGGTTTTTTAAAGGAAAGACTAATTCTGAATTCTAATTTGCACTTAAATTCAATATGGTAAACATTATGTTTTTTTGTCCCTTCGGTGGTGCTTGTTCCTTTGTCATTTGAAGAAAGACTAATTCTGAATTCTAAATCAAATTGAATTCCATGCTGGTAAAGATTCAAATGAATTTCATGCATATTGTTTTGTCCTTTCGGTGGTACATTCCTGGTGGTTTTTAATTATTTATGGGAAACATTGTTTTCTTTTGGTCCCTTCGATCGTGAATGGCCATTGGTTTTCTGGCGAGAGACTTATTCTAAATTCTAATTCTAATTGAATTCCATGATGGAAAAGTTGTATTATTGTCCATTCAGTGGTGCATTTCTGTAGGGTTTTTGAAGGAACGACTAATTCTGAATTTTATTTGCACTTGAATTCATTATGGTAAACATTATGTTTTTTTGTCCCTTCGGTGGTCCTTGTCCCCTTGTCATTTGATGAAAGACTAATTCTGAATTCTAAATCAACTTTAATTGCATGTTGGCAAAGATTCAAATGAATTTCATGTACACAAACATCGTATTGTTTTGTCTCTTCGATGGTGCATTCCTGCTGGTTTTGAATTATTTATGGGAAAAATTGTATTCTTCTGGCCCCAAAGTAATTTTAGAGGTTCATAAAGGTCCATTTACAGGTCAAGGTCATAAAGGACTATATGAAATCCTAACAACATCATGGCATACTCAATTATCTCTTAACCTAGCTATGTTAGGCTCTTTAACCATTGTTGTAGCTCACCATATCTATTCCATGCCCCTTTATCCATATCTAGCTACTGATGATGGTACAGAACTATCATTGTTCATGTCTGTTGGCTTTCAGAACAGAGAATTATTCTGAATTCTAATTCTAATTGAATTCCATGCTGGAAAAGTTGTATTATTGTCCCTTCGGTGGTGCCTTTCTGTTGGTTTTTTGAAGGAAAGACTAATTCTGAATTCTATTTGCACTTGACTTCATTATGGTAAACATTATGTTTTTTGTTCCCTTCGTTGGTCCTTGTCCCTTTGTCATTTGAAGAAAGACTAATTCTGAGTTCTAAATCAAATTGAATTCCATGCTGGTAAAGATTCAAATGAATTCCATGCATATTGTTTTGTCCCTTCGATGGTGCATTCCTGGTGGTTTTGAATTATTTATGGGAAACATTGTATTCTTTTGGTCCCTTTGATTGTGCATGTCCGTTGGTTTCTTGACGAGAGACTTATTCCAAATTCTAATTCTAATTGAATTCCATTTTGGAAAAGTTGTATTATTGTCCCTTCGATGATGCCTTTCTGTTGGTTTTTTGAAAGAAAGACTAATTATGAATTCTATTTGCACTTGAATTCATTATGGTAAACATTATGTTTTTTTGTCCTTTCGGTGGTCCTTGTCCCTTTGTCATTTGAAGAAAGACTAATTCTGAATTCTAAATCAAATTGAATTCTATCCTGGTAAAGAGTCAAATGAATTTCATGCAGACAAACATTGTATTGTTTTGTCCCTTAGGTGGTGCATTCATGGTGGTTTTGAATTATTTATGGGAAACATTGTATTCTTTTGGTCCCAAAGATATTTTAGTGGTTCATCAAGGTCTATTTACAGGTCAAGGCCATAAAGGACTATATGAAATCCTAACAACATCATAGCATGCTCAATTATCTCTTAACCTAGCTATGTTAGGCTTTTTAACCATTGTTGTAGCTCACCATATGTATTCATGCCCCCTTATCCATACCTAGCTACTGTTTATGGTATAGAATTATAATTGTTCATGTCTGTTGGTTTTCTGAAGAGAGACTTCTTCTGAGTTCTAATTCTAATTGAATTCCACGCTGGAAAAGTTGTATTATTGTCCTTTCGGTTGTGCTTTCTGTTGGTTTTTTTAAGGAAAGACTAATTCCGAATTCTAACTTGCACTTGAATTCATTATGTTAAACATTACGTTTTTTCGTCCCTTTGGTGGTCTTTGCCCCTTTGTCATTTGAAGACAGACTAATTCTGAATTCTAAATCAAATTGAATTCTATGTTGACAAAGATTCAAATGAATTTCATGCAGGCAAACATCGTATTGTTTTATCCCTTTGGTGGTGCATTCCTGGTGGTTTTGAATTATTTATGGGAAACATTGTATTCTTTTGGTCCCAAAGATAATATAGAGGTTCATAAAGGTCCATTTACAAGTGAAGGCCATAAAGAACTATATGAAATCCTAACAACATTATGGTATGCTCAATTATCTCTTAACCTAGCTATGTTAGGCTCTTTAACCATTGTTGTAGCTAACCATATGTATTCCATGCCCTCTTATCCATATCTAGCTACTAATTAAGGTACAAAATTGTCATTGTTCATGTTTGTTGGTTTTCTGAAGAGAGATTTATTCTGAATTCTAATTTCAATTGAATTCCATGCTGGAAAAATTGTATTATTGTCCCTCAAGTGGTTTTTTGAAGAAAAGACTAATTCTGAATTCTATTTGCACTTGAATTCATTATGGTAGACATTATCTTTTTTTGTCCCTTCGGTGGTCCTTGTTCCTTTGTCATTTGAAGGAAAATTAATTTTGAATTTTAAATCAAATTGAATTCCATGTGGTAAAGATTCAAATGAATTTCATGCATATTGTTTTGTCCCTTCGGTGGATTATTCTTTGTGGTTTTGAATTATTTGTGGGGAACATTGTTTGCTTTTTGTCCCTTCGATTGTGTATGTCTGTTGGTTTTCTGACGAGAGACTTATGCTAAATTTTAATTCTAATTGAATTCCATGATGGAAAAGTTGTCTTCTTGTCCCTTCGGTGGTGCCTTTCTGTTGGTTTTTTTTGAAGGAAAGACTAATTCTGAATTTTATTTGCACTTGAATTTATTATGTTAAACATTATGTTTTTTTGTTCCTTCGGTGGTCCTTGTCCCTTTGTTATTTGCAGAAAGACTAATTCTGAATTCTAAATCAAATTGAATTCCATTCTGGCAACTATTCAATTGAATTTCATGCAGACAAACATCGTAATGTTTTATCCCTTCGGTGGTGCATTCCTGGTGGTTTTGATTTATTTCTGAGAAACATTGTTTTCTTTTGGCCGCAAAGATATTTTAAAGGTTCATAAAGGTCCATTTACAGGTCAGAGCCATAAAGGACTATATGAAATCCGAACAACATCATGGCATGCTCAATTATCTCTTAACCTAGCTATGGTAGGCTCTTTAACCTTTGTTGTAGCTCACCATATGTATTCCATGCCACCGTATCCATATCTAGCTACTGATTATGGTACAGAAATGTCATTGTTCATGTGTGTTGGTTTTCTGAAGAGAGACTTATTCTGAATTCTAATTCTAATTGAATTCCATGCTGGAAAAGTTGTATTTTCGTCCCTTCGGTTGTGCTTTTCTGTTGCTTTTTTGAAGGAAAGACTAATTCCGAATTCTAATTTGCACTTGAATTCATTATGGTAAACATTATGTTTTTTTGTCCTTTCGGTGGTCCTTGTCCCTTTGTCATTTGAAGAAAGACTAATTCTGAATTCTAAATCAATCTGAATTCAATGCTGGTAAATATTCAAATGAATTTCATGCATATTGTTTTGTCCCTTCGGTGGTGCATTCATGGTGGTTTTGAATTATTTATGGGAAACATTGTATTCTTTTGGTCCCTTCGATTTTGCATGTCCGATGGTTTTCTGACGAGAGACTTATTCTATTTTCTAATTCTAATTGAATTCCATGATGGAAAAGTTGTATTATTGTCCCTTCGGTGGTGCCTTTCTGTTGGTTTTTTGAAGGAAAGACTAATTCTAAATTCTTTTTGCACTTGAATTCATTATGGTAAACATTATGGTTTTTTGTCCCTTTGGTGGTCCTTGTCCCTTTGTTATTTGAAGAAAGACTAATTCTGAATTTTAAATGAAATTGAATTCCATGCTGGCAAAGATTCAAATGAATTTCATGCAGGTAAATATCGTATTGTTTTATCCCTTCAATGGTGCATACCTGGGGGTTTTGAATTATTTATGGGTTACATTGTATTCTTTTGGTCTCAAAGATATTTTAGATGTTCATAAAGGTCCATTTACAGGTGAAGGCCATAAAGGACTATATGAAATCCTAACAACATCATGGCATGCTCAATTGTCTCTTAACCTAGCTATGTTAGGCTCTTTAACCATTGTTGTAGCTCACCATATGTATTTCATGCCCCCTTATCCATATCTAGCTACTAATTAAGGTACAAAACTGTCATTGCTCATGTCTGTTGGTTTTCTGAAGAGAGACTTGTTCTAAATTCTAATTCTAATAGTGGTGCCTTTCTGTTGGTTTTTTGAATGAAAGACTAGTTCTGAATTCTATTTGCATTTGAATTCATTATGGTAAACATTATGTTTTTTTGTCCCTTTGGTGGTCCTTGTCCCTTTGTCATTTGAAGAAAGACTAATTCTGAAATCTAAATCAAATTGAATTCCATGCTGGTAAAGATTCAAATGAATTTCATGCATATTGTTTTGTCCCTTCGGTGGTGCGTTCTTGGTGGTTTTGAATTATTTATGGGAAACATTGTATTCTTTTGGTCCCTTCGATTGTGAATGTCAGTTGGTTTTTTGAGGAGAGACTTATTTTAAATTTTAATTCTAATTGATTTCTATGCTGGAAAAGTTGTATTATTGTCCCTTCAGTGGTGCCTTTTTGTTTGTTTTTTAAAGGAAAGACTAATTCTGATTTCTATTTGCACTTGAATTCATTATGGTAAACATTATGTTTTTTTGTCCCCTCAGTGATCATTGTCTCTTTGTGATTTGAAGAAAGACTAATTCTGAATTCTAAATCAAATTGAATTCCATGCTGGTAAAGATTCAAAAGAGTTTCATGCAGACAAACATTGTATTGTTTTGTCCTTTTGGTGGTGCATTCCTGGTGGTTTTGAATTATTTATGGGAAACATTGTATTCTTTTGGTCCCAAAGATATTTTAGAGGTTCATAAAGTTCCATTTACAAGTCATGGCCATAAAGGACTGTGAAGTCCTAACAACATCATGGCATGCTCAATTGTCTCTTAACCTAGCTATGTTAGGCTCTTTAACCATTGTTGTAGCTCACCATATGTATTCCATGCCCCCTTATCCATATCTAGCTACTAATTAAGGTACAAAACTGTCATTGCTCATGTCTGTTGGTTTTCTGAAGAGAGACTTATTCTGAATTCTAATTCTAATAGTGGTGCATTTCTGTTGGTTTTTTGAATGAAAGACTAGTTCTGAATTCTATTTGCATTTGAATTCATTATGGTAAACATTATGTTTTTTTGTCCCTTTGGTGGTCCTTGTCCCTTTGTCATTTGAAGAAAGACTAATTCTGTATTCTAAATCAAATTGAATTCCATGCTGGTAAAGATTCAAATGAATTTCATGCATATTGTTTTGTCCCTTCGGTGGTGCGTTCCTGGTGGTTCTGAATTATTTATGGGAAATATTGTATTCTTTTGGTCCCTTCGATTGTGAATGTCTGTCGGTTTTCCGATGAGAGACTTATTCTAAATTTTAATTCTAATTGATTTCCATGCTGGAAAAGTTGTATTATTGTCCCTTCAAGGATGCATTTTTGTTAGTTTTTTGAAGGAAAGACTAATTCTGACTTCTATTTGCACTTGAATTCATTATGGTAAACATTGTGTTTTTTTGTCCCTTCGGTGATCATTGTCTCTTTGTGATTTGAAGAAAGACTAATTCTGAATTCTAAATCAAATTGAATTCCATGCTGGTAAAGATTCAAAAGAGTTTCATGCAGACAAACATTGTATTGTTTTGTCCTTTTGGTGGTGCATTTCTGGTGGTTTTGAATTATTTATGGAAAACATTGTATTCTTTTGGTCCCAAAGATATTTTAGAGGTTCATAATGGTCCATTTACAGGTCAGGGCCATAAAGGACGATATGAAAACCTAACAACATCATGGCATGCTCAATTATCTATTAATCTAGCTATGTTTGGCTCTTTAACCATTGTTGTAGCTCACCATATGTATTCCATGCCCCCTTATCCATATCTAGCTATTGATTATGGTATAGAACTGTCATTGTTCATGCCTGTTGGTATTTTGAAGAGAGACTTATTCTGAGTTCTAATTCTAATTGAATTCAATGTTGGAAAAGTTATATTATTGTCCCATCGGTGGTGCTATTCTGTTGGTTTTTTGAAGGAAAGACTAATTCCCAATTCTAATTTGCACTTGCATTCAATATGGTAAACATTATCTTTTTTTGTCCCTTCGGTAGTCCTTGTCCCTTTGTCATTTGAAGAAAGACTAATTCTGAATTCTAAATCAAATTGAATTCTATGCTGGTAAAGATTCAAATTAATTTAATGCATATTGTTTTGTCCCTTCAGTGGTGCCGTCCTGGTGGTTTTGAATTATTTATGGGAAACATTGTATTCTTTTCGTCCATTCGATTGTGCATTTTTGTTTGTTTTCTGACGAGAAACTTATTCTAAATTCTAATTCTAATTGAATTCAATGATGGAAAAGTTGTATTACTGTCCCTTCGTTGGTACCTTTCTGTGAATTTTTTTAAGGAAAGACTAATTCTGAATTCTATTTGCACTTGAATTCATTATGGTAAAAATTATGTTTTTTTGTCCCTTCAGTGATCCTTGTCTCTTTGTGATTTGAAGAAAGACTAATTTTGAATTCTAAATCAAATTGAATTCCAATCTGGCAAAGATTCAAATGAATTTCATGTAGGCAAACATCGTATTGTTTTATCCCTTCGGTGGTGCATTCCCGGTGGTTTTGAATTATTTATGTGACACATTGTATTCTTTTGATCCCAAAGATATTTTAGAGGTTCATAAAGGTCCATTTACAGGTCAATGCCATAAAGGACTATATGAAATCCTAACAACATCATGGCATGCTCAATTATCTCTTAACCTAGCTATGTTAGGCTCTTTAACCATTGTTGTAGCTCACCATATGTATTCCATGCCCCCTTATCCATATCTAGCTACTAATTAAGGTACATAACTGTCATTGTTCATGTCTGTTGGTTTTCTGAAGAGATTTATTCTGAATTCTAATTCTAATTGAATTCCATGCTGGAAAAGTTGTATTGTTGTCCCTCAAGTGGTGCATTTCTGTTGGTTTTTTGAAGGACAGACTAATTCTGAATTCTATTTGCACTTGAATTCATTATGGTAAACATTATGTTTTGTTGTCCCTTTGGTAGTCCTTGTCCCTTTGTCGTTTGAAGAAAGGCTAATTCTGAATTCTAAATCAAATTGAGTTCCATACTAGTAAAGATTCAAATGAATTTCATGCTTATTGTTTTGTCCCTTCGGTGGTGCGTTCCTGGTGGTTTTGAATTATTTATGGGAAACATTATATTCTTTTGGTCTCTTCGATTGTGCATGTTTGTTTGTTTTCTTACGAGAGACTTATTCTAAATTCTAATTCTAATTGAATTCTATGATGGAAAAGTTGTATTATTGTCCCTTCAGTGATGCCTTTCTATTGATTTTTTGAAGGAAAGAGTAATTCTGAATTCTATTTGCACTTGAATTCATTGTGGTAAACATTATGTTTTTTTTGTCCTTTCGGTGGTCCTTGTCCCTTTGTCATTTGAAGAAAAACTAATTCTGAATTCTAAATCAAATTGAATTCCATGCTGGTAAAGATTCAAATGAATTTCATGCATATTGTTTTGTCTCTTCGGTGGTGTATTCCTGGTGGTTTGGAATTTTTTATGGGAAACATTGTTTTCTTTTGGTCCTTTTGATTGTGCATGTCCGTTGGTTGTCTTTGCAGAGTCTTATTCTAAATTCTAATTCTAATTGAATTCCATGATGGAAAAGTTGTATTATTGTCCTTTCGGTTGTGCTTTTCTGTTAGTTTTCTGAAGGAAAGATTAATTCTGAATTCTATTTGCACTTGAATTCATTATGGCAAACATTATCTTTTTTGTCCCTTCGGTGGTCCTTGTCCCTTTGTCATTTGAAGAAAGACTAATTCTGAATTCTAAATCAAATTGAATTCCATGCTGGCAAAGATTCAAATGAATTTCATGCATATTGTTTTGTCCCTTCGGTGGTGCATTCCTGGTGGTTTTGAATTATTTATGGGAAACATTGTATTCTTTTGGTCCCAAAGATATTTTAGAGGTTCATAAAGGTCCATTTACAGGTCAATGCCATAAAGGACTATATGAAATCTTAACAACATCAAGGTATGCTCAATTATCTCATAACGTAGCTATGTTTGGCTCTTTAACCATTGTTATAGCTCACAATATCTATTCCATGCCCCCTTATCCATATCTAGCTACTGATTATGGTACAGAACTGTCATTGTTCATGTCTGCTGGCTTTCAAAACAGAGACTTATTCTGAGTTCTAACTCTAATTGAATTTCATGCTGGAAAAGCTGTATTATTGTCCCTTAGGTTGTGCTTTTTCGTTTGTTTTTTGAAGGAAAGACTAATTCCGAATTCTAATATGCACTTGAATTTATTATGGTAAACATTATGTTTTTTTGGCCCTTTGTCATTTGAAGAAAGACTAATTCTGAATTCTAAATCAAATTTAATTCAATTCTAAATCAAATTTAATTCAATGCTGGTAAAGATTCAAATGAATTTCATGCATATTGTTTTGTCCCTTCGGTGGTGCATTCCTAGTGGTTTTGAATTATTTTTGGGAAACATCGTATTCTTATGGTCCCTCCGATTGTGCACGTTCGTTGGTTTTTTGACGGGAGACTTATTCTATTTTCTAATTCTAATTGAATTCCATGATGGAAAAGTTGTATTATTATCCCTTCGGTGGTGCCTTTCTGTTGGTTTTTTGATGGAAAGACTAATTCTGAATTCTATTTGCACTTGAATTCATTATGGTAAACATTATGGTTTTTTGTCCCTTCGGTGGTCCTTGTCCCTTTGTCATTTGAAGAAAAATTAATTCTGAATTCTAAATCTAATTGAATTCCATGCTGGCAAAGATTCAAATGAATTTCATGCAGGCAAACATCGTATTGTTTTTTCCCTTCGGTGGTGCATTCTTGGTGGTTTTGAATTATTTATGGGAAACATTGTATTCTTTTGGTCCCAAAGATATTTTAGAGGTTTGTAAAGGTCCATTTACAGGTCAAGGCTATAAAGGACTATATGAAATCCTAACAACATCATGACATGCTTAATTATCTCTTAACCTAGCTATGTTAGGCTCTTTAACCATTGTTGTAGCTCACCATATGTATTCCATGCCCCCTTATCCATATCTAGCTACTAATTAAGGTACAGAACTGTTATTGTTCACGTCTGTTGGTTTTCTGAAGAGAGATTTATTCTGATTTCTAATTCTAATTGAATTCCATGCTGGAAAAGTTGTATTATTGTCCCTCAGGTGGTGCTTTTCTGTTGGTTTTTTGAAGGAAAGACTAATTCTGAATTCTATTTGCACTTGAATTCATTATAGTAAACATTATGTTTTGTTGTCTCTTTGGTAGTCCTCGTCCCTTTGTCGTTTGAAGAAAGACTAATTCTGAATTCTAAATCAAATTGAATTCCATACTAGTAAAGATTCAAATGAATTTCATGCATATTGTTTTGTCCCTTCGGTGGTGCGTTCCTGGTGGTTTTGAATTATTTATGGGAAACATTGTATTCTTTTGGTCTCTTCGATTGTGCGTGTTTGTTTGTTTTCTTACGAGAGACTTATTCTAAATTCTAATTCTAATTGAATTCCATGATGGAAAAATTGTATTATTGTCACTTCAGTGGTGCCTTTCTGTTGGTTTTTTGAAGGAAAGAGTAATTCTGAATTCTATTTGCCCTTGAATTCATTGTGGTAAACATTTTGTTTTTTTGTCCCTTCGGTGGTCCTTGTCCCTTTGTCATTTGAAGAAAAACTAATTCTGAATTCTAAATCAAATTGAATTCTATGCATATTGTTTTGTCCATTCGGTGGTGCATTCTTGGTGGTTTTGAATTATTTATGGGAAACATTGTTTTCTTTTGGTCCCTTCGATTGTGCATGTCCCTTGGTTTTCTGGTGAGACTTATTCTAAATTCGAATTCTATTTGAATTCCATGATGGAAAAGTTGTATTATTGTCCCTTCGGTGGTGCATTTCTGTTGGGTTTTTGAAGGCAAGAGTAATTCTGAATTCTATTTGCACTTGAATTCATTATGGTAAACATTATGTTTTTTTGTCCATTCGGTGGTCTTTGTCCCTTTGTCGTTTGAAGAAAGACTAATTCTGAATTCTACATCAACTTTAAGTCAATGTTAGCAAAGATTAAAATGAATATAGACAAACCTCGTATTGTTTTGTCTCTTCGGTGGTGCATTCTTGGTGGTTTTGAATTATTTATGGGAAACATTGTATTGTTTTGGACCCAAAGATATTTTAGAGGTTCATAAAGGTCCATCATAAAGAACTATATGAAATCCGAACGACATCATTGCATGCTCAATTATCTCTTAACCTAGCTATGTTAGGCTATTTAACCATTGTTGTAGCTCACCATATCTATTCCATGCCCCTTTATCCATATCTAGCTACTAATTAAGGTACAAAATTGTCATTGTTCATGTCTGTTGGTTTTCTGAAGAGAGACTTATTCTGAATTTTAATTCCAATTGAATTCCAGGCTGGAAAAGTTATATTATTGTCCCTCAGGTGGTTTTTTGAAGAAAATACTAATTCTGAATTCTATTTGCACTTGAATTCATTATGGTAGACATATTTTTTTGTCCCTTCGGTGGTCCTTGTTCTTTTGTCATTTGAAGGAAAATTAATTCTGAATTCTAAATCAAATTGAATTCCATATGGTAAAGATTCAAATGAATTTCATGCATATTGTTTTGTCCCTTCGGTGGATCATTCTTTGTGGTTTTGAATTATTTAGGGGGAACATTGTTTGCTTTTGGTCCCTTCGATTGTGTATGTCTGTTGGTTTTCTGACGAGAGACTTATGCTAAATTTTAATTCTAATTGAATTCCATGATGGAAAAGTTGTCTTTTTGTCCCTTCGGTGGTGCCTTTCTGTTGGTTTTTTTTTGAAGGAAAGACTAATTCTGAATTCTATTTGCACTTGAATTTATTATGTTAAACATTATGTTTTTTTGTTCCTTCGGTGGTCCTTGTCCCTTTGTTATTTGCAGAAATACTGATTCTGAATTCTAAATCAAATTGAATTCCATACTGGCAAAGATTCAATTGAATTTCATGCAGACAAACATCGTAATGTTTTATCCCTTCGGTGGTGCATTCCTGGTGGTTTTGAATTATTTCTGAGAAACATTGTATTCTTTTGGCCGCAAAGATATTTTAGAGGTTCATAAAGGTCCATTTACAGGTCAGAGCCATAAAGGACTATATGAAATCCTAACAACATCATGGCATGCTCAATTATCTCTTAACCTAGCTATGGTAGGCTCTTTAACCTTTGTTGTAGCTCACCATATATATTCCATGCCACTGTATCCATATCTAGCTACTGATTACGGTACAGAAATGTCATTGTTCATGTGTGTTGGTTTTCTGAAGAGAGACTTATTCTGAGTTCTAATTCTAATTGAATTCCATGCTGGAAAAGTTGTATTTTTGTCCCTTCGGTTGTGCTTTTCTGTTGCTTTTTTGAAGGAAAGACTAATTCCGAATTCTAATTTGCACTTGAATTCATTATGGTAAACATTATGTTTTTTTGTCCTTTCGGTGGTCATTGTCCCTTTGTCATTTGAAGAAAGACTAATTCTGAATTCTAAATCAATTTGAATTCAATGTTGGTAAAGATTCAAATGAATTTCATACATATTGTTTTGTCCCTTCGGTGGTGCATTCATGGTGGTTTTGAATTATTTTTGGGAAACATTGTATTCTTTTGGTCCCTTCGATTTTGCATATCCGTTTGTTTTCTGACGAGAGACTTATTCTATTTTCTAATTCTAATTGAATTCCATGATGGAAAATTTGTATTATTGTCCCTTCGGTGGTGCCTTTCTGTTGGTTTTTTGAAGGAAAGACTAATTCTGAATTCTTTTTGCACTTGAATTCATTATGGTAAACATTATGGTTTTTTGTCCCTTTTGTGGTCCTTGTCCCTTTGTTATTTGAAGAAAGACTAATTATGAATTCTAAATCAAATTGAATTCCATGCTGGTAAAGATTCAAATGAATTTCATGCATATTGTTTTGTCCCTTCGGTGGTGCGTTCCTGGTGGTTTTGAATTATTTATGGGAAACATTGTATTTTTTTGGTCCCTTCGATTGTGAATGTCCGTTGGTTTTCTGAGGAGAGACTTATTCTAAATTTTAATTCTAATTGATTTCCATGTTGGAAAAGTTGTATTATTGTCCCTTCAGTGGTGCCTTTTTGTTTGTTTTTTAAAAGAAAGACTAATTCTGACTTCTATTTGCACTTGAATTCATTACGATAAACATTATGTTTTTTTGTCCCTTCAGTGATCTTTGTCTCTTTGTGATTTGAAGAAAGACTAATTCTGAATTCTAAATCAAATTGAATTCCATGCTGGTAAAGATTCAAAAGAGTTTCATGCAGACAAACATTGTATTGTTTTGTCCTTTTGGTGGTGCATTCCTGGTGGTTTTGAATTATTTATGGGAAACATTGTATTCTTTTGGTCCCAAAGATATTTTAGAGGTTCATAAAGTTCCATTTACAAGTCATGGCCATAAAGGATTGTGAAATCCTAACAACATCATGGCATGCTCAATTGTCTCTTAACCTAGCTATGTTAGGCTCTTTAACCATTGTTGTAGCTCACCATATGTATTCCATGCCCCCTTATCCATATCTAGCTACTAATTAAGGTACAAAACTGTCATTGCTCATGTCTGTTGGTTTTCTGAAGAGAGACTTATTCTGAATTCTAATTCTAATAGTGGTGCCTTTCTGTTGGTTTTTTGAATGAAAGACTAGTTCTGAATTCTATTTGCATTTGAATTCATTATGGTAAACATTATGTTTTTTTGTCCCTTTGGTGGTCCTTGTCCCTTTGTCATTTGAAGAAAGTCTAATTCTGTATTCTAAATTCTAAATCAAATTGAATTCCATGCTGGTAAAGATTCAAATGAATTTCATGCATATTGTTTTGTCCCTTCGGTGGTGCGTTCCTGGTGGTTTTGAATTATTTATGGGAAACTTTGTATTCTTTTGGTCCCTTCGATTGTGAATGTCCGTTGGTTTTCTGAGGAGAGACTTATTCTAAATTTTAATTCTAATTGATTTTCATGCTGGAAAAGTTGTATTATTGTCCCTTCAGTGGTGCCTTTTTGTTAGTTTTTTGAAGGAAAGACTAATTCTGACTTCTATTTGCACTTGAATTCATTATGGTAAACATTGTGTTTTTTTTGTCCCTTCGGTGATCATTGTCTCTTTGTGATTTGAAGAAAGACTAATTATGAATTCTAAATCAAATTGAATTCCATGCTGGTAAAGATTCAAAAGAGTTTCATGCAGACAAACATTGTATTGTTTTGTCCTTTTGGTGGTGCATTCCTGGTGGTTTTGAATTATTTATGGAAAACATTGTATTCTTTTGGTCCCAAAGATATTTTTGAGGTTCATAATGGTCCATTTACAGGTCAGGGCCATAAAGGACGATATAAAAACCTAACAACATCATGGCATGCTCAATTATCTATTAATCTAGCTATGTTTGGCTCTTTAACCATTGTTGTAGCTCACCATATGTATTCCATGCTCCCTTATCCATATCTAGCTATTGATTATGGTATAGAACTGTCATTGTTCATGCCTGTTGGTTTTTTGAAGAGAGACTTATTCTGTGTTCTAATTCTAATTGAATTCAATGCTAGAAAAGTTATATTATTGTCCCATCGGTGGTGCTATTCTGTTGGTTTTTTGAAGGAAAGACTAATTCCCAATTCTAATTTGCACTTGCATTCAATATGGTAAACATTTTGTTTTTTTGTCCCTTCGGTGGTCCTTGTCCCTTTGTCATTTGAAGAAAGACTAATTCTGAATTCTAAATCAAATTGAATTCCATGCATATTGTTTTGTCCCTTCGGTGGTGCATTCTTGGTGGTTTTGAATTATTTATGGGAAACATTGTTTTCTTTTGGTCCCTTCGATTGTGCATGTCCGTTGGTTTTCTGGTGAGACTTATTCTAAATTCTAATTCTATTTGAATTCCATGATGGAAAAGTTGTATAATTGCCCCTTCGGTGGTGCATTTCTGTTGGGTTTTTGAAGGAAAGACTAATTCTGAATTCTATTTGCACTTGAATTCATTATGGTAAACATTATGTTTTTTTTTCCATTCGGTGGTCCTTGTCCCTTTGTCGTTTGAAGAAAGACTAATTCTGAATTCTACATCAACTTTAATTCCATATTGGCAAAGATTAAAATGAATGTAGACAAACCTCGTATTGTTTTGTCCCTTCGGTGGTGCATTCTTGGTGGTTTTGAATTATTTATGGGAAACATTGTATTGTTTTGGACCCAAAGATATTTTAGAGGTTCATAAAGGTCCATCATAAAGAACTATATGAAATCCGAACGAAATCATGGCATGCTCAATTATCTCTTAACCTAGCTATGTTAGGCTCTTTAACCATTGTTGTAGCTCACCATATCTATTCTATGCCCCTTTATCCATATCTAGCTACTGATTATGGTACAAAACTGTCATTGTTCATGTCTGTTGGTTTTCAGAACAGACTTATTCTGAGTTCTAATTTTAATTGAATTCCATGCTGGAAAAGTTGTATTATTGTCTCTTTGGTTGTTATTTTCTGTTGGTTTTTTGATGGAAAAACTAATTCTAAAGTCTAATTTGCACGTGAATTCATTATGGTAAACATTATGTTTTTTTGTCCCTTCAGTGGTCTTTGTCCCTTTGTCATTTGAAGAAAGACTAATTCTCAATTCTAAATCAAATTGAATTCCATGCTGGCAAAGATTCAAATGAATTTCATGCATATTGTTTTGTCCTTTCGGTGGTGCATTCCTGGTGGATTTGAATTATTTATGGGAAGCATTGTATTCTTTTGGTCCCTTCGATTGTGCATGTCTGTTGGTTTTCTGACGAGAGACTAGTTCTAAATTCTAATTCTAATTGAATTTCATGCTGGAAAAGTTGTATTATTGTCTCTTCAATGGTGTCTTTTTGTTGGTTTTTTGAATGAAAGACTAATTCCGAAGTCTAATTTGCGCTTGAATTCAATATGGTAAATATTATGTTTTTTTGTCCCTTCGGTGGTCCTTGTCCCTTTGTCATTTGAAGAAAGACTAATTCTGAATTCTAAATCAAATTGAATTCCATGCTGGTAAAGATTCAAATGAATTTCATGCATATTGTTTTGTCCCTTCGGTGATGCATTCTTGGTTGTTTTGAATTATTTATGGGTAGCACTATATTCTTTTGGTCCCTTCGATTGTGCATGTTCTTTGGTTTTCTGATGTGAGACTTGTTCTTAATTCTAATTCTTATTGAATTTCATGCTGGAAAAGTTGTATTATTGTTCCTTCAGTGGTGCCTTTCTGTTGGGTTTTTAAAAGAAAGACTAATTCTGAATTCTATTTGCACTTGAATTCATTATGGTAAACATTATGTTTTTTTTGTCCCTTCGGTGGTCCTTGTCCCTTTGTCATTTGAAGAAATACTTATTCTGAATTCTAAATCAACTTTAATTCCATGCCGGCAAAGATTCAAATAAATTTCATGCAGACAAACATCGTATTGTTTTGTCCATTCGGTGGTGCATTCCTGGTGGTTTTTATTAACAATAATGGAGAAAGAAGTTGAAGAATTGCTTTTCTTAATCCACGTGCATAGAAGCTCACGAAAGCCTATCCTTTAAAAGACTCATAATTACTGGGATCCTTATATCCCCTTGGAATCATGATCTGGATCTTACGTTTCGATTTGCGGTGCATTCGCGCATCAGATCTCTAAAACTGACCTTTCGGCAAGGCGCTCGACAACATCTTACTAAGAACTCTTGCATTAAGGTGCTTATAAGAAAAAAGAACTCTTACATTAAGGTAAACATGAGAGAGGATAAAGGATCTCCTTGGTGAAGTCCTCTTGATGCCTTGAAATATGTGGAAGGATTTTTATTAACAATAATGGAGAAAGAAGTAGAAGAAATGCATTTCTTATTCCACTTGCACAAAAGTTAAACAAAGACCATCCTTTGAAGTACTCATAGTTATTGGGATCCTATAGCCTCCTTGGAACCGCGATCCGGATCCTACATTCCGATTCGTGGTGCATTCGTGCATCAGATCCCTAAAATTGACGATCAAAATTTTTCTTAAGACTTTTAGTTAAAAGATTGAAAAAAAATGGTTTCTAGATGGAAGAAAGGAAGTAAGAGAATGCTCATACTTTATTTTTAAATTTAAATTTTCTAATATTATGTTTGTTGACTTTACTATTTTGTCAAAACTCTAATATCTTCTAAACTATTATTCCATGCACATAATTATATTTAAATTGTACTCATAAATATATCTGATATTCTAATTTTATACATGTACTTATATATAAAATGAACTCTTTAAGTCTACCCCAACGTACCACATTCCCGTACCTCAAACTTGGGCGTACCTAGTTCCTAGTAACTATGGAAGGACGTATACGAGAAACTCCAAGAAACATGATATCATAGGCCTTCTCCATGTCAAGTTTGCATATAACACCTACTACCCTTCTTTGATAATAGAATCAACCACCTCATTAGCAATTAACGAGGCGTCTAGCCATTGGAAAAATATATAGATATTTAATTTTTTCTTAGAGTTTAAATCTTAATCCTAAAATGTTAAAAGAAGTGATGAGATGGCTGTTAAAGAGGACCAGTAAGAGACTGCCACTATCTACATGGGTTGGTTTAGAGGGAAGCTTCATTTGCTGCCTTGATTTGTGAGTAAAGAGAATGATTATGTAGTGGAGTTGATGGACATTTCCTTTCTCCATATATGTAAGGCTAATGGCAAGGTTTGAAAGTTAAAAAACTTATATTTTAGGTGTCAAGGAAACTTTTACTTGTCAAATTTTCTGCCCTTTGGAATTAGCTAAAGTCATATGGAGTAAGGTAGGGTTTGGGTAAGTCTTACTTAAAAAAACAGGGTTTGGGCACATCTTAGGTTCAAATCTTACTAAGAGAAAGAAAAATGATTGTGGAGCTTCTCCTCTGAAAAGAACATAGTGAGTGTGCCTATCTCCAAATGCGGCTCTCTTCACTTGAACAGTGTTATTGGTCAGATTTTTACAATGATTTTTGGAATAAGAGTACACTATCATTTACTGTATTGTATGTGCAAAAATAGTGACAGGGAGTTTCTTTTATAGCATTCTGCTACTACTATGAAACTATTGTCTGTTTTGCAAAAATGATTAGTATCACATGCTGGTTGTTGGGAAGAACATGGAGTCTGTGGTGTGAGTTAAATTGTTTTTTGTTTGAGAGGTTGAATTGTGATGCATTGGCTTGAAGGTCTTTGATCCTTGCTTACAAATCTCTTTTTCCTTTCAAATACTTCCTGTATCATTTTTTATGCTTGTGGTGTGAATTAAATAGCTTTTTGTTTGAGAGGTTGAATTTTGATGCATTGGCTTAAAGGTCTTTGATCCTTGCTTGCATCTCTCTTTTTCCTTTCAAAAGCATCATATACCACTTTTTATCAACATTTGGTGGATGATTTATGCTTTAGGACATAATGTTTTTACCTTTCCTCTCTTTTTTATTTTTAAGGGTTTCCTACTATACATTCTCTATGCTTGGTTGCACCACTTTTGTCCTAT
Source organism: Bretschneidera sinensis (assembly GCA_023935145.1). NCBI lineage: Eukaryota > Viridiplantae > Streptophyta > Magnoliopsida > Brassicales > Akaniaceae > Bretschneidera > Bretschneidera sinensis. The sequence continues at coordinate 34,416,720 of CM043700.1, forward strand.
GTCCATAAAACTAAACTCAAGAAATTATTATATAATCTACTTACTTCTTAAGTATTTGGCTTTAACCTTGATCATTTTGAAGCTTTAGACTGTCTTTTTTACGATGGCTTTGGGTTTGATCTTGTGAAAAATAATCTTGTTTCCTTTCACTAATAAGTTGTTATTTTGAAGATTAGTTAGCATTCACTGAATTGATAATGAAGACAGCATCTTCGAATGATCATTTTGTAACGGGAAATAGTGGATGGTCTGACATGCCATATGGACTTTGATTTATTATATCCTTGCTTAGGAGTGACTAGCCTTGAAATAGTCTCGTTGGATATGCACTGTGTGCCATGTATGACATAGTTGAGATTGCTTGGAACAATTAAAGAGCTTTGTGAATCTTCACTGCTAATTCTAGTGTCCCTTAATGTTAACCTTTTTGATAAATTATGGGCCTCTAATTATAACAGTAAAATATAAAGAATTAATTTAACCATTTTCCGTTAACTTAAGCTTTTGGGATAATTGGTAACTCAACTTTTTCTTCACATGGTATCAGAGCTTCAAGTTGTTCCCCATTCATTTAATATTTGACCCAGTTCTTTGCCCTTTGACACTTGGGTTTCCTTTCATTGTGGGTTTCAGTGCAAAACTTTTAATTCTTCCATTGGCTTGCACATGAGGGGCATATTAATTCTTTTCCCATCAGTTTAAGCTTTTGGGATAGTTGATAACTCAGCTATTTCTTTACAATAACAATAGTTTCTCACATTTATAAAAGCACCAACCTATTTGATAAATTATGGGCCTCTGCTTATAACAATAACAATAGCTTCCCGCATTTATGAAAGCCCTAAGGAGTGTATTTAGTCCTTAATGTGATAGTGTTATGACTGGACTTGCTTTTGTTGACAGTGCTTTCTCACAAAATGGTAGGTTGTGATATCTGATATGTGGTATGATTAATACTGTTGATCAGTGACTTATCAGAAAAAAAAAATGTTGATAAGTGATCTGAAAAAAATTACTGTTGATCAGCGATACTTTATTTTTTTTATCATATATGCTTTCTTTTGATCAGTAATACTTATTAAAAGAAATACTGTTGATCAGTGATTGTTCATGGCTCATGTGGAGAAGCCTGCCTGGCTCATTTGATGCATATGTGGATGGTAATCTATGTAATTAGACTATTCAGCAACTTATCCTAATATGCTCAACAGTATTAGTTGAACTCTTACAAGATGGATTGTGTTGAGCAATCTTTGAACTTAGATGAAGGCCCTCTTAATTCGAGAGGTTGATATTTTTTTTTCATCCATGAGGGCACATGGATGCAGCAGGTCCCAGAGGGTTTGAAAATCTGGAAAAGGAGACAGAACCTTTTTTATATTCCCATTCTTTTTGACTCGGTAGAAGCGACAATATCTACAATGATTACGCATCAGTAGAAAAAAGAAGGATCAGCTGGAATGCCTCCAAGGAATTCATGAAGCTAGGATCTTATTGAAATACAGGTGCTAGGAAAGATGAAAAGGAGAAGGTTGTTGAAGCAGCATGAGATTAGGGGTTTGGCCACTTGGATTAGATGGTGCATCCTATTGTTGGTTGCCATGAGAAATAGAATATTATAATCTAATTCAAGCAGCTAAATTGCTTATTTTTTTATAATTTTTTTGGCTTATACATTTTATGTACTTATGATTATATGTGTACATCCATCAGGACATGATTTTCTGGGTATGAATTGTATTCTTTTTTTATATTTTATTTCTAGCATGTGAAGGGATTGCAAGTATAGGAATGGTTTTTTGTGCATGTCATTATTGTTATTGGTGGAGACAATTGGTGGTAAAGTGGGAAAAATATAACAAAGCAACTTTCAGTAGATTTGAGACAAATAAAAGGCAGACCAAGTGGTAGTTGCAAACTTGGACTTTCCAAGTTTGCTTTCGGTGTCAGCCGCCCACTTTTTTTTTTGTTTTATATTCACACTCAATGCTGAGCCTATAAATAGGCATTGAAACCTTGGTTTCAATAACACAGAAGAAGATAGTTTGAGAGACAGAGTGTCTTGTAAAATCAAGTGAGTGGCTTTTGTAATAGAGCACTGCTCTGATTTTCTTTGGGCTTTTGCCAACTAGTAAAATACGTTGGGCGTGGGTCCGAGGAGTAGGCTTATTGTCGAACAACGTTAAATCTCGTGTTTAATTCTTTGTGTGTGTGTGTTGTTCGAATTCTTGCTATTTCATTAACAACTGGTATCAGAGTGTTTGGTGATAAATTTCTGTTTGTTTTTTTGTGAGGTTACTATTCATGTGAATAGTGAATTTTGCGAATAGTGAAATTTTGCCGGTGGTACCGATTCATCGGCAACGGTGTTCTAATACACGGAGGTTCGTAGGAATTGTCAGAAACGATCTAGAACTCTAGTATTTTAGTGGGAGCAATGGCGGACGAAGGTAAAGCAAGGATCGAGAAGTTCAATGGTGCAAACCTCGGTTTGTTGAAGATTAAAAAATCTTGGACTTGAGTGATATTTAATGATTCTATTTGTTGTATGTTATACATTATTTTTTAGACAAATATTTTTGAATCACTTTTGGTTAACACCAGCATTGTATTTTGCTTTGATTTCTAAATAAAGAATTCATTTCATGTCTTTCGCTTGAATTGTTAGGGACTAGCAATAAGTTAGTTGGGTGTTGTGATGAGAGTCATAAAATGCATCTAAACAATACTTAATTATTAGCATTTTAGGGTTGACCTCGGTTCTAATCGCATTTTTACATGTGAATAACTCTAAAGTGATATTTATAAATTGTTGACTTAATTCGATGCATTTTCAAGTGCTTTGCGTCCAAAAGAGATGATAAAGCGATCCATGTTTAAAACACCAAAAGATCTCGCATGTCGGTGTTCGTATTTGTCCAAGGTTTAAACATGTCTAAACATGGTTCAAAGATGGTTAAAGTCTAAACCAAGGTTGGATTAATAAAATACAGTAAGTTAAAAGACTGCACACAAGTGTGTGCATCACTTTGGAGCAAGGTAAGGGTAGGCACACCACTTAGAAAGGAGTTTCACTAAATTGCCAGAATTTTCCGTGCAGATCAATCATCTTTGCAAATTAAACTGTATTGATACACAAAGAACCAGGAGATGAGCCATATATGCTTAGAAAGATCCGGAAGTCTATTTTCTGGAGAATTTTACGATTCGTAAAAAGGATTTTTCTAGAGAAAGTTATGGCAGTTTTAGTAGACACAGGTCAGGCCTCTAGATCAGCATCCACCTAGCGCCGCGCCCCTCACTTTCCAGCAGTACACCCCTCACTTTCCAGCGCCCACTCATTCCAAGACCAAATTAGGGCTGCACAATGACATTTTTTGGACCAAAATGCCCCTAACTTCTTGTGCTTTATAAATACATCTTTAAGGAGTGTGCAGCCAGCATCATTAAGCTTGAAGGGAATCCAAGGGATCCAAATCCAGAATATTTCCAAGTCTCTTTAGGGCTGCAAATCAAGGGGATAACATCCATATTGTTCATCCACCTTGAGCATGGAATCAAGGGGAGAGCATCCATATTGTTCATCCACCTTGAGCTCCATGGCCAACTAATCATCAAGTAAGGGAAAGGGATGAATCCTTAGGGATTTGTTGTTCCTTATTTCCTGTTCTTGATTCATTTGTATGGATTTATTGTTAAAACATTGTCTATGATTTACTCTTTGATTAAGTAAGAAGGATTTGAGTTCATGTGATAGCTGTTCTTTATATTCTTCTTTTTTTAGATTTTCTTAATCCGGTGATAGCATTATTCTCCTCCACATAAGTCTAGTCAAGCTCTTCTTATGTCAAGTTGTTTGGATGTAATTGATTTCGGTAGATTTATCTTATAGATCGGCTATTACTGTGGTATCATTATTGCAATATATTGTCGTTTCTTGCTAATCTATAAGATAAATCACGTGCTTGAATTGAAATCAAAGAGTAATTTGTAGCAATTATATTAGAGTTATAAATGTGCTTGATTGAATATTTTCTGATTGCTTGTTTGGGATGTGAAACTTGCAATCGAGATAAAAACAATTGAATCAAGAGAGGAAATAGGGTACGAACCTAGGGAGGACTCCCGGAACCTTGTTATTTCTCATTTATATTCTTCAATATATTCACACAACTCTTTTACACATTATTTCATTATCAAAACTAAAAATTTTTCGTTTAACTTTTATTGTTAGTATTAAAGTTTACACATTCTTTTGTAATTAACTTGTTTCCCTGTGGAATCGACACCCCAAAGCTGTACTAAAATAACCGTGTTATACTTTGGGCGTAATCACATGTTAACCAAGACTCTTACGATTGAAAAGCTGAAAGGATGTTCAGCTTCGATCGGTCTTCACGCCTGAAGAAGTGGAAGAAGACTCACACCTAGTTTGACTATGTTGGAATTTCGTTACAAATGGTAAATTGTCTCCAAGTGGGAGATTGTTAATGGTGGAGACAATTGGTGGCCAAGTGGGAGAAATAAAACAAAGCAACTTTCAGTGGATTTGAGACAAATAAAAGGCAGACCAAGTGGTAGCTGCAAACTTGGACTTTCCAAGTTTGCTTTCGGTGCCAGCCGCCCACTTCCTTTTTTTTTTGTTTTATGTTCACACTCAATGCTGTTTTATGTTCACACTCAATGCTGGTTTACGTTCACACTCAATGCTGGTTTACGTTTAAACTCAATGATGAGCCTATAAATAGGCATTGAAACCTTGGTTTCAATAACACAGAAGAAGATAGTGTGAGAGACAGAATATCTTGTAAAATCAAGTGAGTGGCTTTTGTAACAGAGCACTGCTATGATTTTCTCTGAGCTTTTGCCAACTAGTAAAATACTTTGGGTGTGGGTCCGAGGAGTAGGCTTATTGTCGAACCTCATTAAATCTCTGTCTTTAATTCTTTGTGTGTGCGTGTTGTTCGAATTCTTGGTATTTCGTTAACAATTATGTCTCCTTGTTTATTTCTATGAAAAGAATTATCTCCTTTTTTCTGATTTACAATGATGAAACAAAACTACCCCATTCTCCACCCACTCACCCACACATCTCTCCTTATCCATAAGGAAGTTGTTGGCTTGAGGAATTGAACTCAGGACCTTAAGGCACCCGAGTACATTTCATTTAGGGTGATAACCAATGAACCAGAGGGTTAAAAAATTATGTCCCCTTATTTAGTTATTTTCTTTTTTTTTTGAATGTTTTCCTATGCTCTTTTTTGCTAGTTGATTGACAAGTGATCACTTTTTCGTTAATTTTTGTGGTGAGCTTGCTTTTTATTAAATTTTTTGAAAATATTCTGTAAATATCTACTTTTGCTAGCGATTTCTTACAAAATGGTTTCTGCCCTTATGTTTTTGGCCCTTTGATCAATTACGTTTCCTTTCATCAATTTTCTACTATGTCTATTTTCTCAATTCAGCCTTCTTTTGAAGTTCACTTTGGTGTGTATATGAGTAGATGAAAGTGGAAAACTTCTATAAGTGAGTGATTGGCAGAAAAAAATCAAGAATCATAATTAGTGTTTAGAGATCTCTCTTTTAGTCTAGCCTTGATGGTTGTACCTATTTTTTACTACATCAACTTGACATCCAAATAGATTTTCGTGGTGTTTGGTTTAAAAGGTGCAGCTACATGGTCAGATTGAAAATGGGTGGTAAAATAAGGTCTGCATATAATAGTAATCATATTGACTTAACAGATAGTTCATATGTAAAGGTGAATATCAAGGAGCGTGGAAAACATCAATTCTATTAAAAATCATGCAGCTGAATGATATGTGTGCCAGCTTTGAGATTTTAATTTGATGTTTGTGGAGTATTTTGGTTATTTTATCAGACTACTGCAAACAGTAAAACAAAAGAAAATATCCAAAGAAGGGAAGGATGAATGAAGAGTTTCATCGCAGAGAATGGTGTAGAACTTTGGAGGTTCTTCATCTTCTTAGCAATGGTGCAGACGTCGTGGTCTTTTGTATACACCACAAATTTATTTAATCAGTGACTTTCAATTGGAAGAATCTTTTCATGTCTATAATTGGAGTTTATTATCAGTAGATGTAGATAGCAGTACCATCATCTGACTATCTCATTCTTTCTGTAGTCTTTTTATAGCTCTCTGATTCACTTAGACTTATGGTTTGTGCCTGCTAATAGCTTTATAGTATGATTTATGTCTGCATGATTGGTTCCTTTTGTATACGGTATATGAATTAAAATTCTCAGATATGTTTCAATGCAGGAGTATGACATTGTGAATGATAGTTTGAAGAACCCAAGGGAGTGTCTGGCTCGACAGAAACATAATCTTCGACGCCGTTTGGGTTAGTAATTCTCTTACTTTCATGTGTTTATCATGGATTGGTATTTTTTTGCAGATCCATATTTCATATTTGGTAGCATTGTTAAATATAAGGGGGTGTGTCTTAAGATTATGTTTTCTAGAAGCTGGCAATTTTTAATGTATTCAAAATTCTAATCCAAATATAATTATCTGACTGTTTGAGGCTACTATTTTTTCCATGGTTGATGATCTCCTTGCCCCTGGTGAGGCTTCTGAAAATGTTGATTTGCTCTTCTTTTCTTTCTTTCATTCATGATACTTTACATTGTTAATACCTTAACCCCATCGAAAGCTCTCATATTCCTCTCCCACCAAACTAACCATAAAGATACTCAAAGGATCCAAAGACACTACTTTGCTCTTCTCCTTTGAAGTATGAATACCTTTCCAAGCCCGAATGAATTCCCTTGTCAATGACCAAAAGTGCCCAACTCCCACAAAGGTCTAACTGACAGGCACCAAAGTAGAAGATGGTTGGCATTTTCAGCATCCTCTTTATAAAACAAGAGCATCCTTAACCCTTGCAATAGAGAAAAGGGAAGGAAATTGGGTCTTCAAAGAAGTGCAACCACACGAAGGATCATGCCAATACCAAATATTATCCCCTCTACCTGGATCAAAACTAAAAAAGGATACGAAAACCTCTTTCCCCTTCTCTATCCATTTCCAAAGACCTACACCATAAGGTTCCTTATCGACCACTAAAGTCCACCCATTATGCTCCAAAGTGTACGTAGCAACAGTAACACTCCTCCATAAATGATTTCTCTCAACCACTAATCTCCATAGCCATTTACCAATAGAGCCTTGTTAAAAAGAGCAAGAGATTTAAGATTCAAGCCCTCACTCAATACCACCTAACCAAATGGATCTTGTGCATGTACCCCACATCGCCCTAAAGAAACCTCCTTGAATATCTTCCAACTTTCTAGCCTGCGAATAAGGGATAGGAAAAAGAGATAATATAGGTCATAAGGTTGGAAAGATTTCTTTTATTGAGAGTCTCACTCCTCTCGTTAGAGAGATAAAGTTTCTTCCAACCATCAAGTCTTCATTCAAACTTTCCACAATTGGTCAAAAACTCGTTTCTCTTTAAAAGAAGCTCCTAACCCGAACCCAAGGTAGGACAATGGAAGAGCTCCCACACTACAATCCATAATACTCACCATTCGGTTTCATCCAAGAATTTGATCTTAGGTGCTTGGTACAACCTTCAAAGGACTTTATGAGAGAAACTAATTCATGGAGCATGTTTATATTTTCTTTTTGTTACTTTATTTTTTTCCCACTCTCTTTGTTGGTGTATTTGGAAGGCATATAAGTTGTAGACTTGTAGATGATGCTCTTTGATTAGTATGTCCCTTTAGTGGGTGGGTGATTATTATAGAAAGTTAAATGACGCTCACTGGTGTAAAAAAATGGAATTCAGTACTTTTTTGATTTAATATCTTACATACACTTTTTATAGTAGTTTAGTTTCTTTCTGTTTGTAATTTGCAAGTGTGTTGTTGCATTTCATTTTTACATCAGAAATGGCGATTTAGTTTGCTTGTAGAATTCCCTTTTTCTTTAGTCATTTCCTGCATGTATACTTGATACCATGAGCTCTTATATAGTGTTTCCTAAGTTTTACTTCCATTAACACTGATTCCTTATGGTAACATGATTCCTATATATAGGTTTGGATGTATGTGAGCAGTTTATGGATGTCAGTGACATGATTAAGGATGAAGATCTTATTGTTCACAAATTGCACTCCCATGGAAATGGGTTAGACAGTAGGTTTTACACGACCCCATCGGCACATAACATCTAACGATTTGTTTCAAGTATGGTTCCCAATGTTGTTTCTAAGAGGCCAAGTGCAAGAGAATTGAATCTCTTAAAGCAAAAAGCAAAAATAAATTCAAAAGACCAAGCTAAAGGTTGGTCTGAGGATGGTGATTCAGAGATGCCATGTGTGCAGAGTATAACTCCAAAGGGCTTTTCTCCTGATTCATTGAGTTTCAATAAGGTATTAGAATCTTTAATGTCCTAGTTTTTGGACATTTAGACCCAAGGAAGAGAAGGATTAACTCACATAAGGTTTTAAGATTTGTTTATCCTACACCATACTAAAACTTTTTGTATGATTAATTTCTTTTCACGTTGACCGTTTGATTAATATTTTACCCATAGACATTATGCATGCCAAATTTAATGAAAGGGATGTGTATCAATTCCATCAAATGTTTCTACTTATAACAAAAAATTCCATCAAATGTTTCTCTAGATTGAACTTCTATTTTTGTATCATTAAGAAGAGTTTCTAATTTCATATAACATAGCTGATGAACTTCAAATTTGGTATGGATGATTTGCAGTGGTAGTACATTAGTCAAATGTTTGTCTCATTAAGACGTGCACATCATGCAGAAGTAGTTAAGGTGGTGTAGGTTAACCCTTGCTATATATATATATATATATATATATATATATATATACACACACACACACACATATATATATATGTTATAATAATAATAATATATATAAATATGTGTATTTATAAATATTTACGAACACGCATATATACATAGATACATGCATTCTTGAACTGAATCGTAATCAATTGTGACTTCTTCTTATGTAAGAAACATGAAATTCTAAGTTCTAGCAATTCTGGAGCGAGTAGTTGGTTTTGAAATCGTTATCTGGTTATATGGGCTCCCATGAAGGGTTATTCACATATGCTAAATGGTTTAGGGTTTTGTGGATGTGTCGAAATAGCATTGGACATATAGATACAAAATATTTTTCATGGTTGATATGGAAACAGATTGGGAATGCCTCCTTTATTTATTTATTTTTTGATTGGTAAAACACACACCACTCAAACCTGGCCTCAGCCTTAACCATTGAGCTAAGGCCACCTCGACAGGAATGCTTTTTTTATGAAGCAAGCAAAAAAAGTTCATGAGATAAAATTTAGGATTTATGATGAACTATCGTTTATGTCTATCCATTGTGAAAAAGTTGTATTTTGTTTACCTTTTATCTTTGCTGTTCGCGTGTTAAGTTATCTAGTGCAACAATTTACTGTTGTCTTCCTTTGTAGGCGGATGTTATTATTGATGATGAGAGCCTTGAACATGATGGAGATGGGAGATGGCCTTTCCATATCTTTGTTGAACAACTCATCCTTGATATGTTTGATCCTGGTAAGCTTTAATGTTATTTTCAATATTTAGATCCTCTTTCAGTGGATTTCTTAATCAGATAACTATTCCTCTGATCATGTGTTGTCAGTGTGGGAGGTTCGCCACGGTAGTGTCATGGCTTTAAGAGAAATTTTGACCCACCATGGTGGTTCTACTGAGGTGTTTATGCCCGACTTGAGTTCAGATGGTACACTTTATGTTGATTTAAAAGATAAGGATCATTCAAGTACAATCAAGAGAGAGAGAGAGAGAAATTGAATTGAACATGTAAGTTCTGGTAGATGAGTCTGAGCCAAATCTGAAAAGGCCAAAGCTTGAAGATTTATCATGTCCTTTGGTGGATAACATGGTTGTTGATGTCAAGCATGATAACTCTGATATCAACATAAAGGTTGAAGATAGTGGATGTGAATTGGCTGCAGGGCAGGTCAATGGTCAACTTGACGTTAGTTCTGTCAAGGTGGAACCTGAATCTTATCTTGATGGTGTGTCGTGTTAGTCTGAAGAAGCTATTAATTTAGCAGAGCATAAAGGTTATTTTGAAGATAAGGGTTCCTCTGCAAATCCCAATTTACTAAAAAATCTTCTTGAAAATTGTGAGCTGATGAACTGGGTCAAACTGGCTAAACATTATTGGCTTAAAAATTGTGAATTTCTTCAAGACTGTGCGATTCGTTTCTTGTGTGTGTTATCACTAGACCGGTATGGGTTTGTTTCCTGTTTGGATCTCTATTATTAACTGGAGCTTGTTTATAAACTAGTTTTATCCCTCCCAGAACGGATTGATGTGGATTAGGAAACTATCCAATTTTTACTTGTGAAAAAGGGAAACTATTCAATTTTTTGGTCTTTATTTTATTCGTCTCTATTGCAGTTTTGGAGATTATGTTTCGGATCAGGTTGTTGCTCCAGTGCAGGAAACTTGCGCTCAAGCACTTGGTGCTGCTTTCAAGTACATGCATCCGTCACTAGTTCATGAAACATTAAATATCTTGCTTCAAATGCATGTAAATACCTTGTAAGTTCTTGCTTTTAGTCCTAATAATATTTGAGATACTGTTGTTGTTGCTGCTTGGTAATTTTTATTTCATTTTTTCTTCGTTCAGCGTAGACCAGAATGGGAAATTCGTCATGGAAGTCTTTTGGGTATCAAGTACTTGGTTGCTGTGAGATAGGTAAAACTTTGTTATGTTTGGTATTCTTAGTTCTTAAAGTCTTATACTTCTAGACAAAATGGAAAAAATTATTGATTGGATGAACTAAGATTTTTATGTTGGCATTTTACACTATTGTGTCTGTATTTATTGCAAGATGTTTTTGGGGTCTGCTCCTCATGTGGTTACTTGTTGCTAGTTAATCTTAGTTTTCCACCAAGTTCAGGAAGTGCAATCCTTAGATTTCAGCTTATGTTCAAGAACACTCTCTCTAGCCTCCCCATCTATATGTCCCTTTTCCTTATTCCTAGTTCGGTGGCCCATAGGTTGGAGAGTATTCAAAGGAGATTTCTTTGGGGTAACACGGGGGAAGAGTATTAGTATCATTTGGTAAAATAGGGTGTGGTCAAGCAATCATTAGAGAGAGGGGGACTTGGTCTACAATCTATCTTTTTATTCAGTAAAGCTCTACTTGGCAAATATCTTTAGAGATTTCTTGTTGAGAAGGATCACCTTTGGAGGAGTGTGGTGGAGGCGAAGTATGGAGTGGATCAAAATGGGTGGATATTTAAGGATACTAGGGACGCCTACGGAGTGGGGGTGTGGAGGTGGATTCAGAAAGGCCGGGAGGACTTTCGTCCTTATGTTGTGGTATCGGTGGGAAATGGAGAAAGGACCCAATTTTGGTATGACACTTGGTGTGGGAACACTCTTTTAAAGGACAAATTTTCGGACATTTTCGATATTGTGAGGAATAAAGAAGCACGAGTTAGCTCTTGTATCTTTGTGTCAAGCGAAGGGGTATCTTGAGTCGTACCTTTTATTCGTAATGTTCATGATTGGAAAGTAGAGGAGGTGGTGAGGTTTTGTGAGACCTTATATAATTCTTTAGTGGAGGTGGGTAAAGATGATGTGATGAGATGGGGGTCCTGTCCAGATAAGCGTTGTAAAGTGAAGTACTTCTATAAGATTCTTTTTGATAAAGTACCTTTGGATGGCAACCCCAATTTCCCTTGGAAAGCAATTTGGTGCTCCTGAGTACCCAAGAAAGTACAATTTTTTTTTGGGTGTGTAGCCTCTTAAGAGAAAAAATTCTGACAATTTTCAAAGGAGGGGGAAAATGATTGTTAATAGGTGCTATATTTGTAAATAGGGTACCGAGTCCATATATCATCTTTTGGTGGAATGCTTGCGCGCTAGAAGTTTGTGCTTATAGTATTTTTGGGGTTTCTTGGGTGGTGACGGGCTTCGTGAAAGATGAAATATGGGCTTGGAGTTGATTTAGGGCTTCCAAGGAGATCAAGAAGGCTTATTCATTGATCCCACACTCAATTTTTTGGCTAGTGTGGAGAGAAAGGAACTAGAGAGTTTTTGATGGGGTAGAAAGACCTATTGGAACTATTAGAGATGGTTGGTTCAATAGCCTCAATTTTTAGTTTAAAAGGAATGTCTTTGTAAATAATGATGATCTTTAGATTTGGTGGATTTCTTATCTTGTAAATAGCATTTGGCTTTGAGTTGCACCATCTTGGCGCTTTATTAATAAAGTTTTTTACTTATAAAAAAAAATTTCTAAAGATCTGTTCATCATCTTTTGCTTGTTCTTGGACTTCTCGACTTTGGAAGTTGGTGTTGCTGATTTTGGGAATTTCTTTGGGTTGTTCTTTGGTGCAGGACTGTTTTTGTGGTGATTTGGGCTTTCGAGCGGTATTCAAACTTCTAAAGAGAAGATGAAAACCATTGCTTTGATTCCTTCCTCTATGGTTGGTTTTGATGGAAAGAAGCAAGAGGGCTTTTGATAGTATTGAAAGATCCATAGATTCTTTTAATTTTTGGTTAGAAGGAAATGTTTTTGTAAAAGACATTGACCTTATAGTCTTCACAAGGCACTTTTGTAAATGAGTGGCACCCCTTTGGTTCCCGTTATATTATATCAAAAATAAATTAAGATTCCTAAAGAAATGGAGATCCTATGATAAAAAACTCATCCATAGAGAAAAAAAAGGGAAATTGGAGTGTTGTGGAGATAAGAGTCTATATTGTCGAGGAAAAGATTTAGATAGAGGACCATCCCCAACCTAAAATCCTGCCAAAAATAGATAGAGGAACCATCTCCAAGTTTATAACGAGTATTATATACATGTGAAATGAATTGTAGTTACTAGTACCAAAAAACTGATCGAATCCTACATTCCGATTCTTGGTATATTCATGCATCAGATCCCCACAATTGGCAATCTGAATTTTTATTTTAAAGACTTACCCAAAAAATTGATGGATTTTTTTTTTTCTGAACACAAAAAAGTAACAATAGAACGCTCATACTTTATCTTAAATTTATGTTTTCTAAAATTATGTTTATTTACTTTACTATATTGTCAAAACTCATGTTATCTTTTTAACTATCATTATGCACACAGCTCTATTTAATTGTCCTCAAATACATCAATATCCCACTTTTAAACATTTGCTTATACACATAGTTATTATAATCTTATGATTCACGATTCGATTCAATTTAGGACATAAACGATTCGAATTAGTATGCCAAATCTAAGTTAATCCTGAATCAATGTCGAATCTACGATTCAGTACGATTCGTTTCTCTTCGATTCGATTCGTACGATTTACCCAATTCAATAAAACTTACAAATTTTTTAAATAAATTATAGAAAAAAGGTTTAAAACAAGATGCTTAGAGCTAAAATAAACATAGTTTATTAGTTTTTCTTTCTTATAAGTTAATCTAGAAATTTAGGATTCTAAGACTTTTTGTGATGAAACAAACAAGCCCATATTGCATTCATATCTTTGATTTCAATCCATAATAGTATCAAGTATAGTAATACTATTATTTTATTTTATTACTTTATTACATTATTTATTAATTTATTATATTTTGCTATGTTAGTTGGTAGTTGTTAGCAAATTACTATTATGTAACTATAATATGTTAATTAGAGTAGGTCGTGGCAGACACGTTTTTCCAATTGGTCACATGATCATTCAATATATGTTAAAATATTTCTAATGTATATTTGTTCTACATGTATACATGTCAATTTAAATTGATTTTAAGAATTAATACTAAATCTTATGATTCGATTCTCGATTCACAAAATCGAGATTTCGATTGACGATTCGATTCTTGATTTGACAACTATGCTTATACATAACTATGCTTAAGTCTACCCTCAATGTATCCTGTACCGGGTGGGTAATGTAGCACACTTCATACGTACGGTGAACCAGGTGTTCCCAATTTCTGGTAACTATGAAATGAACTTCCAAACACTCATATGTAACATGGATACCTTCCCTAGTATTCCATTCTATTGTAGTCCATACTTACTTTATTTATCTTATGCCACTGGGAGTTCAGTTCTGAAAGAAACCTCCACAACTATTTTCCCACCAAGGCATTTTTTTTAAGGTCAATTTTCTGAGTCCCAAAATCCCCTCACATTTAGGCTTGGTTGCAACCTCCCACTTACCAGTACTTAACAACATGAAGGCCCTCATTTTTTATAAGAAAAAAGTGTCGTATAAATATAAAGGGAACCTACGGGGTGCCTCCATGTACAGCTATCTTCAAGATCTTCAAGATCCGCTGCAAAAATAGGAATCCTTAAAAAAGTATTCATTCTTGTCTTTTTAGTAGCCTCCCATCCTTGACCAAAAATAGAGTGGAATCAAAGAATAGGTCTTTCCATCTCTTTAGAAGGTTGAACACCACTCCTTGTCCACACCTCTTCTTGAGTAGACCCAAAAACCACCGAAGAGAGTCCCACCATGCAAAAAGCTTAGGTTATTAGGCCTTTATTTATATATTTTTATCTTTTTTCATTTTGTACAGTTAGGATCAAAAGACATTGTTGGGAGTGTGGTAAAATAATGGCGTACTTTTATTTCTCATTGAAACCCAAGTTTATTAGAGGTAATGATCACTAATGACCAAATGTGGAAGATAATAACAACCAAACAATAGTGCCCTTAAAATTACCACCCCTTCACGATATCATGAAGGCCTGGTCTCCGATTGGCAATTTGCCAATTACTCAAATCTTTGATTAATTGGAGTTTTCTTGTAATATGAGCCAATGACAGTTTTTGTACTGCAGTCTTTCTTTTATTGTTCATTTATCATTGTTGGGAAATTGCCATATTTATTTTAAGTTTTGCTATTATTTATCTTACCTTTCTTTATCTATTTAACTCTTGAGGTTTATTTGCACCCTGTGGCCACTTTGAACGTTAGTTCTATTTGAAGGTGACAGACATCTAAAAGCTTAAAACTTGAACATTGCTGCAAATTTTGTGGTTTTGATCAATTTGAAATTATTGTTGTTGTGAAGCTAGTTCCTGAATACTAATGTAGTTTTGATCAATGAATTAAGTATGAAGGAGTTTTTTTTAATCTGCTTGCAGTGTTATGAATCTGTTGGCGGAGATTTATTCCCAAGAAGAGATAATCCCCAAGATGTCGAGGGCTTTGACATCGAAAGAGAAACAGAATTTTGATCTAAATGAAGTGGTTCATGTTGATGATATTGGAGAAGGAAAAGATTTGCAGGAAAATCCTTATATGTTATCAATGTTGGCACCCTGATTATGGCCATTTATGAGGCACAGTATAACATCAGTCCGACATTCAGCAATTCGCACCTTGGTAAACTTCTTTCTATGTTTTAGTATTTTTGGCCATGTATGAATACATTTACTGCTTGTATTTTTTTAGTAAATTTACTAGAAGCTATGTGATGGTAAGTCACTTAACAGTGTTATGTGGTTTTATCACTTATAATTTTTTTTTTTTTTTTGTGGTTTTATATGTTTGTTCATTGAAGGAGAGTTGTTTGATTTCAGATATGCTTAAACATTTCCATTCATGATTGCTATCCATTTTGTGATATTAATTTTTGTGCATGGTTTTGTAAGTTATGCTTATTCGATCCTGCATTTTTACTCACTTTTGTTACACATTGATTATTTAGATAGAACTATGACTTGGAAGTGAAAGACATCTAATTATCTTCACTAATCAAATCGTTCATCATTTTTTATTAGTTAATGTTATTTTATTTCATTATATATACATTTTTAATAATATATACCTATGTGTTAATTTTTCTTGAAATATTTTTTTAACAGTAAAAAATATGCATTAATGCTAAAAAATATTCTTTTATTACAAAGATATAATATTAAATAACATTGAATTTGTTGTTGCCCCACGATGTCTTAAATTTTTGTTAGTGATATTATATTTAATAAATAGTTGGTTTTGTATTATAAATTAAAATCATAATCATCATTGACATCAAGTATTATTAGTGAAAACTTTTATATAATTGAAAATTTCATGATGAATGACAATTAAAAATCCTAATAATTATAATTACCAATGTTATATGAATCAATGAGTGATTTTTGAATTAATTAAATTGAGTAAAGCAAGTTTTGATTACTTTTTTTTATTCTGTATGTTTCTTTTCTAACATGTTTTTTATTTATTTATAAATCTTGTGCTTTATTTGAATGCCACGCTTTGAGGTGTATCTCAAAATCTCATTTGAAGACTTTCATCACTATTTGTGTCATATAAATCATTAGTAGAAATGTTTTATAATTAACTCTACGTGTGACTGAATAGAAAATTTTAATGTGAAGATTATGAAATTAAAGTTTACGAATACTCGAAAAAAAAAGAATAAAATATAATAAAGCTTTAATTATTGAATGTTTTTGGTGTAATATTAGTACTATAAAATATATATCTTAATGTTTATGAGATTTATATCTACAGAAAATTTGATTTTTGAAATTTTACATATGTTAGATTATATAATGGAACATAAATTTTCTTAAAAAAAATTAATTATTGCAGTACTACTGCAGTCTGCAGATCATTGAGTAGTACAAAAGAGAGTAAATCAATTTAATTGTCTTTTCATTCTATAAAGTAAAAAATTACATTATATAAGAATATTAAAAATATTATCTGATAACAAGAAAAATGAAATAAGAGATATGGACTTCAGGGAACAGAAAGCACCAGGTTGTCTTCCTCCCACATTGACTTCAGGGGAAAAAAAAGCACCAAGTTATGGATAAGCACATTCGGACTGTAGGCTAAGCTGTTATAATAAGCACATTATGTTTTGCTTAACAAAGTTTGTCTTACCTTAAATGTTGGCTTTTGTAATTTGGATTTTTATAGTCTAATTCCTTCTATAAGTTGTTTAATTTTGCTAATTCAGTTTTATTAATATGCTAGACTTTGTCACCAAATGAAACAAATATTATTATTGTCATTTTGTTACGTAAAGACTTCCACAAGTGTTAGTGACGTCTTATTTTTTCATTAAAATACTCACAATAGTCACAAATGACATTAAGTGACGCATCTTCTATGTTACCAATTTATTTAATTTTGACAATTATTGTTTCATCATCTAAGAATTCAAATTTTTATTGGCATTAAACCCTTCGTCAACAAAATCAGCACAATTGTTACCAACGTTTGTCACATAATTAATTAATTCAAGCCTTTTTTGACAAAGTTAAATTATTTACATATGCAAATTCAACAACTTTATTGATGAACATAGTGTCATGAAATAACAATCTTTTTGTGACTTTCGTTGTTTTGTCTTCCTTACAAACTTTAAGTATATATAATGACAAATTTGGATAATTAGTGACAAGAGTTTATTAAATTTTAGTGGTGAATATAGTGTCACCAAAAAGTCATCTTTTTATTAACGGGTAATTTTCGTCATGTATTATGGAACATAGTCGTCTATTTAGTGACACATAAAGACTTTCATTGACGACATTTCATTAGCTTTTGTGACGAAATTTAACGTCACTAATAAGTTATTTTTTAAGTGATGCATATCTTTTCAGTTGCGTGATTAGTGACTCTTCAATGATGAAAATTTATTTGTATTTGTGACAAAACATTGCGTCATAAAAACATCTCTCCTTTAGTGACGATAGTCAACTTCATCACCTACATATAACAATTGGTGATGAAAAGAAAGAATCATCACAAATACTTTTAGCGACAATGATATGTAGACGAACCTCACGATGAATTATTTTCGTCACTTGAACGATTGCTTGACGAAATTAGTAATTTTTTGTTACGCTTTAATGTGCCACTAAATACCAATTTTGTTGTAGTGATATGTTTGCCTTAGATTTAATCTTCACAATTACTTTCAAAGCTCTTGTGTTCATTGAGGAGATAACAAGGAATTCAAAAAAGTTGCAAGAGAGAGGTTTGGAGTGCGAGATATTATGTCGTAGCGATGATTTAAAGCTTGAGGTCCAACTATCACTAATGGTGAGTAATACAATATTGTATTATATTTCTAGGTAAGCTAGAATAGTAAGAAGAGAAAGAAGAGAAAAAGAAGAGAGTAAGAAGAAGGAGAAGGAAATAAGAGAAAGAAGAAGAAGAATTCAAGAGAAAAGATTGGATTAATTCTTTCTTATTATTTGAAATGATGGAGGTTTCTATATTTATTCAATTCTGGATATAACTAAGGATCATTCTCTAAAAGCATAATGCTAACTAACTTTAATACAACAGATTGAATTATTCAACTAACTGCTAAAACCAACTAACTAACTAGACAACCATGGCTTCCATATTCCAATTACTCCTTAGGTAAAGCTCTAGCAATTGTGGAGCCTTCCTTCTCCTTTAGCTTTTTCTTACATTTGGTGGTTGTCCCTGAAGCTCTAGTTCAACTTCCAGCTCCTCTTAGTTCTTGGACTTAACACTGGAATCTTTTGCTCCTGCTCCTGCGCTTTCCCCTTTAGTTCTATGGCTATTATTAGCTACCCCTGCAAAAGTGAACTTATCCTAAAGGTCATGAGCTCTCAGCAAAGGTTGAACAACAGAAAGATCTTCCCATGATGTATCCTCAGGTGTCAATCGTTACCATTGAACATGTACTTGTGGAACTAATTTGTTGTGTACCCAAATGTTCTTGTTATACAAGATGGTCAAGGGGTAGTAACTGGTTTATTTTCAATGCTCAAGTCAGGCAGGGAAAGAGGTTTATCAGGTAGATTGCCCTGAAATGGTTTTAGTAAGGGGATATGAAAAACATTGTGAATCTTAGAAGTAAAGGGTAAGGCAAGCTTGTAAGCTATGGGTCGAATGCGTTCAATCACTTGAAATGGTCCATAATACCTTTTGCTCAGCTTCTGATTAAGCCTCAAAGTAAGAGATTGTTGCTTATAAGACTGTAACTTAACTAACACCCAACTACCTAGTTCTAGCTCCTTATCCATTCTTTTGGCATTTGCTATTGATTTCATTCTTGATTGAGCTTGCAAGATATGATTTTTAAGTTGTTGGAGCTCATCTCTATTCAATAACTCACTATCAGCTGCCTCAACATTGGAGGAACCAGCTAAATATCTTTGAATTACACGGGGCTCTCTGCCATACAAAGCTTGGAATGGAGTCATCTTGACTGTAGAATGATAAGAAGTGTTATAAGAGTATTTAGCCCAAGGAAGCAACTGAATCTATAATTGGGGCTTGTCTTATGTAAAAGCCCTCAAATGCTGCTCCAAACATTTGTTAAGCACTTATGTTTACCCATCTAATTGTGGATGGTAAGCAGAACTTAAATTGAGAATAGTGTCACTATATTTGAATAGCTACCTCTAAAAAGAACTCATAAAGACCTTTTCTCTATCAGAGAATAGATTTAGGAAATCCATGCAGCTTAACCATTATGTCACAAAATAGTGTAATCACTTTTTTAGCAAAAAAAGTGTTAGATATAGCTCCAAAGTGAGCGTATTTAATCAATCTATTAATGACTACCATAATTACTGAACAATCATGGGTAAAAGGCAACCTAGTTACGAAATCCATTGAAATATCCTCCCAAATTTTCTCAAGAACAGGTAGAGGTTGTAGTAAACCATATAGCAAGCTGGAAGAGTACTTTGTTTATTGGAAAATCAAACATTGTTTCAAAAATTGCTTGGTGTCTTGTCGGATAGTCTTCTAGAAGAAGTTTGCAGATATTCTCATGAAGGTTCTGAGAACACCACTATGTCCTCTAATAAGTGAAGTGTATAATTCTTCCAGTACTTTGAATCTAAGAGTGGAAGTAGAACTGAGGACGAACTTGTTATTTTAGAACAATAACCTTTGCTTGATTGACTATCATGTAGGACAATCACCCATATTGATTTGCTGATATAAAGTAACAAAGTCTTGAGCTACTGTATTCTTAATTCTCAAGTCATCTAGTAAATCAAGAAAGGGGTAAGAGAGAAACATGAGAAATTCACTATACTCACTGTCTTCCTTATTTCTCTGATTGAAAACCACAGTCATCATTTGCAGGTAATCTGGACAGGGCATCTACAACAACATTTTCTCTCCCTGGTTTATAAATAATATCATAGAAAAAACCTAACAATTTACTAAGAGAGTATTGTTTTTCAAGGGTTTGTATAACCCAAGACATTAAGCTTCTTAATGCCTTTTGGTCTGTATGAATTTCAAATTTCCTTCCTAGTAAGCATTGTTTCCATTTCTTTACAGCTTGAGTAATAGCATACAATTCTTTAACATATACTGAAGATGCAACCATTTTAAGACTATTCTTTTTGTTGTAAAAAGCTATATGATGGAGCTGTTCCATCAACATTGCTCTAATTCCTACATTGGAGGCATTTGTTTATATTACAAAGACCTTGTTAAAGTTAAGTAAAGTCAGGGCATAAGCCTTAGTCATAGCTGCTTTTAAATCATCAAAAGTCTATTGAGTTTCTTGGTTATAGTTGAAAGCATCCTTCTTCAGGAGATTGGTTAATGGAGTTGCTATAGAGGCATACCCTTTGACAAATCTTCTATAGTAGCCAGTGAGGCTTAAGAACCCTCTTAGCTGCTTTAAGTTTATTGGTCAAGGCCACTAAGCATTACTTCAATTTTTTTTAGGATCTGGTTGGACACTTGAGAACTCACAACATGTCCCAAATAGTCCATAGACGACTGATAGAAACTGCACTTACTCCTTTTGGAAACTAATTGGTTAGTACTTAAGAAATCAAGAACTGTTTTCAGATGAGTCACATAGTCTACCACTGTACTGCTATAAACCAAAATTTCATTAAAGAGGACAGTAACAAACTTTCTCAAATATGGTTTAAAGATAGTATTCATGGCTGCCTGAAAAATAGATGGTGCATTAGTTAAACCAAAAGGCATGACCACAAATTCATAGTAGCTTTCATGTGTTCTAAAGGCAGTCTTCTCTATATTTGCAGCTTTAACTCGATTTGGTGATAGCTAGCTCTTAGATCAAGTTTGAAAAAAAAAATTGAACCTTTATGAAGTTCATCTAATAGTTCAACAATAGTTAGGATGAGAAACCTATCCTTAATAGTGATTCAATTCAAGGCTCTATAATCAATGTAAAATCTACATGAGTCATCCTTTTTCTTTACTAATAGTACTGGGGAAGAGAAAGCACTATGGCTAGGTCTGATCACTCCTGAGGTAAGCATTTTTGGTACTGGTTTCTCTATTTCATGTTTCTGGAACTAAGGGTATCTGTATGGTTTCACATTTACTAGTTTAGCACCAGGTTCTAAGTGGATAGGATGGTCAAACTCTTTAACTTGTGGTAACACCTTATGTTCTTCAAAGACAACTTGGTAGGTTTGCAGTACTTTGTAATCTCTTTAGGCATAGCATAATTGCTAGATAAGGAATCATAGGTTCTAAGTGAAAACAATAGTTATTCCTTCAGCAATGATTGATTTCTTTAAGTATCTCAAACTAATATATTGAGGATTTAACCGAGGTTGTACTACTGAATGAACCTTATTCCCTTGCCACTCAAAATCCATTGTTTGTTGTTTGTAATCAGTAGCAATCAAACCCAGTAATTCAAGCCATTGAATGCCCAAAACTAAATCAGATCCTTCAATAGGTAAAAAGAACACATCAAAAGTAAACATTTTGTGTTGTAGATATAAAACTACCTGACTACAGCAGTGATTGTAGGTAAGGTACTCACTATTGTCAATCTGAACTCTGAAGGGTGTCTAATAAGCCATCCTAGTATCTTGGAAATTTCATCTTGGACAAAATTGTGAATGCTTCCACTATCAATGAGCACTTGAATCTTATGAGCTTTCTAGACTCCAGCAACTTTAATTGTACTTGGGCTAGATTGACCAGCAAGAGCATTTAAACTAATGCCAAAAACTTCAATTTCTTGATCTTGATAAATAGCTTTTTCAGCATAGTGTTCTACCTCAGTATATGGTTCCTCTTCAACCATCAATAAGATAAATTGATGTTTGCATTTGTGAGTAGGTGTAAACGTGTCATCACAATTATTGCAGAGGTCTTTGTCCCTTTGATTTTCATTTCTACATATGTTAGTCTTTTAATTGGGAATGTAGGTGTTGTTATTGGGATATGATGTTTTATTGAAGGAGCAACTAGAGTAAGTAACAAACCTAAACCATTTGTAGATTTATGCCACTGAGGTTTCCAAAATCTCTTCACGTAGGTGTATTTTTCCTCAAATAACTTGGCTAAAGACATAGCCTTCAATATGGATGAAGGTTGAGCCACAAGTAATTCACTTTTTAATTCAGGTTTGAGCCTTAGGATAACTAGTACAAAAAGGTTCTTGTAAGCCAGTTACCTTATTAGAGAGGTTTTCGAATTGAGCTTGGTAGTCAGCTACGGTAGATGTCTGCTACAACTTGGCCAAAGCATCTTTGTGATATTCATAAGAAGATAGACCAAATCTTTCTTTGATATTGTCCAAAAAATCACTCCAAGAATGAATGAAACCATTGGTAGTATCCCATTGATACCAGGACAGTGTTGCTCCTTCCAAATGAAATGAAGAAATTAATAGACTTTGATCAATTGGAGTAGAATGATAATTGAAGAACTGCTCTGCTTTGAAGGACTATCTTGATGATATGTGCCATCAAATCTATGCATATCCAATTTTATTAGTCTCCCTGGACCTTAAAATTCCTATCGAGAATTGTTTTTGATCTTATCATATAGGTCTTCTAAATTTCCAAGAGGTTTATGTTGTTGATCTTTGCTTGATTGTCCAATATCCTTGTTGTGATTCATTGACTCCCTGATCTCAGCAAGTACTAAGTATATCTTAGTGTGAAAGAACTAATCTTCTTTCGGCACTCATTCACTCTTCAAGCTTTTGAACTTGAATGGAGAGAACTCTTACCTTAGTGTGACAGGTGGTGAAATTGCTTTTATTTTTTTTTATGGAAATAACATTAACGGAGTTAAAAGAGATTTGATTGGGATTTAATCAGATAAATTTGATATTTGTGGAATTTATTTGTCTCAATTGGGGGTTGAAGATTCAATTTAACTGAAAGGGTAAATGTTGGTGTTGTCAAGCCGTATAAAAATTACTTGAGGCATTATTTACAGTCTATATCTATAATGTAAAATTTTCGCCAGACAAAAATATCTTTAAATAGTAATTTTGATTCTATAATTATTTGGATTATATAAAGCTCAATTTTTAAAACTCAAATGACAAAAGCTCACTCAATAGAAATGCGATGTAAAAAATCTACTCAAATTTAGTAAACGAACTAAAATTTTAAAATTTTCTACAGTTAGAAGTTTAATTATAACTAAAAGAATATTTAAGCATGCATTTATACACATGTACAAGTAGTATTCAACTATTGATATTTGATGTGTACTTGAAATTTTCTTAAGGTATAAAACATTTATTTGACAAAATATATCTACGTAATAGTATCTTTTCTTTTCCTCTTACAATTAGGATTTTGTATAAGTAATTGTTAGACAGAAAATTCAATACTTTATATAAACAAGTTCTTTTTTACAAAAAATCGTAATGTGATTAAATCATTAAATTAATTTTTAGTATCCTTAAATAGTTAAGATTAGTTTTACTCTATATAAGAAAGTTACTATAGAAGAAAAAAAAACCATAACTATAATTATTTGGACTACATAAAACCCAATCTTTAAAATCGATAAAACTCAAAGTAACAAAGCTCACTCAATAAAAGTCCAATGTTAAAAATCTAATTAAGTTGAGTATAATAAACAAACTTAATTATAAAACTATAGGCATAAAAGGCTAGATAAAACTAATGGTTACAATAGTTTTTCCTGTTGCCAAATTGGTCCTCAAGCTTTTGAACTTGGATGGATAGAAGTCTTACCTCAGTGTGACAGTGGTCAAATTGTTTTTATCTTTCATGAAAATAACACAAAGTTAAAAGAGATTGAACTAGGATCCTCTCTGGTAACTTGGTGAAAATTTTTCCCTAGTGCTTTATTGAATGAATATCATGTCAACACTATAGATAATGTGAAATTCATCCAATGATGCACTTGAGAAAAATTTTCCTCAAATTATTAGAAAAGATATTCTCCCAAAGAGATTTAATTGGAGTTTAATTAGATAATTTTTCTTATAAAAAATATTAGACAAATTTGATATTTGTGGAATTTATTTGTCTCAATTAAAAGTTTTGGGATCAATTCAATCAAAAGGGAAAATATTAGCGTTGTTAAGCCATATAAAAATTATTTGAGGTGTTACCTATAATCTATATCTACAATATGTATATAAAAAGTCTTAATAAGGTGTAAAATATTCACTGAACAAAAAATCTTCATTTAAATGAGGTAATTTTGATTCTATAATTATTTGGGTTATATAAAGCTCAAACTTTAAAGCCAAAATAACAAAGCTCACTTGATAAAAATCTGATGTAATAAATCTAATTAAGTTTAGTAAACAAACTTAAATTTCAAGATTATCTACAATTTGAAAGTTTAATTATAATTAAAAGAACATTTAAGCATGCATTTCCACACATGTACAAGTATTTTTCAATAGTTAATATTTGAAATGTACTTTAAATTTTCTTAAGGTGCAAAACATTTGTTAGACAATACATGTTGTTGATGCCAAAAATGTGTTTAGTTGAGCTGGAGGCCGGGCCTCGGATATACCTACACAGGGAAAGAGATATGAGCAATGGGGTCGCTGGAGGGGTGCCTCCGGGGATGCCCCGAAGCTCAAGTTAGAGCGTGATAAGGTGTATGCAGGGGATGAGCATTCCTTTCTTTTTGTTGTGAAAAGTCTGATCTTTTTGAATGCATACCTGACCTTTTTTTTTATAGGGCTTTGGAGGTGGTGTTTGTCCTAGGGCAATGGTGATATGATGCCCCTAACTGGTTCAGGAAATGATACCTAGGAGGTCTAGCTTGGTGGCTGAGGGCTGTTCACTAGGGCTTTTTCCTTACTGGCTTGATCAGGAGCCATCCAAGTATGAGGGCAGTTAGTCACCTGACGCCCCAACTTGGTTGTGTAATGATGTTTAAGAGGCCCAGCTGGGTGGCTAGGGGTCGTCTGTTAGGGCTTCGCCTTGTTGGTTCGATCAGGAGCCATTCATGTGCTCGAGGTAGTCTACTGACTTGACATCCCAACTTGGCTAGGCAATGATGGTCTGGAGGGCGGTGATGATGTGGAAGCCCAGCTGGGGGTGATGGAGCCCTGAATGGCGGTTAATGACCTGGAGGCTTAGCTGTTTGGTCCTGGATTGTCCACGTGTTTCCTTGTATCCTGTCATCAAGAGGGTCCACATGTTGCCTTCCTATTAATTGGGTGTTTTATGGCATTATCAGAGCCCCCCCTTCCTTGAGTACAATTATGTGCTTAAGGAAGTATTTTTACGAGTTGCCCTTCATTTAGGAGTATTGGTCAGCTTCTTTAGGTTTTTGGGGTGGTGGTCCGAGGATCATTAGAGCAATCTATCTGTTCAGACCTTGGAGCTTGTGGTCGAGGCGGATGACATGACCCTAGAGGTGTGAGTTTGAGGACAGAATGAGCAATCCATCTGCTCGACCATGAAGGCTTGAGTCCGAGGACAGAAAGAGCAATCCATTTGCTCGGTTATGAAGATTAGAGGTTGAGGACCAATGGAGCAATTCATCTATTTAGCCATGAAGATAACGGGCCGAGGACCAGTGGAGCAATCCATCTGCTCGGCCATAAATGCTTCAGGCTGAGGACCAGTAGAGCAATTCATCTGCTCGGCCATGAAGGTTTGAGTCCGAAGACAGAAGGAGCAATCCATCTGCTCGGACCTTGAAGATAACGGGCCGAGGACCAG
Source organism: Bretschneidera sinensis (assembly GCA_023935145.1). Lineage (NCBI taxonomy): Eukaryota > Viridiplantae > Streptophyta > Magnoliopsida > Brassicales > Akaniaceae > Bretschneidera > Bretschneidera sinensis. Next base: position 34,442,672 of record CM043700.1, read on the forward strand.
TGGAGCAATCCATCTGTTCGACCATGAAGGCTTGAGTCCGAGGACAGAAGGAGCAATCCATTTGCTCGGTCATGAAGATAACGGGCCGGGGACTAGTGGAGCAATCCATCTACTCGAACATAAATGCTTCGGGCCGAGGACCAGTGGAGCAATTCATCTGTTCGCCCATAAAGGCTTGAGTCCGAGGACAGAAGGAGCAATCCATCTACTCAGACCTTGAAGAGAACGAGCCGAGGACCCGTGGAGCAATCCATCTGCTTAGCCATAAATGCTTTGGACCAAGGACCAGTGGAGCAATCCATCTGCTCGGCCATGAAGGCTTTAGTCCGAGGACAGAAAGAGCAATCCATCTGCTCAGACCTTGAAGAGAACGGGCTGAGGACTAGTGGAGCAATCCATCTGCTCGGCCATGAAGGCTTAAGTTCGAGGACAGAAGGAGCAATCTATCTACTCAGACCTTGAAGAGAACGAGCCGAGGACCAGTGGAGCAATCCACCTGTTTGGCCATGATGGCTTGAGTTTGAGCACAGAAAGAGCAATCCATCTGCTCGGCCATGAAGATAACGAGCCAAGGACCAGTGGAGCAATCCATCTGCTTAGCCATAAATGCTTCGGGCTGAGGACCAGTGGAACAATCCATTTTCTCGGCCATGAAGGCTTAAGTCCGAGGACAGAAGGAGCAATCCATCTGCTTGAACCTTGAAAAGAATAGGCCGAGGACCAGTGGAGCAATCCATCTACTCGGACCTTGAAGAGAACGGGCCAAGGACCAATGGAGCAATCCATCTGCTCGACCATGAAGGCTTAAGTCTGAGGACAAAAGGAGCAATCCATCTGCTCAGTCATGAAGATAACGAGCCGAGGACTAGTGGATTAATCCATCTGCTCGGCCATAAATGCTTCGGGCCGAGGACTCGTGGAGCAATCCATCTGCTAGGCCATAAAGGCTTGAGTCCGAGGATAGAATAAACAATCCATCTGTTCTGACATTGAAGAGAACTGGGCGAAGACCAGTGGAGCAATCAATCTACTCGGCCATGGATGCTTCGGGCGGAGGACCAGTGGAGCAATCCATCTGCTCAGCCATGAAGGCTTTTGGGCCGAGGACCAGTGGAGCATTGGGAATTTGATCCTTGTTAAAAAATGGCGGCGAGCTTGACACGTGGTACTCTTTGCGCAAATGGCAGTGTATAGGAAATGATGATTTCCCTTAGGAAATAAAAAACCGTTTTGGGAAAACGGTGGCCACCTCGGGGAATGTAAGGCCCCTTGGGGAAGTGTTAGGGCTGCTTTGGGACTCTTGTTAGGGCTGCTTTAGGACTCTAAAGAGTCCCCTCTACTTCTGTGCTAGCATTAAATGACTCTTGTTTATCGTGTTCCTCTTTCCTATATAAGGGGGTTTTTGTTCCTTTTCTTTTTCACTTCAATTCAAAATTAGAACATTTTTGCAAGAGAGAAATTCTTGAGAGCCCTTGACCTCATCCTTGAGAGTCTTCGTCCTCGACCATTTATACTGAGAGTCTTTGTTTTTGTCTTCTCACATCAGAAAACTTGTTTCCTTTGTCCCTTTTTTCTTTTGAGAGTTTTAACCCTATGAGTCTTTGTCCTCGTTTTGAATCCAGTTGGGAGGTTTTTGTGTTTGATTTTCGTGGGAGCACGGATTTGAATTTGGTGCTGGAGTTCTGGTGGCTGCGGAGTTTGGAATCGCGGGGGTGGAGTGCTTTTGACAACCTTAGTTGTTAAGAGGAGCTCAAGTCTGAATCTTTCGGACTTTAGTGAGTTTGTCCGTCCATTTTCTTAATCATGTCTTCATTTGATGCATATCATGATAGACCTAGCAGTAGTAATAATAGTAGAAGTAGTGTAAATGACACTAGTGGTGATAGTATTGAGGAGGTAGAGACGTCCTCTGCCTCGTCAAAGGGAAGGACCCCTATGGGGGCCGTGCAGAGGGCAGGCCCCTAGGCAATAGTGTCCTATGTCCCTTTAGGGGAAGAGCATGAAGAGGGCTCCTCCTCTGAGGATGAAATGGTCAGGGCCTTAACTAATGTTTGGGAGACCTCGGCTGGAGAGAAGAGATATGAGTGAAATTATACTGCCAATGAGTTCCCCAGCCAACTTAGGGAGGAGGACCTAGAGGTGATCCAAAAAACATATGCATTCTAGGCGAGTATGCCCTCCGGCTGGCCAGGGTGGGGGAGAGGGCCTGTGATGCCCTCCCTGACCGAGCCCCTTATGAGCTCTGTGTATATGAACACCATATACAGGTCGAGCTGCGGTTTCCCCTTCACCCGTTTTTCTGTACCATCCTTCGGTACTTTGATATTGCGCTGTGTCAGCTGGTACTGAACTTGGTTTGATTGATCATGGCCTTTATCTGTGTCTACTCGATGTGGTTGATCATGACCTTGGATGTTTTCAAGGCCCATTTCCTTATCAGCAGGCACAGTCAGACTGGATGGGTGGTTTTTAGCACTCGACCGAGAAGAAAGTTGTTAAAGAAGATGTTTTCGTCGATCAAGAGGTGGAAGAAGAACTTCTTCTTCATTCAATCTGCCGAGGACTTCGGCCTTCCTCGTTCCTGGAGTATGGACTGGACTGGGAAGTGCAAGAAAGTGGGCCTTCTTCCCTACGAACAAGAGACCGTGGATGCCATGGTGGCCACACCAATTGATGTCGGAGTCCTCTACGACAATGAGGAGTTGGCCATGCATGGTCTCTACCCCTCATGCCCTGAGTCCTCGCTCGAAAGTGGTAAAAAGCTTTGGTTTTATTTTTTGTTTTCCTCGCTTTTCTTGCTTTCTTGCATTTGTCCTTCCCTGAGATTTATACTTATGCATTTTTCTTAGTTTGTGTTTTTGAGCAGAGATGGAGGCTACGGTGCTCGCCAAGGAGCATGCCAGGAAGTTAGTCCTGGAGAAGAGGAGAGCGGCCCGGTCCGAAAAGCAGCAGGCCTCAGGCTCGGGGACCAGGAAGAAGCCTCGGGCCCAATCTCCTAATCTGATCTACCTGGAGACTCCTCCGAGGCATCCCTCCCAGTCAGAGACCATTCTTGTCTCCAGTGCTGCCCCACCAGTTCCTGCCGCTGCTAGACCCTCCATTGCTCCCGGTACTAGTCAGGGAGCTATTTCTGGGGCCCCAATCTTCACGCCCAATTGGGCCATGAGGATAGATGATTCCGTCTTCGCGCACCCTCAGGTGGCACGGGAACATTTGACAAAAGGGACTCCTCCTCGGGACATCGCGGAGCTGGGCAGAAAGACCATAGAGGCCCTTTGTGCTGTTGTTGAGATGGTGACGTCCCATGTAAGTTTTTCCTTCCAATGTTTGTTTTATTTCCTTAATCTTTCTAACTTTTTCTAACACTTTTCACCTGGTCTCAGATGGGCATCCTCGTAGGCGCGGCCTCTCGTCACTACATGGAGATGGCCGAGCTTCTCGGACGTACTCAGCGTCAGATAGAGGAGAAGACGGAGGCCACTCGCCAGCTTCAGGCCTTGTTGGATTCAGCCAACCAGGCCAGGGCTGAAGTTGAGGCTCGTGCTCGGTGTCATGTCAAAAGTTGATTACGCCATGTCAAAAGTTGACAATCCTCCTTGTATTTACAGTTCTTCTACCGTCATGTCAAAAGTTGACAATCCTCCTTGTATTTAAGCGCGTTTCCCCGGCAACGGAACCAAAATTTGATTATTCTCAAAAAGTGATGCGGCAGTTGTAGAACAACTTTGGGGTATCAATTCCACAGGGAAACAAGTTAACTACGAAAGAAGGTGTGAACCTTAACACAAACGATAAAGATCAAATGACAAAATCTAAATTGTTGATTGTGTGAAAATTGTGTAAATAATTGATGGATAATATAATAAAGAAACAAAAAGGTTCCAAAAATCCTCCCTAGGTTCGTTTCCCTAATCCTAACTTGATTTAGTTGTTTTTATCTCGATTGCAAGTTTCATATCCCAAATAGGCAATCGGCAAATATTCAATTAAAGTGCATGTATAAACCCTAATGTAATTGATATGAATTATTCTTTACTTTCAAGCGCACATGATCTAACTTATAAATTATCAAAAAATGACAATATATTTAAAGGAAAATACCACAGCAATGGACAAATCTGTAAAAGAGATCTACCGGACTCAATCACACCCAAACAAATACACATAAGAATAGCATGACTAGACTTATAAAGAAAAGAAGGATGCAATCACCAGACTAATAAGAAATCTACTAATTAAATTAAAGAATAAAACACAACAATGTTTAATGAAAATAATACCAAACTACAATTGAATCAAATAAAGAGAAATAAGAACAACTACACCTAGGGATTCATCCCTTCGCCTTGCTTGGAGACTAGTCGGCCATGAGGCTCATGTGTCCTCGAGTTGCCTCTGGCTTCTCAACGATCATCTCCCCCTTGGTAGCGAAAGCGTCGGCGATTCCTCAGCTTGCCCTCTAAAAGTACTTTGGATTGCTCCTAAAGGCCCTCTGGATTCACTTTCTGATGATCTCAGATTCTCCGATTGTCTTTAAAGCTGAAGTGGAGTGGGTCTTATATAGGAAAATACCACGAGTGCAATGTGTTTCCAATCTGATGTGGGATGTGGGATATAGAAATATGTTTCCAACCGATGTGGGATGTGGGATTTAAGCCTTCACATGCCCTTCACGCTGAAATCCCGAACAGCCTGACCTTTGTCAACTTAAACTGCTATAACTTTCTCTAGAAAAATCATTTTTACGAACCGTAAAATTCTCCAGAAAATGGACTTCTGGATCTTTCTAAGAATATAAGGCTCATCTCATGGTTCTTCTTGTATCAATACAGTTTAATTTGCAAAGATGATTGATCTGTACGGGCAATTCTGGCAATTTAGTGAAACTCCTTTCCAGTGCGGGCAGCAGCTGTTGCTCTTCTAAGACCTCAATCTTGTCCTTCCAAAAGAGATGCATTTCCTCCACCCCTAACTTAAAAATTGCATTGACCTCGATGTAAAAGAAAGAGTAAAGGAAACTCCCATTGTAGCCAAAGGTGTACAAAAGCTGAAAATTGTGCTCCACCATTTGAACTGCTTCGTATATTTTTCCTTGAAAATGAAATACCAAGTTAATACTGGAAAACAGAAAAAAAATGCGAATAATAAACAAAAAAAAATAATAATAGTAAAAGGATATGCTGTGGGGTGCCTCCCATGAGTGCTAAGTTTTACGTCTTTAGCCAGACACCCTTATTCCCTCCTAGAAAAACATAGGTTGAATGCACCAGCCATTGCTTCATTGCCAAATTCGGTGCTTGTATGTTTTTGAGAGGCCTCAAGGATGTCATCAGTAACATCCGCAAATTCTGGCTCGACATATGCTCTTGTGAAGCCATGGGTGAGAGTGGACTCCAATGGATTAAGGTGATGGATCTTTTCCATGAATGAGTCAATCATGCATGCTTGGTGGCTTTCGTCCGCATCCTCTGATTTTTTCGTTATTGGGATGTGAAATAACTTATCACTTAGTGTCTTAATGGCATTCACCTCTTTCAAATTCTGTTGCACCAAGTGCTGACCATGGGATGTGGACTAAGCTTGAGAAGGGAACTTACCTCACTCAGTCACACTCAAGTAACTCATTAACTTGGACACTTGGCTCTTTATCTCTTTATTTTCTTCAACAGCCTGTGTAATTAAAGATTCAAGTCTTTGATTAGTTTTACCCTGTGCCTTAATAAAAGCATGTAAAGTGTCTTCTAAAGAACTCCTAGAAGATACAAGTGCATGATATGGTGCAGGGGGTTGTGCAAGCAACTGGTTTTTAGACTTCCAGCTGAAATTGGGGTGATTTCGCCATCCCGGATTAAAAGTATCAGAGAAGGGTGTCAAAAGCTTCTTGTACATGCCTAAGGCATTACATTGTTCCTTATACATCCATCTCATCTCTTGCAAATGTGGCGCACTCTTAGGCGAGATAATCTACCCCGTCACACACAAAACATGGTTTCAAAGACGCTGCATGATTAGCTACTTGTGTTGGCTTTGAGTTTTTAGTCTTTAACACCTCTAGTTCCCTAGTGAGCATCTCGACCTTGGCCTTAAGGTTATCCTCTTCCCTAAGATGGTAAATTCCACCACCATTTGGGTTCCCTATAGGTCGTGACCTATTTGTGCTTTCAGTAGCACTAGGTCCAGTCCAAGTGTGAGCTTTTTCAGTAAGCTTATTGAGGTACTCTATGGCCTCATCAGGATCTTTCTCCAAAAATTCACCATTACACATCATCTCTATGAATTGACGCTCTCTATATGTAAATCCCTCATAAAAATAGCTCACCAAACGCAAGTTCTCATACCTATGGTGAAGGCACATACTCAATAACTCCTTAAATCTCTCCCAAGACTGATATAAGGTCTCACTATCCTTTTGTGCAAAGGTGGAGATTTGCCTTTTCAAAGCATTGGTCTTATGTTGGGGAAAGTATTTGTTAAAGAAAGCCCGAGTCATCTCAGTCCATGACCCAATAGATCATGGTCTTAGTGAGTATAGCCAACTCTTGGCTCTATCCTTCAAAGCGAAAGGAAAGAACTTAAGCCTCACAATGTCATCGGTTTCATATTGACTATGAAAAGTCGCGACTACTTCCTCAAAATCTCTAATCTGCATATATGGATTTTCATTATCCAAGCCATGAAATGTAGGGAGTAATTGAATCATCCCTTGTTTAAGATCTAATTGGCGAGTATTGGCTGGAAACATGATGCATGATAGTGTGGCTGTGCGTGTAGGGTGGAGGTAATCCTGAAGTGTCCTAGCAACATTCTCATTAAAGTTATCGACCATGTTAACAAAATCCTTAAATTCTCACTTGGATTTCCACTATGGGTTAATCTAGGTGAGGTTTCACTATCAGACTCAGAAAGAGATGGATTATCAAATAAAGGGTTTAAAAAGTTTAATCCTGACTCTAACACAGGCCTACAAGCAAATCTACCCAAAGTGTCTCTATATCTGGCCATGTAAGATCACAAAATAATAAAAATACTATAAAAAAAGAAAGAATCAAATAAAATAAAATAAAAAATAAAAAACTTAATTCAGCAAGCTAAAAGAAGGAACGAAGTTACCGCCTTTACAGCTGATGAAAAAACTATTTACAGTTCTTCTACCATCATGTTAAAAGTTGACAATCCTCCTTGTATTTAAGCGTGTTTCCTTGGCAACGGTGCCAAAATGTGATTACGCCCAAAGAGTAATGTGGTAGTTATAGCACAAATTTGGGGTGTCGATTCCACAAGGAAACAAGTTAACTACAAAAGAAGGTGTGAACCTTAACACAAACGATAAAGATCAAATGACAAAATCTGAATTGTTGATTTTGTGAAAATTGTGTAAATAATTGATGGATAATATAATAAAGAAACAACAAGGTTCCAAAAATCCTCCCTAGGTTCGTTGCCCTAATCCTAACTTGATTTAGTTGTTTTTATCTCGATTGCAAGTTTCACATCCCAAACAGGCAATCAACAAATATTCAATTAAAGTGCATGTATAAACCTTAATGTAATTGATATGAATTATTATTTACTTTCAAGCACACATGACCTAACTTATAAATTATCAAAAGAAGACGATATATCTAAATGACTATACCACAGCAATGGACAAATCTATAAAGGAGATCTACCGGACTCAATCACACCCAAACAAATACAGATAAGAAGAGCATGACTAGGCTTATATGGAAAAGAATCATGCAATCACCAGACTAATAAGAAATCTACTAATTAAATTAAAGAATAAAACACAACAATGTTTAATGAAAATAAAACCAAATTACAACTGAATCAAATAAAGGGAAATAAAAACAACTACACCTAGGGATTCATCCCTTCGCCTTGCTTGGAGACTAGCCGGCCATGGGGCTCATGCGTCCTCAAGTTGCCTCCGGCCTCTCAACGATCATCTCCCCCTTGGTAGCAAAAGCTTCGATGATTCCTCAGTTTGCCCTCCAAAAGTGCTTTGGATTCCTCCTAAGGGCCCTCTGGATTGCTTCTAAAAGCCCTCGGGATTCACTTTCTGATGATCTCAGGTGATCTGATTATCCATAAAGTTGAAATGGAGTGGGTCTTTTATAGGCAAATACCATGAGTGCAATGTGTTTCCAACCGATGTGGGATGTGGGATTTAAGCCTTCACATGCCCTTCACGCTGAAATCCCGCACAGCCCACACAGCCTGACCTTTGTCTACTTAAACTACCATAACTTTCTCTAGAAAAATCATTTTTATTAACCATAAAATTCTCCAGAAAATAGACTTCTGGATCTTTTTAAGAATATATGGTTCATCTCCTAGTTCTTCTTATATCAATACAGTTTAATTTGCAAAGATGATTGATCTATACGGGCAATTCTGACAATTTAATGAAACTCCTTTCCAATGCGGACAGCAGCTGTTGCTCTTCTAAGCCCTTCATCTTGTCCTTCTGGAAGCATTCCTTCACTCTAGTATGCCTCTAGTCTTTGTACCTCAAGCAATGATAACTTTTCCTCATCTTTTGAGCTTAAAGTACTTGAAAATGCACCGAAATAGATCAATGATCCAAGAATGATACTTTACAGTTGTTAACGCATAAAAGTGCAATTAAAACCTAGATCAACCCTAAAATGATAACAATTAAGTACTGTTAAGATGCATTTTATGATTCTCATCAGCCATATTTTATCTGTACTTAGAGGTCGTAAGTTGTAACTTGTTTAAAAAGTTAATAAAAATTTATTTCTTTAAACTTTTGTCTTTCATACAATAGTTCCATGTTTTTACACTTAGTTTGTTTTAGGATAACCGTTTTAGGATAACCTTCCTTCTTGGAACTTGAGCGTAGGCTCCAAGTTTTTATTGGTAAAAACATCGAAGGTGTTCGGCGTTCTAGGTTCGAGGAACGGGTTTCCCATTCAACTCTTCGAGCTCGAAAGTACCAGGGTAACACACCTTTTTTGATTCGATATGGTCCTTCCCAGTTAGGGATCAGCTTTCCCATTTCTTGAGGTTGGGATACTTCTTTTTTCCATAGGACGAGGTCATGGAGTAGAAAGTGCCCTATTTTTACTCTTGAGTTATAAAACCTAGCGGTGCGCTATTGGTATGCTGCTATTCGGATTTGGGCTTTGTCTCAGGCCTCGTCGAGGAGATTGGTATTCATACAGAGGGTTTCATTGTTGCTCCTTTCCTCGAAGCTTTGTATTCGGAAGGAGGGTACTCCTATTTCCAATGGAATCACGGCCTCCGACCCATAGGTCATGAAGAAAGGGGCTTCCCCCATGGGCGCTCGAGCCATGGTTCGGTATGCCCAGAGTATGTGGGGCAGATGGCTGGTCCATTGTTTGTTTGTTTTGTCTAATCGCCTCTTGATGCCATGGAGAAGCATTCTATTAGTTACCTCGGCTTGTCCATTAGCTTATGGATATCCGACCGAGGAAAAGCGATGATCGATGTGCAATTCATCGCAGAATGTTTTGAACCGAGCACTGTCGAACTGTTTGCCGTTTTCCGTTACCAATACTCGAGGTACTCCAAACCAATATACTATCGACTTCCATATGAAACCTTGGGCCTAATGGTCAGTGATGCTGGCCAAGGGCTTGGCTTATACCCACTTCGTAAAAAATAGTCTATTGCCACTATGAGGTACTTTCGCTGGCTAGCAGCTCCGGGAAAAGGTCCGAGAAGGTCCATTTCCCACATAGCGAAGGGAAGCGGACTGGTGATTAGAGTTAGGAGGTTTGTCGGTCTGTGTGGTACGGCGGCATACTGTTGGCAACTTTTACACTTTTTTACCATCTCCATTGATTCTTCCCTCATCCTGGGCCAATAATAACCTTGGCGAAGGATTTTGAATGCCAGGGCCCTTCCTCCAAGATGATTTTCGCATATTCCTTCGTAGACCTCTCGGAGGGCGTAATCAGCTTCGGTCGGGTCAATGCATTTTAAGTAGGGCATTGTGAGGCCTCTTTTATATAATCAATCATCCAAGATAGTGTATCGTGCTGCTCGAGACATGACCTTTCGGGCTTCGTTTCTGTCGTCTAGAAGATGACCGTCACACAGGTACTCAAGAATAGGACTTACCCATGTCTTTTTGCCAACCATGGGTAATACTATAACTTCATCGATGCTGGGTACAGTCAGTGATTCGAGATAAACTGCCAGCCATTGTTCGAGTTGACAGGAAGATGCGAGCCGGGCTAAGGAGTCAGCCTTTGAATTTTCAGCTCGTGGGATCTGACTGATACGAAATACTTCAAACTTTGTGGTCAGTGCTTTAGCCTTTGCAAGGTAACGAGCGATCTTTTCCCCTTGAGCCTCGAACTCCCTGTTAATCTGGTTTACCACTAGTTGAGAGTCACTATATACGTTCAGGATTTTTACGGAAAGTACCTCAGCTAGTTTCATTCTTGCTAGCAAAGCTTCGTACTCGGCCTCATTGTTGGATGCCTTAAATTCAAACCTCAAGGTGTATTCAATGGTGAAGTTTTCTGGACTGCCTAGGATGAGTTCGGCACCATTTTCAGTGTTAGTAGAGGACCCATCGACATGAAGAGTCCACTGAGGGAACATGTTTGTTTCGTCGGGCATCTGAGGTGGTTCTTCTAGTCCTGGTAGAGTGGTTTCCATGACAAAATCGGCTGAGGCCGGGGCTTTAATAGCTGTCTGAGGCCTATAGCGAATGTCGAACTCGCCCAGCTCTATTGACAATTTCACCATTCTGCCAAAAACATCAGGTTTGTGGAGTACTTGCCAAAGGGGTTGGTTGGTGAGAAGAGTGATTGTGTGGGCTTGGAAATATGACCTGAGCTTTCCGACCGAGATCAAGAGATTATACGCCATTTTTTCCACAGGGAGATACCTTGTTTCGGCGTCTTGGAGCACTTTGCTTACTTAGTACACGGGTTTTTGCCACTACTTCGGGTCCGACCGAGAGATACAAAAAGAGTTTTTCGCCAGCTACGGGCTTGGTGAGTAAAGGAGGAGTACCCAAATATTTCTTAGTTCCCTGAATGCTTCTTGGCAATCTTCGGACTAAACAAAGTCTTTGGTCTTCCAGATGGCTTTAAAAAAGGGTAGGCACTTCTCAGCAGACTTTGATATGAATCAGCTCAAAGCAGTTATCCTTCTAATAAGTCGTTGGATTTCCCTCATGGTCTGAGGTGGGTTCATGCTAAGGACGGCATCTATCTTCTCAGGGTTTGCTTCTATGCCTCTGTGGGTTACTATAAACTTAAGGAACTTTCCCCCAGTGACTTTAAAGGCACACTTAGCGGGGTTTAACTTCATTTGATAATGGTGGAGGACATCGAAGGCCTCTTTTAAGTCAACCTCATGATCTCTGGCCTTGACACTTTTAACCAACATATCATCGACATAAACTTTCATATTTATACCGATCTACCCCTGGAAAATTTTATTCACTAACCTCTGGTAAGTGGCCCCGACATTCTTTAAGCCGAAAGGTATAACCCTATAGCAGTAGAGTTCTTGTTCTATAAAAAATGTTGTTTTCTCTCGGTTTAGTCGATGCATGAGGATCTGATTATATCCTGAATAGGCCTCCATGAACGTTAGTAATTCATGCCCTGAGGTTACGTCGAGAAGTTGATCGATCCTAGGTAAAGGGAAGCTGTCTTTCGGACAGGCTTTATTTAGATAAGAGAAATCGATGCAGATCCACCACTTGTCATTTGCCTTTTTCACCATAACTACATTAGATACCCAGTCTGGATAGCGTACTTCTCGGATAAACTTGGCCGTGAACAATTTGTTCACCTCTGCTCAGACGGCTGCCTGTCGCTTGGGGGCGAACGATCTTTTCTTTTGGATGACCGGCTTGTGATTTGGATCCACACTTAATCAGTGTACTATGACCTCTGGGCTGATTCTGGGCATATCTGCGGCAGTCCAAATGAATAGATCATGATTTGCCCAAAGGAAGGCGAGCAAAGACTTTTTGAGGGCTTCAGGTAGGTTTGAACCAATTTGGATGGTCCGAGAGCTGTTTTTGCTGAAGGGACAGCGGTTAGTTCTTCTATTGGTTGTCCCCTTGAGTTGCTTCCTTCATCTCTAAGATCGTCCAGCTCAAGCGGGAAGGTTTCCGCCTACTTGCCTTTTTTCACCGCACTGAGATAGTAGGACCTTAAGGTTTGTTGATCTCCCTTGACTTCACTCGCTCATTCTTTGGTGGGGAATTTTACTTTCAGGTGATGGACGGAGACAACCGCTTGGATTTTATTCAGTGTTGGCCGTCTAAGTATCATATTGTAAGATGAGGGCTGCTGGACGATCAAAAAGGTAGTCTGTACAGTTGTCACCTGAGGGGCCATCCCCTCAGTCACTGGGAGGGTTATGTTGCCTTCTGTAAAGACTAGTCCTCATGAGAATCCGTAAAGCGGGGTAAAGACCAGCTCTAATTGGGACTCTCCTAGTTGCATTTGTTGGAAAGTGTCATAGAACAGAATGTAGGCTGAGCTTCTGTTATCGACCAGGACTCTCCTAACCTTGTGGTTGGCCACGAGGAGAGAAATTACGACAGCACCGTTATGTGGAGTCTGAAGTCCTTGTAAGTATTCGTCCGAAAAAGAAATGGTTCTGCTCGCCTTATGCCGTTTATAGGGTTCGGAGATGGAAGCTATCGACCTGGCATAAGACTTCCTGCAGTTGTTGGACATGCCCCCAGCTGCGAGCCCTCCGCAAATGGTCTTGATGATTTTTTCCGTGGGGGCCTCTGGTTTCTTCTGGCTTGGTTCTTCACGGTTCAGCCCCAGGCTCTTCTGGAGAGGCCACACAGGCCTGTTCCTCTCGAGTGGGTGTTCAGGGCTTCTCCGGGGTTGCTCTGCGAATTTTTCCATCCATGATCCAGTAAATTCCTTTAGATATCCTCTGTTAATGAGGGCCTCAATCTGGTTCTTGAGGGCCTTACATTCTTTTGTATCGTGACTGTAGTTTTTGTGGAACCTACACCAAGTACTTCGATCTTAATTGAGGTTTAGTGGCCTCGGGGGCCACTGTAAGAGACCTTTGTCATGGATCTGCATTAGATTATTGTTCCTTGACGCATTCAGCGGGGTATAGTTTTCGAATGGCCCAGAGGCCCTGGGTTCAGTTCCGAAGGTTCTGGGGGTTTGAGGCCTGCCTTCGAAAGGTCTAGGGGCCCTTGGTCTTTCATCGCGAAATGGTCGTTTAGCAGGCTCATGGCCTGGGCTAATGGGGCCTCTCTTCCTTCTTTTCGCGTCTCCTTCTCACTCTATACGGAATGCCTAGTTGTCTTCCACCAGCATGTATTTCTTGGCTCGGGCCAAGACTTCACTCATATCAAGGGGTGGGCATCTGGTAAGTTTTGAACTGAAGATCCCAGATCTTAGCCCATTTTTGAAAGCCAACAGCTGAACGCTAGGATTAAGGTCTGGGATCTCCCATATGGTGGAGTTAACCTTGAAATATAGGCCTAGAATTTATCTCCTTTTAGCTGGATGATGTTGAACAGAGATTTCAAGGTTTTCTTTGGTCCTTTGCTACTGATAAAATGAGAGGCAAAGACATAACTCAGCTCTTTAAATGTGCGGATACCTCCTAGTTTCAAACGAGAATACCACGTTCCGGCTGCCTTTTCAAGTGTTAGAGGGAAGGCTCGACACATCACAGGGTCAGAATGTCTGTGGAGTGTCATCGTGGTTCTGTAGTGCTAAAGGTGATCTAAAGGGTCAGTGGATCCATCATAAGGTTTAATCTGAGGCATTCTAAAATTTTGCGGGAGGGGGGCCTCGAGGACCTCCCGAGTGAAGGGGGTTCTGCACATCGAGCTCGTCCATGACGTTGTGACCATAGCCTTTAAGAGCTTCATTGATGCATCCTTCTATGTCCTTGACCCGCCTTCCGAGATCACCACTGTGTTTGGACAAGGGACTTTTTTTGGACCCAGCCATACGGGGCTGGGAAGACGCGGTTGCGGAACAGCCATCGGTAGAGCGTCTGCGACTACCTAACATAGTATGACTAAGGTTTGGCCGAGGGGGTACTGGTGATGGCTGGTGAGCTTGATTGCACTCAAACTATCACACGGTTATTGTGTATAGATGAGGTGTCGATCCCACGAGGAAACGCGTACTACAAGAGAAATTGTTAACCTTAACACGAACGATAACGATCAAATGAAAGAATATAAGTTTTGATAATGGAATAACATGAGAGAATTGTGTAAATATAAATGAGAATATAAAAAAACAACAAGGTTCCGGGAATCCTTTTTAGGTTCGTTGCCTTGTTCCACTCTCGATTCAATTGTTTTTATCTCGATTGCAAGTTTCACATCCCAAACAAGCAATCGAAAAATATTCAATCAAGCACATTTATAAACCCTAATGTAATTGATATAGTCTACTCTTTAGTTTCGATTTAAGCACACATGATCTATCTCATAGATTATCAAGAAATGACAATATATCTTAATGACAATACCGTAGTAATGGACAATCTATAAGATAAATCTACCAAAATCAATCACATCTAAACAACTTGACATAAGAAGAGCTTGACTAAACTAATGTGGAGGAGGAAGATGCAATCACCGGATTAAGAGTAAAGTCTCTAATTCATACTTAATCAAAGAGTAAATCATAAACAATATTCAACAATAAATCCTTACAACTGAATCAATAATGGAATACAAGAACAACAACACCTACGAATTCATCCCTTTGCCTTGTTTGGAGATTAGTTGGCCATGGGGCTCATGGTTGATGAACAATGTGGAGCTATCCTCTTGATTTCCAGCCTTGAGAGACTTGGAAGAATACTAAATTGGATTGTCGCTGCAAACCCTTAAGGATCTATATATAGACCATAAGGTTGGGGGGTGTTTTGGACTCAAAAATTGTGATTTAGAAGCCCTAATTGGGTCAAGGAACCGTGTGCGCGCCTAGGTTCCCACTCACCCGCGCCTAGGCGCTGCCTTCATCCGAGATGGGTAGTGTGTTGGGCGGTTAGGTGCCCTCTTCGCCACGCCGTGGTGCTCACTCTTGGTAGCTTGGTGTCTTCTCTGGACGTTGCGACACTCTTTTCTCGACGCCTAGGTGCCCACTCTTGGTTGAATGGTGGAGTCTCTAGACGGTGCGATGCCCTATTCTCCATGCCTAGGCACCCACTCTTGGTTGAATGGTGGAATCTTTGGATGGTGCGGCGCCCTCTTCTCCATGCCTAGGCGCCCATTATTGGTTTGCTATCCAAAAGCTTGTGGACTTTGTGGGCAAGGCTTGAGGTCTTGACGCACACCAGGCCTTCCGAAACTACTCTGTTCTCGCCGACATACATGAACTTTTGGCATTTTAAACATATATAACTTCATCATCTCTTTTGAACACAAAGCACCTAAAAATGCATCGAAATAAATCAATGATCCAAGAAGGATACTTTATAATTGCTAAGATAAAAATGAGTAATTGCACCCTAGATCAACTTTAATATGCTAACAAATAAGCACAGTTAAGATGCATTTTACGACTCTCATTAGAGCTCCTCCGCGGATCTCAGTGGTTAGGCTGGTCACAAGTCGCGAGAGTTCTGCAAACTACGCTTGAAAAGTGGCTATGTTGGGGTGTGCCTCTGACTCGGCCGAGGAACTCGTCGCAGTCCTCATTACGCCCTTACCAAGGTCTCTGACAGGGGTTTTGGGTGGCATGGCAATAAATGAGTTCTTTAAACTTCTTCGTTGTTACTGCAAGCGAGAGATGGTGGTTTATAAATGAGAATATAAACAAAACAACAAGGTTCTGGGATGCTCCGAAGCTTAAGTTAGAGCGTGATAAGGTGTATGCAGGGGATGAGCGTTCCCTTATTTTTGTTGTGAAAAGGCTAATATTTTTTAATGCATACCTGACCTTTTTTTATAGGGCTTTGGAGGCGGTGTTTGTCCTAGGGCGGTGGTGATATGATGCCTAGGAGGTCCAGCTTGGTGGCTGAGGGCTGTTCCCTAAGACTTTTGTCTTGCTGGCTTGATCAGGAGCCATCCAAGTATGAGGGCGGTTAGTCAGCTGACGCCCCAACTTGGTTGTGTAATGATATTTAAGAGGCCCAGCTGGGTGGCTGGAGACCATTCGTTAAGGCTTCGCCTTGTTGGTTCGATCAGGAGCCGTTCATGTGCTCGAGGTAGTCTGCTGACCTGACATCCCAACTTGGATAGGCAATGATGGTCTAGAGGGCGGTGATGATGTGGAGGTCTAGCTGGGGGTGATAGAGCTCTGAAGGGCGGTTTATGACCTAGAGGCTTAGCTGTTTGGTCCTGGATTGTCCATGTGTTTCCTTATGTCCTGTCATCAGGAGGGTCCACGTGTTGCCTTCCTATTAATGAGGTGTTTTATGGCAGTATCACATGTATTTAACAATATCTTTTCTTTTCCTCTTAAAATTAGGATTTTTTATAAGTAATTGTTGGACAAAAAATTCACTACTTGACATAAACAAGTTTTTTTTTACAATAAATTAAAATATGATTAAATCATTAAATTAATTTTTTTAGTATACTCAAATAATTAAGATTTAGTTTTACTCTATATAAAAAATTATTTTTAGAAGAAAAAAATTATAACTATAATTATTTGGACTAAATAAAACCCAATTTATAAAACCCAAAATAGCAAAGCTCACTCAATAGAAGTCCAATGTTAAAAATCTAAGCAAGTTAAGTATAAAAAACAAACTTAATTATAATATCTATAATCTATATTCTATATTCTACAATCAAACAATTCAATTATAATTAGAAGAGTATTTAAGTATACATTTCCACACATGTAAAAGTAGTATCTCACAAATTGATATCACTAGAAAAAACACCCGTACTTGATAATTATCTTTTCTTTTCCTTTTAAAATTAGGATTTTGACAAAAAAATATTATTTTATATAAACAAGTTCTTTTGTGAAAGAATAAATTATTATGTAACTAAATCAATTAAATTAACACTTTAGTTTCCTCAAATTAGGAATGTTCACTAAACGGTTAAAATCGATTAACCGACTATATCGATCCGATTTGGTTAATTGGTTAAATCTGTTAACAAAATAAGATATATCAGTTAATTGGTTGGTTAGTGGTTAAATTTTTTTTTAACTGTTTTGACCGTTTAACCGATTAGAAAAATAATTAATATTAATAATATGTTAAATATAAATATAATATATAATAAACTAAAAAAATATTAAGTATAAATTAAATATATAATATATAATAAATTAAAAAAACTTAATTATATAAACAGTGTCAGTTAACCGATCAACCGACCATACCAACCGAAATTAATTTAATCGGTTAATGTTGAAATACTTAGATTAATTTGGTTGAAATGGTTAAAAAAAATTTGACCCATTAAAATTTTTAACCGACTATTTTTGACCGTTTGCACACTCTTACTTCAAATAATTAAGATTTAGTTTTATTATATATAAACAAGTTTTTTATAGAATAAAAACATAATTATTCTATACGAACAAGTTTTTACAAAAACAAGTAATCAATTTGTAATTAAATTCATTAAATTAATAAAAAAAATTATTACGCTTAAATTTAAGATATTTTTTACTTATTTAAATCAAATCATGCTCTTCTATATCGATGAGGACAAAAAATTCTCTTTCACTTCAAAAAAGACACGATTGAACCATTGTTTTATTTTATTAATGATTAGCTGACCATGTTTATTAGATGAACAAATGATTGAATTCATTTTTTATTTATTTTATAGCGAAGATCTAACGTATATACCTTTAATTCTTACCCACATAAACATTGACGGATTCTGAACTATATTTTTTAGGGGGCCACACAGAAAATATGTATTTTTATGAAAATGGATTTATTATTTTATGTGTATGTTTTTTCATAAGAACTTTATTGTTTTTATTGAGGGTACGAATTATGTAAATTATTTTTTTATTAAATTGATTTGTAATGGGCTATCCTATTGAAAAATGTTATTACTATTTTATCATAAACTTACTTCTAAAAATAAAGAAAACCAACAAACTTAGTATTTACTTACAAAATTAAATGGTGTCTCAACTTATGGGTATACATCACGAGTTGAAAAACAAGAATTAAAAAAAAAAGAATGAACAAAGTCTTTAATGTTTACTTTTATTTGATATTAAGTTTGTATGTTATTTTATTAGTATCAAGTACTTATAATGGATAATTTAAAAAAGGATAAATACACCACTCAAATATTAAAGCATATGTATAATTTAATTAGATTAAGTAAAAAAGATACGCTTTGATTTTGTAATTTTTATATATTTATTATATGTAAATTATTTAGAATATTAATATTCTAAACATTTTACTTTAAGCCAGTCACAAGTATATTAAGTATAATATATTTTTAAGTTAAATAATATGAAAGAAATCTTGAAATGGCCCAATTCAAATTTTATGCCTATGCCATATTGTCATGAGCCTAAGACTAGCAATGTGCCCAATATGTTCAAGGCAGTCAGGGCATTCTCAGTCTATAGAGTAGGCATGACGTGTAAGATGAGTCTTCTCTTTTGGTACATTGGTGGGAGGGAGGTCGGATCCAGATCTCTTATATGGAGGATCCGGAAATAACTACTTAGCCAAAAGGCTCTGATCAAGATGAGTCTTTTTGTTTCAAAATAATCTGTAATAATGATATGATAATCATTTGTGGTGTAAATCGAGCCCACAAGATGTTTAAGGTGGGTGTTTTAACTTCATAATGTTATGTACACTATCTTTGAAGCAAAACACATGTAGTAAACAAAATATTCAAAGTAAAGTTAATTTAGTTAATGAGTCATTAATAATTCAATCTTCCTCAACTATGTTGTGGTGGATTCTTAAACAAAAGGAATGATGATAGCTAGTTTGTTTCAAGGTCTTAGAAGTTTAGATGTGTCAACTACTTTAGGAAATAACAAAAATTATCATTTGGTGCTTTGATTATAAAATATAAATTTATATTCCATTTGAAGGTTTAACGCAATCAAAGTTGTTGTCAAAGGAAGCTGCCTAACTAGACATTTGTTTAAAACCCCACTAAGTTTCAGTTTAGGCTCATTTTTTTGTCATTTGTTGTGAGTACCTAATATATATTGTGCAACACGTTCTTGAAGGTTATTCCATTTTCTATTTACTTTTTTTTAAACAGTATTACATAGAAATCATAGTATAAAGCGAAATAAATTGTCAATGCAACAACTAATGTCATGTCTTTTTATGTTATTAATTTTTTATGAAAAATTATCTAGATTAATCATAACTTCAACAACCAAGCATAGTGACATTGGCACTTATTATTAAATTTTGGCATGTAGATACTTCTAAGAAGAAAGAAAGTTTGGCATGTAAATAATGTGGCTTACCCTTTGCTGAAAAATAATATACATCTTGTATTGGAGAAAATTAGAATTTTTTTTTTGTTTTTTTTATATTGAAGGATGATTTCTTTATCGTGTATTGTAGAGCTGGAACATCTCTTGTTCTTTTGTATAACATTTAGGAGGGTAAGCCGTTAAAGGAAAGGATAGGAAATTCCCCTTTGATAATCATCTGTTATTTGAGAGGGTAGCCTATCAAGGGGAAGAATGAGATGCTTCAATGCTCATAAAGTTCATTGTAAACTTTTACTTTCTGTACTTTGATTCCACTCATTCCCAAGCATTGTTTTTTGCATTATATACAAGTTTATACATAGTTAAATTTATTTATTTAGAAAATTTGTCGATTTTATAGGTCTCAAGTAGATATTTCATCTTTAGTACTTGGGTTGGAGGCTTTGGTAGGGAGCTTTCGATGATTGCATGAGCATTCAAGGGTATTCCCTTCTCTCACTAACAGTTAATTCTATAATTTCCATTTCTTGGTTTTTGTAGAAACTTGTTGCTTCCATTTAAAATACTTTGTTGTTTAAAGAGTTTAGGGTGTTGAATTATTGGATGATGATTTGATTGTCACTTGCGTCTATTTGGTTCAAGATTATAATGAGATATGATTAGAATTAACATATGATAGGATAATGAGAGATTAAAGGGGTAACCTTAATCCTATGTTTGGTTCACGAGACTGTTGGATTGAGGCTAAAGTGTGATAAGAAGTTTAATTACCAAAATATAAAATACACTATTACTATTCATCATTCTTAATAATCTCTAATTTCTTTACAAACACTAAAATTTAATTATTCTTATTATATTTTTACTATTATAATTATTATAATAATAAATAATAGTTATTATGAAATTATTACTTTTATCATCATAATTATAATAATTATTATTATAATTAATAATCAATATTATAAGCATTATTATTATTATGATTATTATTATCATTAATATAATTATATTACACGATTATTATCAGTATTATTATAATTATTAATATATTATATATTAATATAAATATTATAGTAATAATAGTTATTTACATTATCATTATTATAATTATTACTATTTAATTATTTTATCATAATCATTAAAAGTATTATTACATTTACTATCATTATAATTATAATTATTTATTATTATTATAATTCCAATTTTAATATGAATAAATAATAATTATTGTTATTATTATCATCATAATTATAATTATAATGATAATAATTATCATTATCATTATTATTAATATTATAAAAATATAAGAAAATTAAGATAATAATATTATGAAATATTATTATTATCAATATTATTATAAAAATACTTCAGTGGTTCCTTTCCGGGGTTTTCTAAAGGAAATACAAATTCTGAATTCTAATTGCAATTGAATTCATTATGGGAAACATTGTATTTTTTCTCTTCGATGCTGCCTTTAATTTGGTTTTTTGAAGGAAGACCAGTTATGAATTCTAATTGTAATTGAATTCATTATGGGAAACATTGTATTTTTTTGCCCCTTTGGTGGTGTCTGTCCCTTTGTTTTTTGAAGAAAGACTAATTCTGAATTCTAATTCTAATTGAATTTCATGCTGGCAAAGATTGTATTATTTTGTCCCTTTGGTGGTGCCTTTCAGTTGGTTTTATGAAGGAAAGATTGATTTTGAATTCTAATTGCAATTGAATTCATTCTTGAAAACATTATGTTTTTCTATCCCTTTGGTGGTGCTTATTCCTTTGTTTTCTAAAGAAAGACTTATTCCAAATTCTAATTGAATTCCATGCTAGCCAAGATTGTATTATTTTGTCCCTTCGTTGGTGCTTGGTCATTGTACAAATTCTAAGTTCTAGGCGCAATTGAATTCCATCCCGGCAAACATTATACTTTTGTCCCTTCATAATGCCTTTTCACTGGCTTTCTGAAAGAAAAAATAATTTTGAATTCTAGTTGCAAATGAATTCGATGCTTAGGAACATTATATTCTTGTCCCTTCGGTTGTGCCTTTCAGTTGGTTTTCTGAAGGCGGAAGGAAAGTCTTATTCTGAATTCTAATTGAATTCATTGTTGAGAAAGACTGTATTATTTTGTGCCTTCGGTGGTTCATTTCTGTTGGTTTTCTAAATAAGACTAATTCAGAATTCTAATTCTAATTGAATTCAATATTCGCAAGGATTCAAATAAATTCCATGCTAACAATGTATTCTTGTCCTTTCGGTGGGCCTTCCTGTTGGTTTTATGAAGGAAAGACTTTTTGAATTCTAATTTCAATTGAACTATTTATGGGAAACATTGTATTCTATTGGTCCCTTTGGTGGTGCCTGCATGTTGGTTTTATGAAGCAAGGTTTATAATGAATTCTAATTATAATTGAATTCCATTATGGGAAAGATTGTATTATTTAATCCCGATGGTGCCTTTCTGTTAGTTTTCTGAAGGAAAGATTAATCCTGAATTCTAATTATAGTTGAATTCATTGTGAGAAACATTGTTTTTTTTGTACCTTTGGTGGTCCATGTCCCTTTGTTTTTTGAAGAAAGATCAACTCTGAATTCTAATTCTATATGAATTCCATGTTGGCAAAGATTCAAATGATTTTCATGTTGACAAACATCGTATTCTTTGGTCCTTTCAGTGGTGCCTTCCTGTTGGTTTTCTAAAGGAAAGACTAATTCTGAATTCTAATTTGCACTTGAATTCATTATGGTAAACATTATGTTTTTTTGTCCCTTCGGTAGTCCTTGTCTCTTTGTTATTTGAAGAAAGACTAATTCTGAATTTAAATCAAATTAAATTCCATGCTGGTAAAGATTCAAATGAATTTCATGCATATTGTTTTGTCCCTTCGGTTGTGCATTCCTGGTGGCTTTGAATTATTTATGGGAAACATTGTATTCTTTTGGTCCCTTCGATTGTGCATGTCTGTTGGTTTTCTGACGAGAGGCTTATTCTAAATTCTAATTCTAATTGAATTCCATGCTGGAAAAGCTGTATTATTGTCCCTTCGGTGGTGCATTTCTGTTAGTTTTTTGAAGGAAAGACTAATTCTGAATTCTATGTGCACTTGAATTCATTATGGTAAACATTATGTTTTTTTGTCTCTTCGGTAGTCCTTGTCCTTTTGTCATTTGAAGAAAGACTAATTCTGAATTCTAAATCAAATTGAATTCCATGCTGGCAAAGATTCAAATGAATTTTATGCAGATACACATCGTTTTGTTTTTTCCCTTCAGTGGTGCTTTCCTGGTGGTTTTGAATTATTTATGGGAAACATTGTGTTCTTTTGGTCCCAAAGATATTTTAGAGGTTCATAAAGGTCCATTTACAAGTCAAGGCCATAAAGAACTATATGAAATCCTAACAACATCATGGCATGCTCAGTTATCTCTTAACCTAGCTATGTTAGGCTCTTTAACCATTGTTGTAGCTCACCATATGTATTCCATGCCCCTTATCCATATCTAGCTACTGATTATGGTACAGAAATGTCATTGTTCATGTCTGTTGGTTTTCTGACGAGAGGCTTATTCTAAATTCTAATTCTAATTGAATTTCATGCTAGAAAAGCTGTATTATTGTCCCTTCGGTGGTGAATTTCTGTTAGTTTTTTGAAGGAAAGACTAATTCTGAATTCTATTTGCACTTAAATTCATTATAGTAAACATTATGTATTGTTTTGTACCTTTGGTGGTGCATTCCTGGTGGTTTTGAATTATTTATGGGAAACATTGTATTCTTTTGGTCTCAAAGATATTTTAAAGATTCATAAAGGTCCATTTACAGGTCAAGGTCATAAAGGACTATATGAAATCTTAACAACATCATGGCATGCTCAATTATCTCTTAACCTAGCTATGTTAGGCTCTTTAACGATTGTTGTAGCTCACCGTATGTATTCCATGCCCCCTATCCATATCTAGCTACTGATTATGGTACAGAAATGTCATTGTTCATGTATGTTGGTTTTCTAAAGAGAGACTTATTTTGAGTTCTAATTCTAATTGAATTCCATGCTGTAAAAGTTGTATTATTGTCCCTTCGGTTGCGCTTTTCTGTTTGTTTTTTGAAGGAAAGACTAATTCTGAATTCTAATTTGCACTTGAATTCATTATGGTAAACATAATGTTTTTTTGTCCCTTCGGTGGTCCTTGTCCCTTTGTGATTTGAAGAAAGACTAATTCTGAATTCTAAATCAAATTGAATTCCATGCTGGTAAAGATTCAAATGAATTCATGCATATTGTTTTGTCCCTTCGGTGGTGCATTCCTTGTGGTT
This sequence comes from Bretschneidera sinensis, assembly GCA_023935145.1. Taxonomy (NCBI): domain Eukaryota; kingdom Viridiplantae; phylum Streptophyta; class Magnoliopsida; order Brassicales; family Akaniaceae; genus Bretschneidera; species Bretschneidera sinensis. The sequence goes on from CM043700.1 coordinate 34,466,369, forward strand.
TTAAATTATTTATGTAAAGAATTGTATTCTTTTAGTCCCTTCGATTGTGCATATCTGTTGGTTTTCTGACGAGAGACTTATTCTAATTTCTAATTCTAATTGAATTCCATGATGGAAAAGTTGTATTATTGTCCCTTCGGTGGTGCTTTTTTGTTGGTTTTTTGAAGGAAAGACTAATTCTGAAGTCATTTGCACTTGAATTCATTTTGGTAAACATTATGGTTTTTTGTCCATTCGGTGGTCCTTGTCCCTTTGTCATTTGAAGAAAGACTAATTCTGAATTCCAAATCAAATTGAATTCCCTGTTGGCAAAGATTCAAATGAATTTCATGCAGGCAAACATCATATTGTTTTATCCCTTTGGTGGGGCATTCCTGGTGGTTTTGAATTTTTTATGGGAAAATTTTTATTCTTTTGTTCCCAAAGATATTTTAGAGGTTCATAAAGTTCCATTTACAGGTCAAGGCCATAAAGGACTATATGAAATCCTAACAACATCATGGCATGCTCAATTATCTCTTAACCTAGCTATATTAGGCTCTTTAACCATTGTTGTAGCTCACCATATGTATTACATGCCCCCTTATCCATATCTACCTACTGATTATGGTACAAAACTGCCATTGTTCATGTCTATTGGTTTTCTGAAATGAGACTTATTACGAGTTGTAATTCTAATTGAATTCCATGTTGGAAAAGTTGTATTATTATCCCTTCGGTGGTGCATTTCTATTGGTTTTTTGAAGGAAAGACTAATTCTGAATTATATTTGCACTTGAATTCATTATGGTAAACATTATGTTTTTTTGTCCCTTTGGTGGTCCTTGTTCCTTTGTCATTTGAAGAAAGACTAATTTTGAATTCTAAATCAAATTGAATTCCATGCTGGCAAAGATTCAAATGAATTTCATGGAGGTAAACATCGTCTTTTTTTGTCTCTTCGATGGTGCATTCCTAGTGGTTTTGAATTATTTATGGGCAACATTGTATTCTTTTGGTCCCAATGATATTTTAGAGGTTCATAAAGGTCCATTTACAGGTCAAGGCCATAAAAGTCTATATGAAATCCTAACAACATCATGGCATGCTCAATTATCTCTTAACCTAGCTATGTCAGGCTCTTTAACGATTGTTTTAGCTCACCATATCTATTCCATGCCCCCTTATCCATATCTAGCTACTGATTATGGTACAGAACTGTCATTGTTCATGTCTGTTGGTTTTCAGAACATTGACTTATTCTGAGTTCTAATTCTAATTGAATTCCATGCTGGAAAAGTTGTATTATTGTCCCTTCGGTGGTGCATTTCTGTTGGTTTTTTGTAGGAATGACTAATTCTGAATTCTATTTGCACTTGAATTCGTTATGGTAAACTTTATTTTTTTTGTCCCTTTGGTGGTCCTTGTCCCTTTGTCATTTGAAGAAAGTCTCATTCTGAATTCTAAATCAAATTGAATTCCATGCTGGTAAAGATTCAAATGAATTCATGCATATTGTTTTGTCCCTTCGGTGGTGCATTCCTTGTGGTTTTAAATTATTTATGTAAAGAATTGTATTCTTTTAGTCCCTTCGATTGTGCATATCTGTTGGTTTTCTGACGAGAGGCTTATTCTAAATTCTAATTCTAATTGAATTTCATGCTGGAAAAGTTGTATTATTGTGCCTTCGGTGGTGCATTTCTGTTAATTTTTTGAAGGAAAGACTAATTCTTAATTCTGTTTGCACTTGAATTCATTATGGTAAACATTATGTTTTTTTGTCTCTTCGGTAGTCCTTGTCCTTTTGTCATTTAAAGAAAGACTAATTCTGAATTCTAAATCAAATTGAATTCCATGCTGGTAAAGATTCAAATGAATTTCATGCATATTATTTTGTCCCTTCGGTGGTGCATTCCTTGTGGTTTTGAATTATTTATGTAAAGAATTGTATTCTTTTGGTCCCTTCGATTGTGCATATCTGTTGGTTTTCTGACGAGAGGCTTATTCTAAATTCTAATTCTAATTGAATTTCATGCTGGAAAAGCTGTATTATTGTCCCTTCGGTGGTGCATTTTTGTTAGTTTTTTGAAGGAAAGACTAATTCTTAATTCTATTTGCACTTGAATTCATTATGGTAAACATTATGTTTTTTTGTCTCTTCGGTAGTCCTTGTCCTTTTGTCATTTAAAGAAAGACTAATTCTGAATTCTAAATCAAATTGAATTCCATGCTGGCAAAGATTCAAATGAATTTCATGCATATTGTTTTTTCCCTTCAGTGGTGCTTTCCTGGTTGTTTTGAATTATTTATGGGAAACAATGTTTTCTTTTGGTCCCAAAGATATTTTAGAGGTTCATAAAGGTCCATTTACAGGTCAAGGCCATAAAGAACTATATGAAATCCTAACAACATCATGGCATGCTCAATTATCTCTTAACCTAGCTATGTTAGGCTCTTTAACCATTGTTGTAGCTCACCATATGTATTCCATGCCCCCTATCCATATCTAGCTATTGATTATGGTACAGAACTATCATTGTTCATGTCTATTGGTTTTCTGAAGTGAGACTTATTACGAGTTGTAATTCTAATTGAATTCCATGTTGGAAAAGTTGTATTATTATCCCTTCGGTGGTGCCGTTCTGTTGGTTTTTTTTGAAGGAATGACTAATTTTGAATTCTATTTGCACTTGAATTCATTATGGTAAACTTTATGTTTTTTTTGTCCCTTCGGTGGTCCTTGTCCCCTTTTCATTAGAAGAAAGACTAAATCTGAATTCTAAATAAAATTGAACTCCATGCTGATAAAGATTCAAATGAATTTTATGCATATTGTTTTGTCCCTTCGGTGGTGCATGCCTGGTGGTTTTGAATTATTTATGTAAAGAATTGTATTCTTTTGGTCCCTTCGATTGTTCATGTCCGTTGGTTTTCTGACGAGAGGCTTATTCTAAATTCTAATTCTAATTGAATTCCATGCTAGAAAAAGCTGTATTATTGTCCCTTCAGTGGTGCATTTCTGTTAGTTTTGTGAAGGAAAGACTAATTCTGAATTCTATTTGCACTTGAATTCATTATGGTAAATATTATGTATTGTTTTGTACCTTTGGTGGTGCATTCCTGGTGGTTTTGAATTATTTATGGGAAACATTGTATTCTTTTGGTCTCAAAGATATTTTAAAGATTCATAAAGGTCTATTTACAGGTCAAGGCTATAAAGGACTATATGAAATCTTAACAACATCATGGCATGCTCAATTATCTCTTAACCTAGCTATGTTAGGCTCTTTAGCGATTGTCATAGCTCACCATATGTATTCTATGCCCCCTATCCATATCTAGCTACTGATTATGGTACATAAATGTCATTGTTCATGTCTGTTGGTTTTCTGAAGAGAGACTTATTTTGAGTTCTAATTCTAATTGAATTCCATGCTGTAAAAGTTTTATTATTGTCTCTTCAGTTGTGCTTTTCTATTTGTTTTTTGAAGGAAAGACTAATTCTGAATTCTAATTTGCACTTGAATTCATTATGGTAAACATAATGTTTTTTGTCCCTTCGATGGTCCATCCCTTTGTCATTTGAAGAAAGACTAATTCTGAATTCTAAATCAAATTGAATTCCATACTGGCAAAGATTCAAATGAATTTCATGCATATTGTTTTGTCCCTTCGGTGGTGCATTCCTGATGGTTTTGAATTATTTTTGGGAAACATTGTATTCTTTTGGTCCCTTCGATTGTGAATGTCCGTTGGTTTTCTGACGAGAGACTTATACTAAATTCAAATTCTAATTGAATTCCATGATGGAAAAGTTGTATTATTGTCCCTTCGGTGGTGCCTTTCTGTTGTTTTTTTTATGGAAAGACTAATTCTGAAGTCTATTTGCACTTGAATTCATTATGGTAAACATTATGTTTTTTTGTCCCTTCGGTGGTCCTTGTTCCTTTGTCATTTGAAGAAAGACTAATTCTGAATTCTAAATCAAATTGAATTTCATGCTGGCAAAGATTCAAATGAATTTCATGCAGGTAAACATCGTCTTTTTTTGTCTCTTCTATGGTGCATTCCTAGTGGTTTTGAATTATTTATAGGAAACATTGTATTCTTTTGGTCCCAATGATATTTTAGAGGTTCATAAAGGTCCATTTACAGGTCAAGGCCATAAAGGACTATATGAAATCCTAACAACATCATGGCATGCTCAATTATCTCTTAACTTAGCTATGTTAGGCTCTTTAACGATTGTTTTAGCTCACCATATCTATTCCATGCCCCCTTATCCATATCTAGCTACTGATTATGGTACAGAACTGTCATTGTTCATGTCTGTTGGTTTTCAGAACATTGACTTATTCCGAGTTCCAATTCTAATTGAATTTCATGCTGAAAAAGTTGTATTATTGTCCCTTCGGTTGTGCTTTTCTATTGGTTTTTTGAAGGAAAGACTAATTCCAAATTCTAATTTGCATTTGAATTCATTATGGTAAACATTATGTTTTTTTTCCCTTCGGTGGTTCTTTTCTCTTTGTTATTTGAAGAAAGACTAATTCTGAATTCTAAATCAAATTAAATTCCATGATGGTAAAGATTCAAATGAATTTCATGCATATTGTTTTGTCCCTTCGGTGGTGTATTCCTTGTGGTTTTGAATTATTTATGGGAAACATTGTATTCTTTTGGTCCCTTCGATTGTGTATGTCTGTTGGTTTTCTGATGAGAGACTTATATTGAATTCTAATTCTAATTGAATTCTACGATGGTAAAGTTGTATCATTGTCCCTTCGGTGGTCCCTCTCTGTTTGTTTTCTGAAGGAAAGACTAATTTTGAATTCTATTTGTACTTGAATTTATTATGGTAAACATTATGTTTTTTTGTCCCTTCAGTGGTCCTTGTCCCTTTGTCATTTGAAGAAAGACTAATTCTGAATTGTAAATCAAATTGAATTCCATGCTGGCAAAGATTCAAATGAATTTCATGCAGGCAAACATCGTGTTTTTTTGTTCCTTTGGTGGTGCATTCCTGGTGGTTTTGAATTATTTATGGGAAACATTGTATTCTTTTGGTCCCAAAGATATTTTAGAGGTTCATAAAGGTCCATTTACAGGTCAACGCCATAAAGGACGATATGAAATCCTAACAACATCATGGTATTCTCAATTATCTCTTAACCTAGCTATGTTAGGCTCTTTAACCAGCCCCTTATCCCTATCTAGCTACTGATTATGGTACAGAACAGTCATTTTTCACGTCTGTTGGTTTTTCGAAGAGAGACTTATCATTAGTTCTAATTCTAATTGAATTCCATGCTGGAAAATTTGTATTATTGTCCCTTTGGTTGTGCTTTTCTGTTGGTTTTTTTTTTAAGGAAAGACTTATTCCCAATTCTAATTTGCACTTGAATTCAATATGGTAAACATTATGTTTTTTTGTCCCTTCGGTGGTCCTTGTCCCTTTGTCATTTGAAGAAAGACTAATTCTGAATTCTAAATCAAATTGAATTTCATGCTGGGAAAGATTCAAATAAATTTCATGCATATTTTTTTGTCCTTTCGGTGGTGCATTCCTGGTGCTTTTGAATTATTTATGGGAAACATTGTTTTCTTTTGGTCCCTTCGATTGTGCATGTCCATTGGTTTTCTGGCGAGAGACTTAATTTAAATTCTAATTCTAATTGAATTCCATGATGGAAAAGTTGTATTATTGTCCCTTCGGTGGTGCATTTCTGTTGGTTTTTTTAAGGAAAGGCTAATTCTGAATTCTATTCGCACATGAATTCATTATGGTAAACATTATGTTTTTTTTCCCTTTGGTGGTCCTTGTCCCTTTGTCACTTGAAGAAAGACTAATTCTGAATTCTAAATCAAATTGAATTCCATCCTGGTAAAGATTCAAATGAATTTCATGCAGGCAAACATCTTATTGCTTTATCCCTTTGGTGGTGCATTCCTGGTGGTTTTGAATTATTTATGGGAAACATTGTATACTTTTGGTCCCAAAGATATTTTAGAGGTTCATAAAGGTCCATTTACAGGTCAAGGCCATAAAGGACTATATGAAATCCTAACAACATCATTGCATGCTCAGTTATCTCTTAACCTAGCTATGTTAAGCTCTTTAATCATTGTTGTAGCTCACCATATGTATTTCATGCCCCCTTATCCATATCTAGCTACTGATTATGGTTCAAAACTGTGATTGTTCATGTCTGTTGGTTTTTTGAAGGGAGACTTATTCTTAGTTCTAATTCTAATTGAATTCCATGCTGGAAAAGTTGTATTATTGTCCCTTTGGTTATGCTTTTCTGTTGGTTTTTTGAAGGAAAGACTAATTCCGAATTCTAATTTGCACTTGAATTCGTTAAGGTAAACATTACGTTATTTTGTCCCTTTGTCATTTGAAGAAAGACTAATTTTGAATTCTAAGTCAAATTGAATTCCATGCTGGTAAAGATTCAAATGAATTTCATGCATATTGTTTTGTCTGTTTGGTGGTGCATTCCTGGTGGTTTTGAATTATTTATGGGAAACATTGTATTCTTTTGGTCCCTTAGATTGAGCATGTCTGTCGGTTTTCTGACGAGAGACTTATACTAAATTCTAATTCTAATTGAATTCCATGATGAAAAAGTTGTATTATTGTCTCTTCGGTGATGCCTTTCTGTTGGTTTTTTCACGGAAAGACTAATTCTGAATTCTATTTGCACTTGAATTCATTATGGTAGACATTATGATTTTTTGTCCCTTCGGTGGTCCTTGTCCCTTTGCCATTTGAAGAAATACTAATTCTGAATTCTAAATCAAATTGAATTCCATGCTGGCAAAGATTCAAATGAATTTAATGCAGGCAAACATCGTGTTTTTTTGTTCCTTCGGTGGTGCATTTCTGGTGGTTTTGAATTATTTATGGAAACATTGTATTCTTTTGGTCCCAAAGATATTTTAGAGGTTCATAAAGGTCCATTTACAGGTCAAGGCCATAAAGGACGATATGAAATCGTAAGAATATCATGGCATGCTCAATTATCTCTTAACCTAGCTATGTTAGGCTCTTTAACCATTGTTGCAGCTCACCATATGTATTCCATGGCCCCTTATCCTTATCAAGCTACTGATTATGGTACAGAATAGTCATTTTTCATGTCTGTTGGTTTTCCGAAGAGAGACTTATTATTAGTTCTAATTCTAATTGAATTCCATTCTAGAAAAGTTGTATTATTGTCCCTTCGGTTGTGCTTTTCTGTTGGTTTTTTTACGGAAAGACTAATTCCGAATTCGAATTTGCACTTGAATTCGTTATGGTAAACATTATGTTTTTTTGTCCCTTTGTCATTTGAAGAAAGACTAATTTTAATTTCTAAATCAAATTGAATTCCGTGCTGGTAAAGATTCAAATGAATTTATGCATATTGTTTTGTCCGTTCGGTGGTGCATTCCTGGTGGTTTTGAATTATTTATGGGAAACATTGTATTCTTTTGTTCCCTTCGATTGAGCATGTCTGTTGGTTTTTTGACGAGAGACTTATACTAAATTCTAATTCAAATTGAATTCCATGATGAAAAAGTTGTATTATTGTCTCTTCGGTGGTGCCTTTCTGTTGGTTTTTTTATGGAAAGACTATTTCTGAATTCTATTTGCACTTGAATTCATTATAGTAAACATTATGTTTTTTTCGTCCCTTCGGTGGTCCTTGTTCCTTTGTCATTTGAAGAAAGACTAATTCTGAATTCTAAATCAAATTGATTTCCATGCTGGCAAAGATTCAAATGAATTTCATACAGGCAAACATCGTGTTTTTTTGTCCCTTCGGTGGTGCATTCTTGGTGGTTTTGAATTATTTATGGGAAACATTGTATTCTTTTGGTCCCAAAGATATTTTAGAGGTTCATAAAGGTCCATTTACACATCAAGGCCATAAAGGACTATATGAAATCCTAACAACATCATGGCATGCTCAATTATCTCTTAACCTAGCTATGTTAGGCTCTTTAACCATTGTTGTAGCTCACCATCTGTATTCCATGTCCCTTTATCCATATCTAGCTACTGATTGTGGTACAGAACTGTCATTGTTCATGTCTGTTGGTTTTCTGAAGAGAGAGTTATTCTGAGTTCTAATTCTAATTGAATTCTATGCTGGAAAAGTTGTATTATTGTCCCTTCGGTTGTACTTTTCTGTTGGTTTTTTGAAGGAAAGACTAATTCCGAATTCTAATTTGCACTTGAATTCATTATGGTAAACATTATGTTTTTTTGTCCCTTTGGTGGTCCTTGTCCCTTTGTTATTTGAAGAAAGACTAATTCTAAATTCTAAATCAAATTGAATTCCATGCTGGTAAAGATTCGAATGAATTTCATGCATATTGTTTTGTCCCTTCGGTGGTGCATTCCTCAGGGTTTTGAATTATTTGTGGGAAACATTGTATTCTTTTGGTCCCTTCGATTGTGCATGACTGTTGGTTTTCGGACGAGAGACTTATTCTAAATTCTAATTCTAATTGAATTTCATGCTGGAAAAGTGGTATTGTTGTCCCTTCGGTGGTGCCCTTCTGTTGGTTTTTTTAACGAAAGACTAATTCTTAATATTTGCACCTGAATTCATTATGGTAAACATTTTGTTTTTTTGTCCCTTCGGTGGTCCTTGCCCTTTGTCATTTGAAGAAAGACTAATTCTAAATTCTAAATCAAATTGAATTCCATGCTGGCAAAGATTCAAATGAATTTCATGCAGACAAACATTGTATTGTTTTATCCATTCGATGGTGCATTGTGGGTGGTTTTGAATTATTTATGGGAAACATTGTATTCTTTTGGTCCCAAATATATTTTAGAGGTTCATAAAGGTCCATTTAAAGGTCAAGGCCATAAAGGACTATATGAAATCCTAACAACATCATGGCATGCTCAGTTATCTCTTAACCTAGCTATGTTAGGCTCTTTAACCATTATTGTAGCTCACCATCTGTATTCCATGTCCTCTTATCCATATCTAGCTACTGATTGTGGTACAGAACTGTCATTGTTCATATCTGTTGGTTTTCTGAAAAGAGACTTATTCTGAGTTCTAATTCTAATTGAATTCCATACTGAAAAAGTTGTATTATTGTCCCTTCGGTTGTGCTTTTCTGTTGTTTTTTTGAAGGAAAGACTAATTCCGAATTCTAATTTGCACTTGAATTCATTATGGTAAACATTATGTTTTTTTGTCCCTTTGGTGGTCCTTGTCCCTTTGTCATTTGAAGAAAGACTAATTCTGAATTCTAAATCAAATTAAATTCCATGCTGGTAAAGATTCAAATGAATTTCATGCATATTGTTTTGTCCCTTCGGTGGTGCATTCCTCGTGGTTTTGAATTATTTATGGGGAACATTGTATTCTTTTTTTTTTATCAGTAGATAAAGCTTGTATTAATCAAAAATGTACAAAATGTACAAACATTGTATTCTTTTGGTCCCTTCGATTGTGCATGTCCGTTGGTTTTTTGACGAGAGTCTTCTTCTAAATTCTAATTCTAATTGAATTCTATGCTGGAAAAGTTGTATTATTGTTCCTTCGGTGGTGCCTTTCTGTTGGTTTTTTGAAGGAAAGATTAATTCTGAATTTTATTTGCACTTGAATTCATTATGGTAAATATTGTGTTTTTTTGTCCCTTCGGTGGTCCTTGTCCCTTTGTCATTTGAAGAAAGGCTAATTTTGAATTCTAAATCAAATTGAATTCCATGCTGGCAAAGATTCAAATGAATTTCATGCACACAAACATCGTATTGTTTTGTCCCTTCGGTGGTGTATTCTTGGTGGTTTTGAATTATTTATGGGAAACATTTTATTCTTTTGGTCCCAAAGATATTTTAGAGGTTCATAAAGGTCTATTTATAGGTCAAGGCCATAAAGGACTCTATGAAATCCTAACAACATCGTGGAATGCTCAATTATCTCTTAACCGAGCTATGTTAGGCTCTTTAACCATTGTTGTAGCTCACCATATGTATTCCATGCCCCCTTATCCATATCTAGCTACTGATTATGGTATAGAACTGTCATTGTTCATGTCTGTTGGTTTTCTAAAGAGAGACTTATTCTGAGCTCTAATTCTAATTGAATTCCATGCTGGAAAAGTTGTATTATTGTCCCTTCTATTGTGCTTTTCTGTTTGTTTTTTTGAAGAAAGCCTAATTCTGAATTCTAATTTGCACTTGAATTCGTTATGGTAAACATTATGTTTTTTTTTTGTCCCTACGGTGGTCATTTTCCCTTTGTCATTTGAAGAAAGACTAATTCTGAATTCTAAATCAAATTGAATTCCATGCTGGTAAAGATTCGAATGAATTTTATGCATATTGTTTTATCCCTTCGGTGGTGTATTCCTCGTGGTTTTGAATTATTTATGGGGAACATTGTATTCTTTTGGTCCCTTCGATTGTGCATGTCCGTTGGTTTTCTGACGAGAGACTTATTCTAAATTCTAATTCTAATTGAATTCCATGCTGGAAAAGTTGTATTATTGTCCCTTCGGTGGTGCCTTTCTGTTGGTTTTTTGAAAGAAAGACTAATTCTGAATTCTATTTGAACTTGAATTCATTATGGTAAACATTATGTTTTTTTGTCCCTTCGGTGGTCCTTGTCCCTTTGTCATTTGAAGAAAGGCTAATTCTGAATTCTAAATCAAATTGAATTCCATGCTGGCAAAGATTCAAATGAATTTCATGCAGACAAAGATCGTATTGTTTTGTCCCTTCGGTGGTGTATTCTTGGTGGTTTTGAATTATTTATGGGAAACATTTTATTCTTTTGGTCCCAAAGATATTTTAGAGGTTCATAAAGGTCTATTTATAGGTCAAGGCCATAAAGGACTCTATGAAATCCTAACAACATCGTGGCATGCTCAATTATCTCTTATCCTAGCTATGTTAGGCTCTTTAACCATTGTTGTAGCTCACCATATGTATTTCATGCCCCCTTATCCATATCTAGCTACTGATCATGGTATAGAACTGGCATTGTTCATGTCTGTTGGTTTTCTGAAGAGAGACTTATTCTGAGCTCTAATTCTAATTGAACTCCATGCTGGAAAAGTTGTATTATTGTCCCTTCAGTTGTACTTTTCGGGTTGTTTTTTTGAAGGAAAGACTAATTTCGAATTCTAATTTGCACTTGAATTCATTATGGTAAACATTATGTTTTTTTTTTTGGTCCCTTCGGTGGTCCTTTTCCCTTTGTCATTTGAAGAAATACTAATTCTAAATTCTTAATCAAACTGAATTCCATGCTGGTAAAGATTCAAATGAATTTCATGCATATTATTTTGTCCCTTCGGTGGTGCATTCTTGGTGGTTTTGAATTATTCATGGGAAAAATTGTATTCTTTTGGTCCCTTCGATTGTGCATGTCCGTTGGTTTTCTGACGAGAGAATTATTCTAAATTCTAATTCTAATTGAATTCCATACTGGAAAAGTTGTATTCTTGTCCCTTTGGTGGTATATTTCTATAAGTTTTTTGAAGGAAAGACTAATTCTAAATTTTATTTGCACTTGAATTCATTATGGTAAACATTATGTTTTTTTTGTCCCTTCGGTGGTCCTTGTCCCTTTATCATTTGAAGAAAAACTAATTCTGAATTCTAAATCAAATTGAATTCCATGCTGGCAAAGATTCAAATGAATTTCATGCAGACAAACATCGTATTGTTTTGTCCCTTCGGTGGTGCATTCCTGGTGGTTTTGAATTATTTATGGGAAACATTGTATTCTTTGTGTCCCAAAGATATTTTAGAGGTTCATAATGGTCCACTTACAGGTCAAGGCTATAAAGGACTATATAAAATCCTAACTACATCATGGCATGATCAATTATCTCTTAACCTATCTATGTTAAGCTCTTTAACCATTGTTGTAGCTCATCATATGTTATCCATGCCCTTTTATCCATAGCTAGCTACTGATTATGGTACAAAACTGTCATTGTTCATGTCTGTTGGTTTTCTGAAGAGGGACTTATTTTGAGTTCTAATTCTAATTGAATTCCATACTGAAAAAGTTGTATTATTGTCCCTTCGGTTGTGATTTTATGTTGGTTTTTTGAAGGAAAGACTAATTTCGAATTCTAATTTGCACTTGAATTCATTATAGTAAATATTATGTTTTTTTTTGTCCCTTCGGTGGTCATTCTCCTTTTGTTATTTGAAGAAAGACTAATTCTGAATTCTAAATCAAAATTAATTCCATGCGGGCAAATATTCAAATGAATTCCATGCAGACAAACATCGTATTCTTTTGTCCTTTTGGTGGTGCATTCCTGGTGGTTTTATGAAGGAAACATCTTTTGAATTCTACTTTCAATTGAATTATTTATGGAAAACATTGTATTCTTTTGGTCCCTTCGATTGTGCCCGTATGTTGGTTTTCTTAAAGAAAGACTTCTTCTAAATTCTAATTCTAATTCTAATTGAATTCCTTGTTGAGAATGATTGTATTATTTTGTCCCTTTGGCGGTGCCTTTTTGAAGGAAAGACTAATTATGAATTCTAATTGTAGTTGGATTCCTTATGGGAAACAATATGTTTTTTTGTTCCTTCGGTGGTCCCTGCCCCTTTGTTTTTTTGAAGAAAGGGTATTTCTGAATTCTATTTCTATTGAATTCTATGCTGACAAACATCGTATTCTTGACCCTTCGGTGGTGTCTGTCTGTTGGTTTTCTAAAGAAATACTTATTCTAAATTCTAATTGTAATTGAATTCCATGCTAGGAAAGATTGGATTATTTTCTCCCTTCGGTGGTTCCAGTCTGTTGGTTTTCTGAATAAATGATTAATTATGAATTCTAATAACAATTGAATTTATCATGGGAAACATTGTATTTTGTTATACTTTCAGTAGTGCATATCCCTTTGTTTTCTGAAGAAAGACTAATTCAGAATTCTAATTATAAATGATTTCCATGCTAGCAAAGATTTAAATGAATTTCATGCTGAAAAAAGTCGTATTCTTTTGTCCCTTAAGTGGTGCTTTACGAGTAGTTTTATAAAGGAAAAACTTTTTAAATTCTAATTTCAATTGAAATATTTATGGGAAACATTGTACTCTATTGGTCCTTTCGGTGGTGCATTTCTTTTGGTTTTTTTTAAGGAAAAACTAATTCCAAATTCTAATTTAATTGAATTTATTATGGGAAACATTGTAGTTTTTTTTCCCTTCCGAATTCTAATTAAATTCCATGCTGGCAAAGATCCAAATGAATTTCATGCTGACAAACATCGCATTCTTTTGATCTTTCGTTGGTGCTTTCCTGGTGGTTTTTTTAAGGAAAGACTTGAAGTCTAATTTCAATTGAATTATTTATGACAAAAATTGTAGACTTTTGGTCCCTTTGGTGGTGCATGTCTGTGGTTTTCTGAAGAAATACTTATTCCGAATTCTAATTCTGAGTGAATTCCATGCTAGGAAAGATAGTATTATTTTGTCCTTTCGATGGTTCCAATCTGCTGGTTTCCTGAATGAATAATTAATTCTGAATTCTAATAGCAATTGAACTCATTATGGGAGACATTGTATTTTGCCATCCCTTCGGTGGTGCTTGTCCATTGGTTTTCTGAAGAAAGACTTATTCTGAATTCTAATTCTAATTGAATTCTATGCTTACAAAAATTGTATTATTTTGTCCATTCGGTAGTGTTTTTCATTTGGTTTTCTAAAGGAAAGACTAATTCTGAATTCTAATTGTAGTTAAATTCATCATAGGAAGCATTATATTCTTTTGTTCTTTCGGTGGTGCCTTCCTGTTGGTTTTATGAAGTACAGACTTTTTGAATTCTAATTCTAATTGAATTCCATGCTGGAAAAGATTGTATTAGTTTGTTCTGTCGGTGGTGCCTTTTTGTTGGTTTTTTTTTAGGGAAAGGTTAATTCTGAATTCTAATTGCAATTGAATTCATTATGAGAAACATTTTTTTTGTCCTTTCAGTGGTCCCTACCCCTTCGTTTTCTAAAGAAATACTTAATTCTGAATTCTAATTGAATTCTATGCTGACAAACATCGTATTCTTTTGTCTCTTCAAAGGTGCCTTCCCGTTGGTTTTCTGAAAGTAGAAGTTTTTGATTTCTAATTTCAATTGACAAACATCGTATGCTGACAAACACCGTTTTCTTTTTATTCTATTGGAAATGCAGGAGCGCATACCATTGCAGTACAGAAGCATGTTCTCTATCCATATTGGCCCACTAAGGCCCTCTTGTTTTCATTCATGCTTTCTTAACATAACTACGCCCATGTTAACTGAACAAGGCTACCTTGTCTGATGTATGTGGCTAAATAGTATAATCTTTATTATAATGTGATGATAAATTGGAAATTTTGAAGGTTTGCCGCAATTTTGTATGCAGGTTTTTATAGCTTGTGGGGTTGGTATTGTAGACCAATTAAAAAAAAGAAATTTTTTCGTTGGTGAAGCAGAAGACCTCTTCCGCAAACCCAAGACTGGCATTCCATTTGATACTGATCAGTTAGTTTCCTCTTCTTTTCTTACTTTTACTGTTACTGTTTAAATCTATTAGATTATTTATGTCCTTTACTTGATTCCTTGAAGATTGAAAAACTTCCTAATTCTATACTAATCATCCTACTGTCAACTGTATCATATGGCTTTATTCTACAATTTGAAGATCCCTTCGACCTGGGAATTTTAATTTGAGGAGGCTCTCTTGTTCTCCATTTGTAGATCTTTTTATATTGGTGGTGCAGCGAGGAGGGCCAATGATATAAAATTTGCGCAGGTATTTTCAAAGTTATCAGTTGTGTATGTTCTTTGTACACAAATTATGATTTATTTTTGTTTTCTTATTGTTTTCCTTTAGTCAATCTGTTGAAGCTACAATCCAACTGTCCTCCCTATGTGTAAGCTTATTGAAAATAAAACAGTTTTGCAACATGTTTCTTTGTTGTCCCATTCTCAATAGGATGTGAAATGACGGTTACATAACATGAATTTGCTGATGAATTGCACAATACTTCTTTCATATAATGATTTTGGACTTCATTGGACACCACACTTGTCAAGGTGATATTTGTGCAGGCATTAAGTTGAAATCTTTCTTTGAGAAGAAAATGATGGTGTTGCATTTCTCTTGAAATAGCATACTGTAGAGAACCACAACTGAGTTATTTCTTTCATATATCATTGCTTGAAATAGTACACCACTAAAACATATTTTCTATATGGTGCATTCCATTGTTTTCCTTTTTGATGCAACTGTCCACACTTTTGAGTTGGCATATTACCTCTTTCTCATCATATTAAGTTTAAATATTTTGGAAGTTTCATGGTTGTTCTATCCTTTTATTTTTTCTAGCACGACCAAGAAAAAGATATATGGACTTTTTAACTATTGGTTCTATTAAGTCAAAAGCATATTTTCAAAACTGTTTTTCTGCTTCCAGCAATTAGGATTGAAATTTTATTTCCATGAGGAGTACTTCAGCTCTTAAAGAATTCTTGTTACTTCTGAATTTTAGTAGATATAAAAGGGATGTAATACATTTCATTGCAATTGATTCAGGTATTTTGTTTTCTGTTAGTGAAAGCAAGAAGTTACGGATTGCTTGAAATTTAAATCTTTTGAAGTGAGATGTTTTCCTATTTTTGTTATTGTTGATGGGGATGCATAAATGTAGTTTCAAGGTAGTATGTAGACTTTCAGAGGTACTGAATTGACTAATGATATGATAATCAACTGTGGTGTCTATAGAGTAGGCATGATGTGTAAGATGAGTCTTCTTTTTTTGGTAAATTGGTGGGAGGGAGGTCGGATCCAGATCTCTTATATGGAGGATCCGGAAATAACTACTAAGCCAAAAGGCTCTGATCAAGATGAGTCTTTTTGCTTCAAAATAATCTGTAATAATGATATGATAATCATTTGTGGTGTAAATCAAGCCCACAAGATGTTTAAGGTGGGTGTTTTAACTTCATAATGTTATATACACTATCTTTGAAGCAAAACACATGTAGTAAACAAAATATTCAAAGTGAAGTTAATTTAGTTAATGAGTCATTAATAATTCAATCTTCCTCAACTATGTTGTGGTGGATTCTTAAATAAAAGGAATGATGATAGCTAGTGTGTTTCAAGGACTTAGAAGTTTAGATGTGTCAACTACTTTAGGAAATAACAAAAATTATCATTTGGTGCTTTGATTATAAAATATAAATTTATAATCCATTTGAAGGTTTAACGCAATCAAAGTTGTTGTCAAAGGAAGCTACCTAACTAGACATTTGTTTAAAACCCCACTAAGTTTCAGTTTAGGCTCATTTTTTTGTCATTTGTTGTGAGTACCTAATATATATTGTCCAACACGTTCTTGAAGGTTATTCCATTTTCTTTTTACTTTTTTTTAAATAGTATTACATAGAAATCATAGTATAAAGCAAAATAAATTGTTAATGCAACAACTAATGTCATGTCTTTTTATGTTATTAATTTTTTAGGAAAAATTATCTAGATTAATCATAACTTCAACAACCAGAAGCATAGTGACATTGGCACTTATTCTTAAATTTTGGCATGTAGATACTTCTAAGAAGAAAGAAAGTTTGGCATGTAAATAATGTGGCTTACCCTTTGCTGAAAAATAATATACATCTTGTGTTGGAGAAAATTTGAATTTTTTTTTGTTTTGTTTATAAGGAAGGATGATTTCTTTATCGTGTATTGTAGAGCTGGAACATCTCTTGTTCTTTTGTACAATACTTAGGAGGGTAAGCCGTTAAGGGGAAGGATAGGAAATTCCCCTTTGATAATCATCTGTTATTTGAGAGGGTAGCCTATCAAAGGGAAGAATGTGATGCTTCAATACTCATAAAGTTCATTGTAAACTTTTACTTTCTGTACTTTGATTCCACTCATTCCCAAGCATTGTTTTTTGCATTATAGACAAGTTTATACACAGTTAAATTTATTTATTTGCTTAGAAAATTTGTCGATTTTATAGGTCTCAAGCATATATTTCATCTTCAATACTTGGGTTGGAGGCTTTGGTAGGGAGCTTCGATGATTGCATGAGCATTCAAGGGCATTCCCTTCTCTCACTAAAAGTTAATTCTATAATTTCCATTTCTTGGTTTTTGTAGAAACTTGCTGCTTCCATTTAAAATACTTTGTTGTTTAAAGAGTTCAGGGTGTTGAATTATTGGATGATGATTTGATTATCACTTAGCGTCTATTTGGTTCAGGATTATAGCGAGATATGATTAGGATTAACATATGATACGATAAAGAGAGATTAAAGAGGTAACTTTAATCCTATGTTTGGTTCACGAGATTGTTGGATTGAGGCTAAAGTGTGATAAGAAGTTTAATTACCTAAATATAAAATACACTATTACTATTCATCATTCTTAATAATCTCTAATTTCTTTACAAACACAAATTTAATTATTATTATTATATTTTTTCTATTATAATAATAAATAATAGTTATTATGAAATTATTACTTTTATCATCATAATTATAATAATTATTATTATAATTAATAATCAATATTATAAGCATTATTATTATTATCAGTATTATTATAATAATTATTATCATTATTAATATATTATATATTAATATAAATATTATAGTAATAATAGTTATTTACATTATCATTATTATAATTATTACTATTTAATTATTTTATCATAATCATTAAAAGTATTATTACATTTACTATCATTATAATTATAATTATTTATTATTATTATAATTCTTTTTTAATATAAATAAATAGTAATTATTGTTATTATTATCATCATAATTATAATGATAATAATTATGATTATCATTATTATTAATATTATAAAAAATATAAGAAAATTATGATAATAATATTATGAAATACTATTATTATAAAAATACTTTGGTGGTTCGTTTCCGAGGTTTTCTAAAGGAAAACAAATTTTGAATTCTAATTGCAATTGAATTCATTATGGGAAACATTGTATTTTTTCTCTTCGATGATGCCTTTCATTTGGTTTTTTGAAGGAAGACCAATTATGAATTCTAATTGTAATTGAATTCATTATGGGAAACATTGTATTTTTTGCCCCTTCGATGATGTATGTCTCTTTGTTTTTTTAAGAAAGACTAATTCTGAATTATAATTCTAATTGAATTTCATGCTGGCAAAGATTGTATTATTTTGTCCCTTCGGTGGTGCCTTTCAATTGGTTTTACGAAGGAAAGATTGATTTTGAATTCTAATTGCAATTGAATTCATTCTTGAAAACATTATATTTTTTTATCCCTTTGGTGGTGCTTGTCCCTTTGTTTTCTGAAGAAAGACTTGTTCTAAATTCTAATTCTAATTGAATTTCATGCTAGCCAAGATTGTATTATTTTGTCCCTTCGTTGGTGCTAGGTCATTGTACTAATTCTAAATTCTAGGCGCAATTGAATTCCATCCCGGCAAAAATTATACTTTTTTGTCCCTTCATAATGCCTTTTCACTGGCTTTCTGAAAGAAAAAATAATTTTGAATTCTAGTTGCAAATGAATTCAATGCTTAGGAACATTATGTTCTTGTCCCTTCGGTGGTGCCTTTCAGTTGGTTTTCTGAAGGCTGAAGGAAAGTCTTATTCTGAATTCTAATTGAATTCCTTGTTGAGAACGAGTGTATTATTTTGTGCCTTCGATGGTTCCTTTCTATTGGTTTTCTGAAGAAAAACTAATTCAGAATTCTAATTCTAATTGAATTCCATATTGGCAAGGATTAAAATGAATTCCATGTTAACATTGTATTCTTGTCCTTTCGGTGGACCTTCATGTTGGTTTTATGCAGGAAAGACTTTTTGAATTCTAATTTCAGTTGAACTACTTATGGGAAACATTGTATTCTATTGGTCCCTTCGGTGGTGCCTGCATGTTGGTTTTATGAAGAAAGGTTTATAAAGAATTCTAATTCTAATTGAATTCCATTATGGGAAAGATTGTATTATTTTGTCCCGATGGTGCCTTTCTGTTAGTGTTCTGAAGGAAAGATTAATTCTAAATTCTAATTACAGCTGAATTCATTTGAGAAACATTGTTTTTTTTTATCAGTAAATAAAGCTTGTATTAATCAAAAATTTACAAAAGAATCACTAGGGATACCCAGGAGATATACAGAGAGCAAGTACAGAAAGCAAAAATAAGCTTACAAAAGAAGCCTACACAATAAGCTTACAGAGAAGCCTAAACTGGAGACAAAAGAATCACTGGGCATACCCAGAAGATATGGACAAAGCAGTACAGAATACAAAAATAAGCTTCCAATAGTTGCCTACACAAACAGCTTACAGGAGAAGCCTAATCTGAGGGCAAAGTGCATACACAATTTTATACATTACAATTTGGATCTTCTTGACAAGGCTGGAAGCAAGAACAGTAGACTGTTCAAACAGCTTGGCATTTCTAGCCATCCATATGTTATAAACTATAAATGCAAGGGCAATCCTTTTGGCTATAGCTAGGGGCCAGTTCCTTTAACTTTTTGGGACCACTTGATTGCACTCTCAATAGTGTCCATCTGCCTTCTGCTGCCCAGCCACCTGAGAAACATTGTTTTTTTTGTACCTTTGGTGGTCTATGTCCCTTTGTTTTTTGAAGAAATATCAACTCAGAATTCTAATTCTATCTAAATTCCATGTTGGCAAAGATTCAAGTGATTTTCATGTTGACAAACATCATATTCTTTGGTCATTTCGGTGGTGCCTTCCTGTTGGTTTTCTAAAGGAAAGACTTTTTTTAATTCTAATTTCAATTGAATTATTTATGGGAAACATTGTATTGTTTTGGTTGACAAACATTGTATTGTTTTGGTTCCTTTAGCTGCGACTATCTACTGGTTTTCTGAAGAAAGACTTATTTGAATTCTAATTCTAATTGAATTCCATGCTAGGAAAGATTGTATTATTTTATCCTTTCGGTGGTTCCATTTTGTTGGTTTTTTGAAGGAATGATTAGTTCTGAATTCTAATAGCAATTGAATTCATTATGGGAAACATTGTATTTTTTTTATCCCTTTAGTGCTGCCTGTCCGTTGGTTTTATGAAGAAAGACTTATTCTGAATTCTAATTGAATTCAATGCTTGTAAAGGTTGTATTATTTTGTTCCTTTTGTGGTGCTTTTCATTTGGTTTTCTAAAGGAAAGACTAATTATGAATTCTAATTGCAATTAAATTCATTATGGGAAAAAGTGTGTTTTTTTGTCTCTTCAGTGGTGTTTGTCCCTTTGTTTTTTGAATAAAGGCTAATTCAGAATTCTAATTCTAATTGTATTATGTGCTAGCAAGGATTCAAATGAGTTCGATGTTGACAAACATTTTATTATTTTGTCCCTTCGATGGTGCTTTCTTGTTGGTTTTATGAAGGGAAGACATTTTGAATTCTAATTTCAAATGAACTATTTATGGGAAACATTGTATTCTATTGGTCCCTTCTGTTAGTTTTTTGCATAAAGGTTTATTTTTAATTCTAATTCTAATTTTAATTGAATTCCATGTTGGGAGAGATTGTGTTATTTTGTCTCTTCAGAGGTGCCTTTCAGTTGGCTTTCTAAAGGAAAGACAAATTCTGAATTCTAATTGCAGTTGAATTCATTATGGGATACATTTTTTTTGTCCATTCGGTGGTCCCTGTCTCTTGTTTTTTGAAGAAAGTTTAATTGTGAATTCTAAATCTAATTGAATTTCGTACTGGCAAAGATTCAAATAAATTCCATGCTAACAAACATCGTATTCTTTTGTCCCTATGACGACGGTGCTTTCCTGGTGAAGTTTTATGAAGGAAACACTGTTTGAATTCTAATTTCAATTGAATTATTTATAGAAAACATTGTATTCTTTTGGTCCCTTCGATTGTGCATGTCTGTTGGTTTTCTGACGAGAGACTTATTCTGAATTCTAATTCTAATTGAATTCTATGCTGGAAAAGTTGTATTATTGTCCCTTCAGTGGTGCCTTTCTATTGGTTTTTTGAATGAAAGACTAATTCTGAATTCTATTTGCACTTGAATTATTATGGTAAACATTATGTTTTTTTTTGTCCCTTCGGTGGTCCTTGTCCCTTTATCATTTGAAGAAAGACTAATTCTGAATTCTAAATCAAATTGAATTCCATCCTGCAAAGATTCAAATGAATTTCATGCATACAAACATCGTATTGTTTTGTCCCTTCGGTGGTGCATTCCTGGTGGTTTTGAATTATTTATGGGAAACATTGTATTCTTTTGGTCCCAAAGATATTTTAGAGGTTATAAAGGTCCATTTACAGGTCAAGGCCATAAAGGACTATATGAAATCCTAACAACATCATGGCATGCTCAATTAATCTCTTAACCTAGCTATATTAGGCTCTTTAACCATTGTTGTAGCTCACCATATGTATTCCATGCTCCCTTATCCATATCTAGCTACTGATTATGGTACAAAACTGTCGTTGTTCATGTTTGTTGGTTTTCTGAAGAGAGATTTATTCTGAGTTCTAATTCTAATTGAATTCCATGCTGAAAAAGTTGTATTATTGTCCCTTCGGCTGTGCTTTTCTGTTGGTTTTTTGAAGGAAAGACTAATTTCGAATTCTAATTTGCACTTGAATTCACTATGGTAAACATTATGTTTTTTTGTCCCTTCGGTGGTCTTTGTCCTTTTGTCATTTGAAAAAAAGACTAATTCTGAATTCTAAATTAAATTAAATTTCATGCAGACAAACATCGTATTCTTTTGTCCTTTCGGTGGTGCATTCCTGGTGATTTTATGAAGGAAAAATCTTTTGAATTCTACTTTCAGTTGAATTATTTATGGAAAATATTGTATTCTTTTGGTCCCTTCGATTGTGCCCGTATGTTGGTTTTCTAAAAGAAATACTTATTCTGAATTCTAATTCTAATTTAATTCCTTGTTGGGAAGGATTGTATTATTTTGTTCCTTTAGACATTGGGAAAAACTTATTATAGAATTTACTCAACAAGCTTTCCCAAGATGTAATAGACTCGAGCGTGCTGGAATCCAACCATGCCCTAGCTCTATCGTGAAGAGAAAAAGGGAAAAGTCTAAGATGGACCGACTCATCAGAGAAGTTCTGGAACTTGAATGTGGCACAAATATCCTTGAACTTCTTCACATAGCTGTAAGGATTTTCAAGATCCAAGCCATGAAATGAGGGTAAGAGTTGGATGGCATGTGGCTTTAGATCAAAATGGGTAGTATTGGTTGGTGGCAACACTATACAAGAAGGAGAGTTAGTCGCAACGGGTGCAAACAAATCCCTAAGGGATGTAGTGAAGTCCATGTTCCAAGCTCTAGGTTGCTCTACATTCTCTGGTTGATTTGCATTCCTTAAATTGTCCCCCATCTCAATTGTCTCTCTCTCAACAAGTGCTCTCTTATTTCTCCTAAGAGTTCGTTCTATTCGGGATATAAAGGTATCAACTCTAAGTTCAGGGATCTCCGACCAAGTATACACCACACAAAAAGCAATAAAATAAACTAACTAGCAGAAACAAAAGAATAAAATAAAATACAAATAACAATAAAATAAATGCAAAAACAGAAAACATAATACTCACAAATTGGACCAACAAAAATTGGCAAATTTTTTTTTCTCAGCTGCTGTCGATCTGCTGATGCTATCTAAAGAGATGCGCTTGAGCACAGGTAAAATGTGATTCGAAAAACTGCAAAAACTGATCAAACACAAAAAATTTCTTTTGTTTTTTTTATGTATATATATTTTTATTTTTTTATGGGAAATTGCAAATAGAAACAAATAAACTAGAATAAAATTGCAAAAAGAAAAATAAAACAAAAATGCTAACTAAACTAGTAGAAAAATAAAATTAATTAAGACAAAAATTTAATTTTCACAAACAAAACAAATTTCCGGCAACGGCGCCAAAAACTTGTTGGTAGTTTTAAATTACTTGCAAGCACACGAGTCGTTTGCAATATAGTGTGTGCAAGTGCGAATTCGAATCCACAGGGAATTGCATCTTGAAAATAGATTTTTATCTAAATTAAACCTATTTTAACCTAGTTCTGAATTTCGAACTATGTCGTGCAAAGAATATAAATTAAACTAAATTGATTTAAAACAAATGATAAAAACACTAAGGTTTCTGAATCCACCCCACCAAATTAAAGCATATATTTTCATGATTTTTATTCCTACAACCGACAAGCAATTGCATCCTATGTATGTTCTATATAAAAGTAATTTATCAAATAATTCAATGAATCCATCGATATACAAATCACAACGAATACCCTAATTAAATCAAATCATCCAATGTATCCGTTTAATTTACAAATCACAGTGGATATCTTATTTAATTTGAATGATTCGATGTATCCATCGGATGAAACACATCAAATATCCAATTTGAACAGTTTATAAACAAAACAATCAATTATAAGAATTTACTCAAACAATTGATTTGAAATAGAACATCAATACAAAAATGTCAGAATCGTACGAACATATATGAAAATATAATGCTAATCAATGGTGAGGCTTCATCTTCAACCTTAGATGAAGGTTATAGCCTCTCATGATTATGAAAATAAATTTCACAATTAAAGTGCTAAATATTAAACTTTAGAACACAAAAGAAATAAATTAAAGCTGAAAATACATTGAGAGAGGAATTACACTTGCAACCCATCTCTTTGTTTTTTCTTCTTTTTGTTTTTGCTGTGCGGCGCTCTCTCCCATTGATAGCAAAGCCTTCGAGATCCACAAACTTGAAGATGAAGTGAAATGGGGCTTTTATAGGGAAACTCCATGAGTGCAATGTATTTCCAACCGATGTGGGATGTAGAATGTGTTTCCAACCGATGTGGGATGTGGGATGTGGGATGTGAGATGTAGAATGTGTTTCCAATCGATGTGAGATATGAGATTTAAGCCTTCACTACTGCTGGCACCATTATTCTTCATGACATCTTCCTTCCATCTTTTTGATTTTTCCTTCAAAAATGACATCTTCCACCTGAGTGCTCAAATCAATTAATTGCATAAAACTGGTGATGGAATGGCGAACATCTTTTCATTGTACACATGATGCAAATTTCTCATCTCTATTCTGACTTGGTCTTTCTCTACAAGTGTTGAGGCCATCTTTGCTGCCTTGCCTCACCATTAAGAGATAATATCCGAAAAGGTCTCATTGAGATTTTGCTTGGTTGTCACAAAGTCCTTTATAGTGATATCCAATTGAGTGTTATATGCATACCGAGCCACGAATGGTTGAGCCATACCCTCTCATTCTTTCAAAGTGTTGGTGATGCCTTTCCTATTTTTGTATTTGGCTTAATTTGAGTTTAAGCTTAAACTCCAAGAATGTTACAAGATTTGTAACTAAATATAGTAAGAGAAAGTATGAGATTTTCATTGAATGAATTTGTGTTCCTTAATACAAGTCCTTTTTATACTAGTTATAGACTACTTAGCCAATCAATTAGTAGTTACACAAGTTATTATAATCTATTTTGACACTAACATTTGTATAACTAACTGACTTCTTCTTAGTCCTCTCCTTATCTAGTATGTCAAGCTGATGTGTCTATAATCCTTGAAGACCTAGTGATCTTCTAGGCCTTATAACAGTTTTCATTGCATCCTTCTCTACTCCTGCTGTATTACTCCATTTTGCTACCTCCTTCAAGCCTTAAAGGTCCTTTCTATTTTCTTTGTTTATAGCTGCATCAATATTTCCCCCATTGAGAGCCATCTTTTCCTCAAGGTGGAATTATGGAAAGTTTTTTTAAAGTCAGAAGAAAACTCCCATGTAGCCTCTTCTAAGGGAAGACCCCCCATTGAATCAACCACTAAATGACCTAGTTACCTTTCTTCAAGATTTGTCTATTTGCCACTACAGCTAGAGGTTTGAAAATTGGATGACCTTCCTAATTACATGCAGGTAAAGCATATGGAAAAATTCCTTCATCTAGTCCTTTATATCCTTTTAGCAATGAGACATGAAAAACATTATGTATTTTTGCATCCTGTGGCAGCTAGAGTTTATAAGCAACTTTGCCAATCTGTTTGATAATAGGGAAAAGCCTAAAGAATCTTCTCCCTAACTTGTTATACTATCTAGTAGCTACAAAAACCTATCTATAAGGTTGAAATTTAAATAGGACCAACTCACCAACCTTAAAGGACTAATCCTTCCTATGTTTATCAGTTGCAACTTTCACTTATGCTTGAGTCTTGTGCAGATGATGCTTCTCTAGTTGAAGAATTTTAGTTTTGTCCCCCAAGTCTTGATCAATACTGGATAAGATACTCTCTCCTCTTGAATATGATGCAATGTTAGGAGGTTTTCTACCAAAAACCACTTCAAAAGGAGATATGCCAATAAAAGAATGAAAAGGAATGTTGTAGTGAAATTCTATCCAACATAAGAATTTAGGCTATCTCCCAGGGCTATCACTCATAAAACACCTTAATTATTGCTCCAAAGATATGTTAACTACCCCAGCTATTCACAAAATATGAGAAACAGATGAATAATCATCTGCTTCCGGAAGAAATCAAAGAATTTCTTGGGAATCCTATAAGACCCATTCGTTCTTTTTTCTCTGATAGATGGTTCGAACTTCATCTGGGTTTAAATCCTACTGAGAGGTCCACTAGGGATCAGAAATTGTTGAAGAAAGAACAAGATGTTTCTTTTGTCCCTTCCAGGCGATCAAAAAATAAAGAAATAGTTAATATATTCAAGATAATTACGTATTTACAAATTACCATCTTAATTCATCCTATTTCATCAGATCTGGGATGTGATATGGTTACGAAGGATGAACTGAATATGGATAGTTCCAATAAGATTTCATTCTTGAACAAAAATCTACTTTTTTGATTTATTTCATCTATTCCATGACCAGAACAGGAGGGATACACGTTACACCACAATTTTGAATCAGAAGAGAGATTTCAAGAAATGGCAGATCTATTCACTCTGCCAATGGTCAAGCTAGATCTAGTGTATCATAAGAGATTTTCCTTTTCTATTGATTCCAACGGATTAGATCAAAAATAATTCTTGAATGAGGTATTCAACTCTAGAGATGAATTGAAAAATAAATCTTTATTAGTTCTACCCAGTGTTTTCATGGACGTTCTTGGGACTCGCCTAGGGCACGCCTAGGGGCGAGGCGAAGCAAAAATGCTCCGGGGCGCCTGAAGTTAGGCGTTTCTTTCCTTGGGCGTTTGGTTTTTTGTTTAGGAGGGGCGAGGCGAAGCAAAAATTGAAATTCTTGATCAAGGGAGGAACAATATCACCATTTTTGTTCAATAAGATACCAAAGTGGATGATTGACTCATTTCATACTAGAAAGAATTGTAGGAAGTCTTTTGATAACATAGATTCCTATTTCTCAATGATATCCCACGATCAAGACAATTGGCTGAATCCCGTGAAACCATTTCATAGAAGTTCATTGATATATTTTTTTTATAAGCAAATCGACTTCGATTCTTGAAAAATCCGCATTATTTCTGCTTCTATTGTAACAAAAGATTCCCTTTTTTTTATGTTGAAAAGACCCGTATCAATAATTATGATTTTACATATGGAAAATTCTTCAATATCTTGTTCATTCACAACAAAATATTTTCTTTGTGCGATGGGTAAAAAAACATGTTTTTTTGGAGAGAGATATTATTTTACCTTCTCTAATCGAGTCACAAGTATCTAACATATTCATATATAAAGATTTTCCATAAAGTGATGATGAAAGGTATAACTTGACCAAATCTTTCCATTTTGCAATTCGATACAATCCATTAGTTCCTAGAGCTATTTACTCATTGCAGACATTTCTGGAACACCTCTCACAGAGAGACAAATAGTCAATTTTGAAAGAACTTATTCTCAACCTCTTTCAGATATGAATCTATTTGAATCAGAAGAGAAGAACTTGCATCAATATCTCAATTTCAATTCAAACATGGGTTTGATTCACACTCCATGTTCTGAGAAAGATTTACCATCCAAAAAGAGGAAAAAACAGAGTCTTTGTCTAAATAAATGCATTGAGAAAGGGCAGATGGATAGAACCTTTCAACGAGATAGTGTTTTTTCAACTCTTTCAAAATGGAATCTATTCCAAACATATCTGTCATGGTTCTTTACTTCAATAGGGTACAAATATCTAAATTTGGGGATATTGCGAAATCACTTCCCCAAGACTTGAACTCTTTATTGAAGAAGGTATAATTTTGGTGCCGTTTTGGTATATTAGCCTCAATTTCGACATTTGGTTGCTTTTCAAATGGTTTTGCGCGTGTTATTCAGTTAGCTGTCTCTAGGGTTGCTTAACTTGTTATTTGATAATTTTCCATCTCTCCTTTTTTTTCCCTCCCCATTTTTTCCTGGGTCTGTTAGTAAGTTTTAACTGATTGCGTGTTTTTGCTAAAGAGTTTCATAACATTACTTACGATTATCTGTAAGTACAATCCTCTTGCAGTCATAATTATCAGTTGAAAGAAATATCAGAAGTAGTGATGCAGTGAATGGCCAAAGTTCTCAATTTTGATTTATAGGTTATTTGGCGGTGGGGTGAGGACAGGTGTTATATGTGTGTGGCTAACTTTATTTACACAATTGGGTTTGCTGATGATTCTATTTGAAGCATGGCTAGAGGCTCTCTTGATACTTCAACATGTTGACTAAGGTTCTAAGTAAGATAACCTGTTCTTCTTACCATAGTAAACAAGGCAGAGTATGCACAGGCAGATAGACTGCATACACAGTAATATTAATGTTCGAGGCTTTTGAGAAATTAATTGATCATGCTCATGAAGTCTGGATATTATAGGTTTTGGACTCTTGGTTGCTATTTTCTTTCTTAAAATGTCGAGTGAGTCACTGAATTTGATTGCTGATTTTAGCCCTCAATTGACTGGTTTCAATCTAGCTGAAACTTCTCCCATGCACTTACTTTTAAGAGCTTAATGAAAACTATGCTTAGTAACTGTGATACTTAGGGGGGGAATTACATTGTATCACTAAGTAAGATCTACTATTTAGTCGATAATTAGAGACTCAGTTGGTACTTTAATCTCAACTGAAATGATATCAAGTTAAAAATTTGAGTGAAGCTCAACTTTTTTTAGCCTTACTTTATGGATTGGTAATTTGGAGCATTTGTATGGAGATTTCAATGCCCATTTTGTGTTCATAGGTTTGGGGTTTGAGGTGTGTGTAAGGGTTTTAACAATAAAATAAAATAAAAAACTCTTCTTAGCCTTACTTTAGTTAGGTCCAGTTTGGCCTAAGTGTAGTTTCAGTTTATGGCT
The DNA here is from genome assembly GCA_023935145.1 of Bretschneidera sinensis. Lineage (NCBI taxonomy): Eukaryota > Viridiplantae > Streptophyta > Magnoliopsida > Brassicales > Akaniaceae > Bretschneidera > Bretschneidera sinensis. The sequence goes on from CM043700.1 coordinate 34,494,668, forward strand.
TATGGCTATCAAAATGGTTTTTTGGAACAGTTTTGGATAAAATAACTGTGGAGCCAAAAACTATTTTATGTTAAAAAAACTGAAACTATTCGTATAGACTTTCTTAGAAACTCCTTTTTTAGCTTTTGATTCTTTTCGGAAACCTTTTTTTGGGATATTTGGCCTAGCTTCTATTTATAGGAATCAAAAAACATTTTATAAACTTTTCCAAATGGGACGTGATGGGTGTAGTACTTATTAGAATTGTTCATTTTTCTATCCATGATTGAAACATTGTTAAGACGATTAATATCACATAAACTTGATCATATTGACTATGTGTTTTTGGCTTTATTTTGTTGTTCTTTTTTTTATCTTTAGTATTAACATATCTTTGAATTGTTTTCCTAAGTATTGATTTTTTGTTTCCTTTCTGGAATGGACTTGTTAATTGTCCGACTTTGTTAATTTCTTTTATATCATCATCTGACTTAACTTTATTATTATGTGAAATTAGGTTTCCCAGTATCTTCGTAGTAAAAATTGGGATACAAGGGTTGCTGCTGCTCATGCCATCGAGGCTATTGCTCAAAATGTTAAGCACATGTCTTTGACTGAACTATTTACTTTTGTTGACATGAAGATGTCTAAGGCTGGGATATCTGGTATTGTTGAAGACGTGGTGGCGTGGCCTAATTTTCATTCTAAAATTGCTTTAAGTGTTTCATTTAGAAGGTTGTTAATGGTTTCTGTTTATCTTACTGTACCTATGTCTTTATTGGACATTTTTATCCATTACCTATGTATTCATGAGTGTTTAGGTGTTATTGTCATTGGTTAAAATTGGTTCTTTCTAATTGTTCATTATTGTGGTAACGGCTTTGATATCAACAAGGTGTTGGAATTTGGTGCTTTGTTGGCATCTGGAGGGTAGGTAAAATAATTCATCTCTGTTTATTAGTTTCTAGTTATTTGAAGTATGTTTGCTAACTTGGGACTATCTGGAGGGCCCTAACTTGTGACTGTCCAATATAGTCCCACCACAGAAAAAGCCAAATCTCATAATTGTCTCACCTAAGGGTACCAAAGCAAAAGATGGACTGTTTCAATTTCTTCTTATAACGGTTAACATCTATTTACTTAATTGGAGCCCAAGTCTTCCAAATTGCTTTCCAAAGGAAATTTGTTTTCCTCTCCCCTTGATTTTACTTAAATGAAGAGCTCAATGTAAGATTTACCTTTGAAAATCCCATCATCCTGTAACTCCAACTTCACTGTCTGCTCTTGTAAAAAAATCTAGAGAGCTCCTCAATTTCCCAACCTTGAGCATTGCGGGTGAAAGCCTCACTCGAAGCTCTTATGCCATCACTCTTAACCAAAACCTCCTAATTTCTTTCCAAAGAGAAAAGGGATGGAAATTGGGACTTGAAAGGATATATGCATATTAGGTGTCATTCCAAAAGCTAATAGAATGCCTTCTTATCCACCTCAAACCAAACCAAACCAAAGGCAAGAACATATCACAACCTTTTCCAAATGCCCACACCATAAGGATCTCTCCCTTTCTTAGAAACCCATCCATTATGTACGCTATTGTACTTAGCAACCGTAAATCTCCAAAGCCATTTCCTAGGAAGTGTTTTCTTAAATAAAATAAGAGATTTGATACCTTAAGCCACCATACTCAATAGGTTGCTTCACCATCTTCCAATTTACCAAGTGAAGTTTATGTCTCTCCCCCACATATTTTGTAGAAAATCTTTTTTGGATGTCCTCCAATCTTATAGCAATTGGAGAAGGAATGGTAAACAAGGACATAAAGTAGATGGGAAGGTTGGAAAGGATGCTATTAGAGTGAGTCTCCCTCCCTCCGAAAGATAAAATCTCTTCGACCCGGGTAAGCTGCTATTCAAACTTTGTAACAATAGGGCCATAGCACCCAATGGTAATCCTAGATAAATCAAGGGAGGTCCCCAACACAGCAACCCAAAGTACTAGCCAAATGACTACCATACACACCATCACCATAAGGAATAAGCTAACTCTTCCCTAAATTAACCTTGAACTCGGCCACTGTTTATGCATATAGGAATGCATTTTAGATTTATAATTTGATAGTCATCCACTCCACACAAACTGTAGTATCATTGGCAAAAAAAAATGAGAAATCATCACCTTATCTCTCCTACCTCTCACCTTAAAGCTACTAAGAAGACTTTTAGCAAGGCATTCGACAACATCTTACTAAGAACTCCTTCACTAAGGTAAATAAGAGAAGGGATAAGGGTCTCTTTGGCGAAGTCCTCTTGATGCCTTGAAATATGTGGAAGGGTTTTTATTAACAATAATGGAGAAAGAAGTTGAAGAATTGCATTTCTTAATCGACGTGCATAGAAGCTCACCAAAGCCTATCCTTTAAAGGACTCATAGTTACTGGGATCCTTATATCCCCTTGGAATCATTATCTGGATCTTACGTTTCGATTTACGGTGCATTCGCACATCAAATCCCTAAAACTGACCTTTCGGCAAGGCACTCAACAACATCTTACTAAGAACTCTTGCATTAAGGTGCTTATAAGAAAAAAGAACTCTTACATTAAGGTAAACATGAGAGGAGATAAAGGATCTCCTTGGTGAAGTCCTCTTGATGCCTTGAAATATGTGGAAGGGTTTTTATTAACAATAATGGAGAAAGAAGTAGAAGAAATGCATTTCTTATTCCACTTACACAAAAGCTCACAAAAGACCATCCTTTGAAGGACTCATAGTTATTGGGATCCTATACCCTCTTTGGAATAGCGATCCAGATCCTACATTCCGATTTGTGGTGCATTCATGCATCAGATCCCTAAAATTGATGATTAAAATTTTTCTTAAGACTTCTAGTTAAAAGATTGAAAAAATGGTTTCTAGATAGAAGAAAGGAAGTAAGAGAATGCTCATACTTTATTTTTAAATTTATATTTTCTAATATTATGTTTGTTGACTTTACTATTTTGTCAAAACTCTAATATCTTCTAAACTATTATTCCATGCACATAATTATATTTAAATTGTACTCATAAATATATCTAATTTTCTAATTTTATACATGTACTTATATATAAAATGAACCCTTTAAGTCTACCCCAACGTATCACATTCCCGTACCTCGAACTTGGACGTACCTAGTTCCTAGTAACTATGGAAGGACTTATACGAGAAACTCCAAGAAACATGATATCATAGGCCTTCTCCATGTCAAGTTTGAATATAACACCTACTACCCTTCTTTGATAATAAAACCAACCACCTCATTAGCAATTAACGAGGTGTCTAGCCATTGGAAAAATATATAGATGTTTAATGTTTTCTTAGAGTTTAAATCTTAATCCTAAAATGTTAAAAGAAGTGATGAGATGGCTGTTAAAGAGAAAAAATAAGAGACTGCCACTATCTACATGGGTTGGTTTAGAAGGAAGCTTCATTTGTTGCCTTGATTTGTGAGTAAAGAGAATGATTATGTAGTGGAGTTAATGGACATTTCCTTTCTCCATATATGTAAGGCTAATGGCAAGGTTTGAAAGTTAAAAAACTATATTTTAGGTGTTAATGAAACTTTTACTTATCAAATTTTCTACCCTTTGGAATTAGCTAAAGTCATATGGAGCAGGGTAGGGTTTGGGTAAGTCTTACTTAAAAAAAGAGGGTTTGGGCACATCTTAGGTTCAAATGTTACTAAGAGAAAGAAAAATGATTGTGGAGCTTCTCCTCTGAAAAGAACATAGTGAGTGTGCATATCTCCAAATGCAGCTCTCTTCACTTGAACAGTGTTATTAGTCAGATTTTTACAACGATTTTTGGAATAAGATTACACTATCATTTACTGTATTGTATGTGCAAAAATAGTGACAGGGAGTTTCTTTTATAGCATTCTGCTACTACTATGAAACTATTATCTGTTTTGCAAAAATGATTAGTATCACTTGCTGGTTGTTGGGAAGAACATGGAGTCTGTGGTGTGAGTTAAATTGTTTTTTGTTTAAGAGGTTTAATTATGATGCATTGGCTTGAAGGTCTTTGATCCTTGCTTACAAATCTCTTTTTCCTTTCAAATACTTCCTGTATCATTTTTTATGCCTGTGGTGTGAATTAAATAGCTTTCCGTTTGAGAGGTTGAATTATGATGCATTGGCTTAAAAGTCTTTGATCCTTGCTTACATCTCTCTTTTTCCTTTCAAAAGCATCATATACCAATTTTTATCAACATTTGGTGGATGATTTATGCTTTAGGACATAATGTTTTCACCTTTCCTCTCTTTTTATTTTTAGGGGTTTCCTATTATACATTCTCTATGCTTGATTGCACCACTTTCGTCCTTTGTCCATAAAATTAAACTCAAGAAGTTATTATATAATCTCCTTACTTCTTAAGTATTTGGCTTTAACCTTGATCATTTTGAGGCTTTAGACGGTCTTTTTTAAGATGGCTTTGGGTTTGATCTTGTGAAAAATAATCATGTTTCCTTTCACTAATAAGTTGTTATTTTGAAGATTAGTTAGCATTCACTGAATTGATAATGAATACAGCATCTTCGAATGATCATTTTGTAATGGGAAATAGTGGATAGTCTGACATGCCATATGGACTTTGATTTATTATATCCTTACTTAGGAGTGACTAGCCTTGAGATAGTCTCGTTGGATATGCACTATGTGCCATGTATGGCATAGTTGAGATTGCTTGGAACAATTAGAGAGCTTTGTGAATCTTCACTACTAATTCTAGTGTCCCTTAATGTTAACCCTTTTGATAAAATATGGGCCTCTAATTATAACAGTAAAGTATAAAGAATTAATTGAGCCATTTTCCATCAGCTTAAGCTTTTGGGATAATTGGTAACTCAACTTTTTCTTCACATGGTATCAGAGCTCCAAGTTGTTCCCCTTTCATTTAATATTTGACCCAGTTCTTTGCCCTTCGACATTTGGGTTTCCTTTCATTGTGGGTTTTAGTGCAAAACCTTTAATTCTTCAGTTGGCTTGCACGTGAGGGGCATATTAATTCCTTTTCTATCACCTTAAGCTTTTGGGATAGTTCATAACTCAGCTATTTCTTTACAATAACAATAGCTTCCCGCATTTATGAAAGCCCCAAGGAGTGTATTTAGTCCTTACTGTGATAGTGTTATGACTGGACTTGCTTTTGTTGACAGTGCTTTCTCACAAAATGGTAGGTTGTGATATTTGATATGTGGTATGATTAATACTATTGATCAGTGACTTATCAGAAAAAAAATGTTGATTAGTGATCTGAAAAAAATTACTGTTGATCAGTAATACTTTATTTTTTTATCATAGATACTTTCTTTTGATTAGTAATACTTAATAAAAGAAATACTATTGATCAGTGATTGTTTAGGGCTTATGTGGAGAAGCCTGCCTGGCTCATTTGATGCATATGTGGATGGTAATCTATGTAATTAGACTATTCAGCAACTTATCCTAGTCTGCTCAACAGCGTTAGTTGAACTCTTACAAGATGGATTGTGTTGAGCAATCTTAAAACTTAGATGAAGGCCCTCTTAATTCGAGAGGTTGATTTTTTTTTCATCCATGAGGGCACATGGATGCAGCAGGCCCCAGAGGGTTTGAAAATCTGGCAAAGGAGATGGAACCTTTTTTATATTCCCATTCTTTTTTACTCGGTAAAAGCGGCAATATCTACAATGATTACTCATCAATAGAAAAAAGAAGGATCAGCTGGAATGCCTCCAAAGAATTCATGAAGCTAGGATCTTATTGAAATGCAGGTGCTAGGAAAGATGAAAATGAGAAGTTTGTTGAAGCAGCATGAGATAGGGGTTTGGCCACTTGGATTAGATGATGCATCCTATTGTTGGTTGCCATGAGAAATAGAATATCGTAATCTAATTCAAGCAGCTAAACTGCTTATGTTTTTATAATGTTTTTGGCTTATACATTTTATGTACTTATGATTATATGTGTACATCCGTCAGGACATGATTTTCTAGGTATGAATTGTATTCTTTTTTATATTTTATTTCTAACATGTAAAGGGATTGCAATTATAGGAATGGTTTTTTGTGCATGTCATTATTGTTATTGGTGGAGACAATTGGTGGCCAAGTGGGAGAAATAAAACAAAGCAACTTTCAGTGGATTTGAGACAAATAAAAGGCAGACCAAGTGGTAGCTGCAAACTTGGACTTTCCAAGTTTGCTTTCGGTGCCAGCCGCCTACTTCTTTTTTTTTTGTTTTATGTTCACATTCAATGTTGTTTTATGTTCACACTCCATGCTGGTTTACGTTCACACTCAATGCTAAGCCTATAAATAGGCATTGAAACCTTGGTTTCAATAACACAGAAGAAGATAGTGTGAGAGATAGAGTGGCTTTTGTAACAGAGCACTGCTCTAATTTTCTCTGGGCTTTTGTCATCTAGTAAAATACTTTGGGTGTGGGTCCGAGGAGTAGGCTCATTATCAAACCTCGTTAAATCTCTGTGTTTAATTCTTTGTATGTGCGTGTTGTTCGAATTCTTATTATTTCCTTAACAACTGGTATCAGAGTGTTTGGTGATAAATTTCTGTCTGTTTTTTGTGAGGTTACTATTCACATAAATAATGAATTTCATGAATAGTAAAATTTTGCCTGTGGTATCAATTCATCGGCAACGGTGTTCTAATACATGGAGGTTCACAGAAATTGTCAGAAACGATCCAGAGCTCTAGTATTTGAGTGGGAGCAATGGCGGACGAAGGTAAAGCAAGGACCGAGAAGTTCAATGGAGAAAACTTCGGTTTGTGGAAGATGCAAATAGAAGATTATCTTTACCAGAAAGACCTCTATCTTCCTTTTGGCGGCAAAACAAAGAAACCACGGGAAATGACAAATGAACAGTGGAAGGTACTGGACAAGAAGGCTCTTGGTACGATCAGACTCTCTCTCGCTGCAACTGTCGCGTTCAACATCTCGAAGGAGAAAACCACTGCAAATTTAATGGCGGCTCTGTCCAAAATGTACGAGAAACCTTCAGCCTTAAATAAGGTATTCTTAATGAAAAGACTCTTCAATATGAAGATGGAAGATAGCGGTAGCATTGCTGAACTCTTAAACGGTTTCAACACACTAACAAGTCAGTTGGAATCCGTTGGGATCAGCTTCGATGACGAAGTTAGAGCACTGCTAACTTTGTCAACGTTACCAGATAGCTGGGATAGTTTGGTAATGGTTGTTAGTAACTCTTCTGGCTCTGGAAAGCTAAAGTTCGATGACGTTGTGGGAGTTCTTCTAAGTGAAGAATTGCGCAGAAGATCTTTAGGATCTGTGAAAACGTCTAGGAACACTTTAAGCATAGAAGAGAGAGGAAGATCTTCAAATAGAGGAAACAAGAACCGTGGAAGTTCTAAATTTAGGAAGAGTAAATCAAGAGGACCAAAATCAAGAAGTGGAGGTTGCTGGAACTGCGGAAAGAAAGGACATCTGATGAGAGATTGCAAAGCACCAAAGCAGAATGATAATCAGGAAACTAAAAATTCTATTAATCTTTCTGATAAAGAGTCTGATGCTTTGATCCTTTCTGTTGCTATTCGTAATGATTTTTGGGTGATAGATTCTGGTGCATCTTTTCATGCTACCTGTCAGAAGAAGATACTCCAAAATTATATGCAGGATGATTTCGAGAAAGTGTATATCGGAGATGATGAACCATGCAACATAACTAGAAGAGGAGATGTACAGATAAACCTGGCGAATGGGACTACCTTACAGTTGAAGGACGTGCGACATGTTCCGAATCTCACAAGGAATTTGATATCAGTAGGCCAACTGTCAGATTTATGATGCAGAACCACTTTCACAAGTGATTCATGGAAGGTGTCGAAAGGGGCTATGGTGATAGCTCACGGAAAGAAAGAAGACACTCTCTATATGACAAGTGGAACAAATAGTGTTCTAACAGTTGCATCAATAAATTTAGGTGTAGACACCTGGCACCGCAGACTTGGGCACATGGGTGAGAAAGGTATGAAGGTTATGCTATCAAAAGGGAAGATTCCAAATTTGAAGCATCTAGACCTGAGCTTCTGTGAAGACTGTCTCTTTGGAAAGCAGAAAAAGGTGAGTTTTTCTAAGACAGGCAAAAAACCAAAGCTTGAAAAGCTGGAATTGGTCCATATAGACGTGTGGGGACCAACTAAGGTACTATCTCTTAATAGGTCTCAATACTATGTTACTTTTATTGATGATTCCACTAGGAAGTTATGGGTGTATTTCTTGAAGCATAAATCTAATGTATTTGATGTCTTCAAAAAGTGGAAAGCTATAGTTGAGACTGAAATAGGTCGGAAGCTAAAGTGTCTAAGGTCAAATATTGCAGTAATGAATTTGAGGAATATTGTGCTCTCAATGGTGTCAAGAGGCAGAAGACAGTTCCTAAAACACCGCAACAAAATGGAGTGGCAGAACGCATGAACCGAACCATTAAAGAACGTGCTAAAAGCATGAGGATTAATGCTGGATTACCCAAATAGTTCTGGGTAGAAATGGTGAACACATCAGTCTATCTTATCAACAGAGGACCATCTGTTGCACTTAAGTTTGGACTTCCAGAAGAAGCGTGGACGGGAAAAGAGGTAAACCTATCACACTTAAGAATATTTGATTGCACCTCTTATGTCCATATAAACTCAGATGAAAGGACTAAGCTAGACCCAAAATCCAAAAAGTGTATCTTTGTTGGATATAGCATTAATGAGTTTGGCTATCGGTTTTGGGATCAAGAAAACCGAAAAGTTTTCAGAAGTAGAGATGTAGTGTTTAACGAGAATGTTCTATATAAGGACATGATGAAACAAGTGGAAGAAGAAACAGAAAAGAAAGAGTTTGTATAACTTGAGGAAATTTCTACAAAAGAAGTGTTACAACCCAGAGATGAGAATATAGAATCTCAGACTCATGTTCCCGAAGTTCCCCCACAAGAATTAAGGAGATCAGAACGAGTTAACAAAGGTCAACCCCCAGCTCGTTATTTAATATCTCTGAATTATTTGTTATTAATTGACAATGGTGAACCAGAATGTTATGAAGAAGCAATGCAGGTTAAGGATAAGCTCAAGTAGGAGGCTAGAATGAATAAAGAAATGGACTCCCTGATAGCAAATCAGACATTGGATTTGGCTAAGCTTCCAGAAGGCAAAAAGGTTTTGCATAACAAGTGGGTTTACAAGTTGAAAGAAGAACACGATGGAACTAAGCGATACAAGGCCAGGCTGGTAGTCAAGGGATTTCAACAGAAGGCATATATCAACTATACTGAGATTTTCTCTCCTGTTGTAAAGTTATGTACCATCAGATCTGTATTGAGCATTGTTGCAGTAGAAGACTTACATCTAGAATAGCTAGATGTGAAAACCATTTTCCTTCATGGTGATCTGAATTAAGATATCTACATGAAGCAACCACAGGGGTATAAAGAACAAGGGAAGGAAGAGATGGTCTATAAGCTCAAGAAATGCTTGTATGGGTTGAAACAAGCACCCAGACAGCGGTATATTAGGTTTGATAATTTCGTGTCTAAAAACAGGTATACAAGATGTAACGCTGACCACTGTTGTTATTTCAAGAGGTTTGATGATTCCTACATCATTCTTCTATTGTATATGGATGATATGCTTATTGTAGGATTAAGCATGATGGAAATAACAATGTTGAAGGAACAACTCTCCAAAGAGTTTTCTATGAAGGATTTAGTAATGGCTAAACAAATCCTTGGTACCCGCACATCGACATCAGGTACCATTTCATACGGGGGCTCTTAGAAGAAAGGGTTATTACGCTGGAAAAGATTCACACCAGCAAGAATCCTGCAGACATGTTAACCAAGACTGTTACGATTGAAAAGCTGAAAAGATGTTCAGCTTCGATCGGTCTTCACGCCTAAAGACGCGAAAGAAGACTCACACCTAGTTTGACTATGTTGGAATTTCGTTACAAATCGTAAATTGTCTCCAAGTGGGAGATTGTTATTGGTGGAGACAATTGGTGGCCAAGTGGGAGAAATAAAACAAAGTAACTTTCAATGGATTTGAGACAAGGCAGACCAAATGGTAGTTGCAAACTTGGACTTTCCAAGTTTGCTTTCGGTGCCAGCCACCCACTTCCTTTTTTTTGTTTTATGTTCACACTCAATGCTGGTTTACGTTCACACTCAATGCTGAGCCTATAAATAGGCATTGAAACCTTGGTTTCAATAACACAGAAGAAGATAGTGTGAGAGACAGAATGTCTTGTAAAATCAAGTGAGTGGCTTTTGTAACAGAGCACTGCTCTGATTTTCTCTGGGCTTTTGCCAACTAGTAAAATACTTTGGGTATGGGTCCGAGGAGTAGGCTCATTATCGAACCTCGTTAAATCTCTGTGTTTAATTCTTTGTGTGTGCGTGTGTGCGTGTTGTTCGAATTCTTGTTATTTCCTTAACAATTATGTCTCATTGTTTATTTCTATGAAAAGAATTTTCTCCTTTTTCTGATTTACAATGATGAACAAAACTACCCCATTCTCCTCCCACACACCCATACATCTCTCCTTATCCATAAATAAGTTGTTAGCTTGAGGAATTGAACTCACAACCTTAAGGCACCCTAGTGCATTTCATTTAGGGTGATAACCAATGAGCCAAAGGGTTAAAAAATTACGTCCCCTTATTTAGTTATTTTCCTTTTTTTTGAATGTTTTCCAATGCTCTCTTTTGCTAGTTGATTGACAAATGATCACTTTTTCATCAATTTTTGTGGTGAGCTTGCTTTCTATTAAATTTTTTGAAAATATTATGTAAATATCTACTTTTGCTAGCGATTTCTTACAAAATGGTTTCTGCCCTTATGATTTTGGCCCATTGATCAATTAAGTTTCCTTTCAGCAATTTTCTACTATGTCTATTTTCTCAATTCAGCCTTCTTTTGAAGTTCACTTTGGTGTGTATATGAGTAGATAAAAGTGGAAAAGTTCTATAAGTGAGTGATTAGCATAAAAAAAATCAAGAATCATAATTAGTGTTTAGAGATCTCTCTCTTAGTCTAGCCTTGATGGTTGTACCTATTTTTTACTACATCAACTTGACATCTAAATAGATTTTCGTGGTGTTTGGTTTAAAAGGTGCAGCTACATGGTTAGATTGAAAATAGGTGGTAAAATGAGGTCTGCATATAATAGTAATCGTATTGACTTAACAGATAGTTCATATGTAAAGGTGAATATCAAGGAGCGTGGAAAACATCAATTCTATTGAAAATCACGCAGCCGAATGATATGTGTGCCAGCCTTGAGATTTTAATTTGATGTTTGTGGAGTATTTTGGCTATTTTATCAGACTACTGCAAACAGTAAAAGAAAAGAAAATATCCAAAGAAGGGAAGGATGAATGAAGAGTTTGATCGTAGAGAATGGTGTAGAACTTTGGAGGTTCTTCATCTTCTTAGCAATGGTGCAGACACCGTGGTCTTCTGTATACACCACAAATTTATTTAATCAGTGACTTTCAATTAGAAGAATCTTTTCATGTCTATAATTGGAGTTTATTATCAGTAGATGTAGATAGCAGTACCATCATCTGACTATCTCATTCTTTCTGTAGTCTTTTTATAGCACTCTGATTCACTCAGACTTATGGTTTGTGCCTGCTAATAGCTTTATAGTATGATTTCTATCTGCATGATTGGTTCCTTTTGTATATGGTATATGAATTAAAATTCTTAGATCTGTTTCAATGCAGGAGTATGACATTGTGAATGATAGTTTGAAGAACCCATGGGAGCGTCTGACTCGACAGAAACAGAATCTTCGACACCGTTTGGGTTAGTAATTCTCTTACTTTCATGTGTTTATCATGGATTGGTATTTTTTGCAGATCCATATTGCATATTTGGTAGCATTGTTAAGTACAAAGGGGTGTGTCTTGAGATTATGTTTTCTAGAAGCTGGCAATTTTTAATGTATTCAAAATTCTAATCCAAATATAATTATTTGACTATTTGAGGCTATTATTTTTTCCATGGTTGATGATCTCCTTGCCCCTGGTGAGGCTTCTGAAAATGTTGATTTGCTCTTCTTTTCCTTCTTTCATTCATGATACTTTACATTGTTAATATCTTAACCCCGTCGAAAGCTCTCATATTCTTCTCCCACCAAACTAACCATAAAGATACTCAAAGGATCCAAAGACACTACTTTGCTCTTCTCATTTAAAGTATGAATACCTTACCAAGCCCGAATGAATTCTCTTGTTAATGACCAAAAGTGCCCAACTCCCACAAAGGTCTAACTGACAGGTACCAAAGCAAAAGATGGTTGGCATTTTCAGCATCCTATTTATAAAACAAGAGCATCATTAACCCTTGCAATAGAGAAAAATGAAGGAAATTAGGTCTTCAAAGAAGTGCAACCATATGAAGGATCGTGCCAAAACCAAATAGTATCCTCTCTACCTGGATCAAAACTCAAAAAGGATAGGAAAACCTCTTTCCCCTTCTCTATCCATTTCCAAAGACCTACACCATAAGGTTCCCTATCGACCACTGAAGTCCACCCATTATGCCCCAAAGTGTACGTAGCAATAGTAACACACCTCCATAAATGATTTCTCTTAACCATTAATCTCCACAACCATTCACTAATAGAGCCTTGTTAAAAAGAGCAAGAGATTTAAGATTCAAGCCCTCACTCAATACCATCTAACCAAATAGATCTTGTGCATGTACCCCACATCGCCCTAAAGAAACCTCCTTGAATATCTTCCAACTTTCTAGCCAGCAAAGAAGGGATAGGAAAAAAAGATAAAGTAGGTCATAAGGTTAGAAAGATTTCTTTTATTGAGAGTCTCACTCCTCTTGTTAGAGAGATAAAGTTTCTTCCAACCATCAAGTCTTCATTCAAACTTTCCACAATTGGTCAAGAACTCGTTTCTCTTTAAAAGAAGCTCCTAACCTGAACCCAAGGTAGGACAATGGAAGAGCTCCCACACTATAATCCATAATACTCACTATTCGATTTCATCTAAGAATTTGATCTTAGGTGCTTCGTACAACCTTCAAAGGACTTTATGAGAGAAACTAAGTCATTGAGCATGTTTATATTTTCTTTTTGTTACTTTATTTTTTTCCCACTCTCTTTGTTGGTGTATTTAGAAGGCATATAAGTTGTAGACTTGTAGATGATGCTCTTTGATCGGTATGTCCTTTTAGTGGGTGAGTGATTATTACAGAAAGTTAAATGATGCTCACTGGTGTAAAAAGATGGAATTCAGTACTTTTCTGATTTAATATCTTACATACACTTTTTATAGTAGTTTAGTTTCTTTCTGTTTGTAATTTGCAAGTGTGTTGTTGCATTTCATTTTTACATCAGAAATGGTGATTTAGTTTGCTTGTAGAATTCCCTTTTTCTATAGTCATTTCCTATATGTATACTTGATACCATGAGCTCTTATATAGTGTTTCCTACATTTTACTTCCATTAACACTGATTCCTTATGGTAACATGATTCCTATATACAAGTTTGGATGTGTGTGAGCAGTTTATGGATGTCAGTGACATGATTAAGGATGAAGATCTTATTGTTCACAAATTGCACTCCCATGGAAATGGGTTAGATAGTATGTTTTAAACGACCCCATCAGCACATAACATCCAACGATTTGTTTCAAGTATGGTTCCCAATGTTGTTTCTAAGAGGCCAAGTGCAAGAGAATTGAATCTCTTAAAGCGAAAAGCAAAAATAAATTAAAAAGACCAAGCTAAAGGTTGGTATGAGGATGGTGATTCAGAGATGCCATGTGTGCAGAGTACAACTCCAAAAGGCTTTTCTCCTGATTCATTTTGTTCCAATAAGGTATTAGAATCTTTAATGTCCTAGTTTTTGGACATTCAGACCCAAGGAAGAGAAGGATTAACTCACATCAGGTTTTAAGATTTGTTTATCCTACACCATACTGGAACTTTTTGTATGATTAATTTCTTTTCACGTTGACCGTTTGATTAATATTTTACCCATAGACATTATGCATGCCAAATTAAATGAAAGGGATGTGTATCAATTCCATCAAATGTTTCTACTTATAACAAAAAATTCCACCAAATGTTTCTCTAGATTGAACTTCTATTTTTGTATCATTAAGAAGAGTTTCTAATTTCATATAACATAGCTGATGAACTTCAAATTTGGTATGGGTGATTTACAGTGGTAGTACATTAGTCAAATGTTTGTCTCATTAAGACATGCACATCATGCGGAAGTAGTTAAGGTGGTGTAGGTTGACCCTTGCTGTATAGACATATACATATTCATATTTACATATATATATATATATATATATGTTATAATAATAATAATATATATAAATATGTGTATTTATAAATATATATGAACACGCATATATACATAGATACATGCATTCTTGAAATGAATCGTAATCAATTGTGACTTCTTCTTATGTAAGAAACATGAAATTCTAAGTTCTAGCAATTCTGGAGCGAGTAGTTGGTTTTGAAATCGTTATCTGGTTATATGGGCTCCCATGAAGGGTTATTCACATATGCTAAATGGTTTAGGGTTTTGTGGATGTGTCGAAATAACATTGAACATATAAATACAGAATATTTTTCATGGTTGATATGGAAATAGATTGGGAATTCCTCTTTTATTTATTTATTTTTTGATTAGTAAAACACACACCACTCAAACCTGGCCTCAGCATTAACCATTGAGCTAAGGCTACCTCGATAGGAATGCCTCCTTTATGAAGTAAGCAAAAAAAGTTCATGAGATAAAATTTAGGATTTATGATGAATTATCATTTATGTGTATCCATTGTGAAAAAGTTGTATTTTGTTTACCTTTTATCTTTGTTGTTCGTGTGTTAAGTTATCTAGTGCAACAATTTACTGTTGTCTTCCTTTGTAGGCAAATGTTATTATTGATGATGAGAGCCTTAAACATGATGAAGATGGGAGATGGCCTTTCCATATCTTTTTTGAACAACTCATCCTTGACTCATCCTTGATATGTTTGATCCTGGTAAGCTTTAATGTTATTTTCAATATTTAGATCCTCTTTCAGTGGATTTCTTAATCAGATAACTATTCCTCTGATCAGGTGTTGTCAGTGTGGGAGGTTCGCCACGGTAGTGTCATAGCTTTAAGAAAAATTTTGACCCACCATGGTGGTTCTGCTGAGGTGTTTATGCCTGACTTGAGTTCAGATGGTACGCTTTATGTTGATTTGAAAGACAAGGATCATTCAAGTACAATCAAGAGAGAGAGAAATTGAATTGAACATGCAAGTTCTGGTAGATGAGTCTGATCCAAATCTGAAAAGGCCAAAGCTTGAAGATTTATCATGTCCTTTGGTGGATAACATGGTTGTTGATGTCAAGCATGATAACTCTGATATCAACATAAAGGTTGAAGATAGTGGATATAAATTGGCTGCAAGGCAGGTCAATGGTCAACTTGACGTTAGTTCTGTCAAGGTAGAACTTAAATCTTATCTTGATGGTGTATCGTGTTAGTCTGAAGAAGCTATTAATTTAGCAGAGCATAAGGATTATTTTGAAGATAAGGGTTCCTCTACAAATCCCAATTTACTAAAAAATCTTCCTGAAAATTGTGAACTGATGAACTAGGTCAAACTGGCTAGACATTCTTGGCTTAAAAATTGTGAATTTCTTTAAGACTGTGCGATTCGTTTCTTGTGTGTGTTATCACTAGACCGGTATGGGTTTGTTTCCTGTTTGGATCTCTATTATTAACTGAAGCTTGTTTATAAACTAGTTTTATCCCTCCCAGAACTGATTGATGTGGATTAGGAAACTATCCAATTTTTACTTGTGTAAAAGGGAAACTATTCAATTTTTTAGTCTTTATTTTATTCGTCTCTATTGCAGTTTTGGAGATTATGTTTCGAATCAGGTTGTTGCTCCAGTGCAGGAAACTTGTGCTCAAGCACTTGGTGCTGCTTTCAAGTACATGCATTCGTCACTAGTTCATGAAACATTAAATATCTTGCTTCAAATGTAGGTAAATACCTTGTAAGTTCCTGCTTTTAGTCCTAATAATATTTGAGATATTGTTGATGTTGCTGCTTGGTAATTTTTATTTCATTTTTTCTTCGTTCAGTGTAGAAAAGAATGGGAAATTTGCCATGGAAGTCTTTTGGGTATCAAGTACTTTGTTGCTGTGAGACAGGTAAAACTTTGTTATGTTTGGTATTCTTAGTGCTTAAAGTCTTATACTTCTGGACAAAATGGAAAAAATTATTGATTGGATGAACTAAGATTTTTATGTTGGCATTTTACACTATTGTGCCTGTATTTATTGCAAGATGTTTTTGGGGTCTGCTCCTCATGTGGTTACTTGTTGCTAGTTAATCTTAGTTTTCCACCAAGTTCAAGAAGTGCAATCCTTAGATTTCAGCTTATGTTCAAGAACACTCTCTCTAGCCTCGACATCTATATGTCCCTTTTGCTTATTCCTAGTTCAATGGCCCATAGGTTGGAGAGTATTCAAAGGAGATTTCTTTGAGGTAACACGGGGTAAGAGTATTAGTATCATTTGGTAAAATGGGGTATGGCCAATCAATCATTGGAGAGAGGGGGACTTGGTCTACAATGTATCTTTTTATTCAGTAAAGCTTTACTTGGCAAATAGCTTTGGAGATTTCTTATTGAGAAGGATCACCTTTGGAGGAGTGTGGTGGAGGCGAAGTATGGAGTGGATCAAAATGGGTGGATATTTAAGGAGACTAGGGAGGCCTACGGAGTGGGGGTGTGGAGGTGGATTCAGAAAGGGTAGGAAGACTTCCGTCCTTATGTTGTGGTATCGGTGGGAAATGGAAAAAGGACCCAATTTTGGTATGACACTTGGTGTGGGAACACTCTTTTGAGGACAAATTTCCGGATATTTTCGATATTGTGAGGGGTAAAGAAGCACGAGTTAGCTCTTGTATCTTTTTGTCAAGCGAAGGGGTATCTTGAGTCGTGCCTTTTATTCGTAATGTTCATGATTGGAAAGTAGAGGAGGTGGTGAGGTTTTATGAGACCTTATATAATTCTTTAGTGGAGGTGGGTAGAGAGGATGTGATGAGATAGGGGTCTTGTCCGGACAAGGGTTGTAAAGTGAAGTACTTCTATAAGATTCTTTTTTATAAAGTACCTTTGGATGGCAACCCCAATTTCCCTTGGAAAGCAATTTGGTGCTCCCGAGTACCCAAGAAAGTACATTTTTTTTTGGGTGTGTAGCCTCTTAGGAGAAAATTCTGACAATTTACAAAAGATGGGGAAAATGATTGTTAATAGGTGCTATATTTGTAAATAAGGTACCGAGTCCATATATCATCTTTTGGTGGAATGCTTGCGCGCTAGAAGTTTGTGCTTATAGTATTTTGGGGGATTCTTGGGTGGTGGCGGGGTTCGTGAAAGATGAAATATGGGCTTGGAGTTGATTTAGGGCTTCCAAGGAGACCAAGAAGGCTTATTCATTGATCCCACACTCAATTTTTTGGCTAGTGTGGAGAGAAAGGAACTAGAGAGTTTTTGATGGGGTAGAAAGACCTATTGGAACTATTAGAGATGATTGGTTCAATAGCCTCAATTTTTAGTTTAAAATGAATGTCTTTGTAAATAATGATGATCTTTTAGATTTGGTGGATTTCTTATCTTGTAAATAGTCTTTGGCTTTGAGTTGCACCACCTTGGTACTTTATTAATAAAGTTTTTTACTTAAAAAAAAAGATTTCTAAAGATCCGTTCATCATCTTTTGCTTGTTCTTGGACTTCTCAACTTTGGAAGTTGGTGTTGCGGATTTTGGGAATTTCTTTGGGTTATTCTTTGGTGCAGGACTGTTTTTGTGGTGATTTGGGCTTTGGAGCAGTATTCAAACTTTTAAAGAGAAGATGAAAACCATTGCTTTGATTCCTTCCTCTATGGTTGGTTTTGATGGAAAGAAGCAAGAGAGCTTTTCATAGTATTGAAAGATCCATAGATTCTTTTAATTTTTGGTTTGAAGGAAATGTTTTTGTAAAAGACATTAACCTTATAGTCTTCACAAGGCACTTTTGTAAATGAGTGGCACCCCTTTGGTGCCCGTTATGTTATATCAAAAACAAATTAAGATTCCTAAAGAAATGGAGATCCTATGATAAAAAAAACTCGTCCATAGAGAAAAGGGGAAATTGGAGTGTTGTGGAGATAAGACTCTATAGAATCGAGGAAAAGATTTAGTTAGAGGACCATCCCCAACCTAAAATCTTGCCAAAAATGGATAGAGGAACCATCTCCAAGTTTATAACGAGTATTATATTCATGTGAAATGAATTGTAGTTACTTGTACCAGAAAAACTGATCGGATCTTACATTCCGATTCTTGGTATATTCGTGCATCAGATCCCTACAATTGGCGATCTGAATTTTTATTTTAAAGACTTAGCTAAAAAATTGATGGTTTTTTTTTTCTGAACACAAGAAAGTAACAATAGAACACTCATACTTTATCTTAAATTTATGTTTTCTAAAATAATGTTTATTGACTTTACTATATTGTCAAAACTCATGTTATTTTCTTAACTATCATTATGCACACAACTCTATTTAATTGTCCTCAAATACATCAATATCCCACTTTTACACATTTGCTTATACACATAGTTATCATAATCTTATGATTCACGATTCGATTCATACGATTCGATTCAATTCAGGACATAAACGATTCGAATTAGTATGTTGAATCTAAGTTAATCCTGAATTAATGTCGAATCTACGATTCAGTACGATTCGTTTCGCTTCGATTCGATTCGTACGATTTGCCCAATTCAATAAAACTTACAAATTTTTTAAATAAATTATAGAAAAAAGGTTTAAAACAAGATGCTTAGAGCTAAAATAAACACAGTTCATTAGTTTTTCTTTCTCATAAGTTAATCTAGAAATTTAGGATTCTAAGACTTTTTATGATGAAACAAACAAGCCCATATAGCATTCATATCTTTGATTTCAATCCATAATAGTATCAAGTATAGTAATACTATTATTTTATTTTATTACTTTATTACATTATTTATTAATTTATATTTTGCTATGTTAGTTGGTAGTTGTTAGCAAATTACTATTATGTAACTATAAAATGTTAATTAGAGTAGGTCATGGTAGACACACGTTTTTCCAATTTGTCACATGATCATTCAATATATGTTAAAATATTTCTATTTGTTCTACATGTATACATGTCAATTTAAATTGATTTTAAGAATTAATACTAAATCTTACGATTCGATTCTCGATTCACAAAATCGAGATTTCGATTGACGATTCGATTCTTGATTTGACAACTATGCTTATACATAACAAACCAGTTAAGTCTACCCTCAATGTACCCTATACCAGGTGGGTAATGTAGCACACTTCGTAAGTACGGTGAACCAGGGGTTCCCAGTTTCTGGTAACTATGAAATGAACTTCCAAACACTCATATGTAACATAGATAACTTCCTTAGTATTCCATTCTATTGTAGTCCATACTTACTTTATTTATCTTATGCCACTGGGAGTTCAGTTCTGAAAGAAACCTCCACAACTATTTTCCCACCAAGTCATTTTTTTTAAGATCAATTTTCTGAGTCCCAAAATTCCCCCACATTTAGGCTTGGTTGCAACCTCCCACTTACCAGTACCTAACAACAAGAAGGCCCTCCTTTTTTTATAAGAAAAAAACGTCGTATAAATATAAAAGGAACCTACAGGGTGCCTCCATGTACACCTATCTTCAAGATCTTCAAGATCCACTGCAACAATAAGAATCTTTAAAAAAGTATTCATTCTTGTCTTTTTAGTAGCCACCCATCCTTGACTAAAAATAGAGAGTGGAATCAAAGAATAGGTCTTTTCATCTCTTTAGAAGGTTGAACACCACTGCTTATCCACACCTCTTCTTGAGTAGACCCAAAAACCACCAAAGAGAGTCCCACCATGCAAAAAGCTTAGGCTATTAGGCCTTTATTTATGTATTTTTATCTTTTGTCATTTTGTACAGTTAGGATCAAAAGACATTGTTGGGAGTGTGGTAAAATAATGGCATACTTTTATTTCTCATTAAAACCTAAGTTTGTTAGAGGTAATGATATGTGGAAGATAATAACAACCAGACAATAGTGTCCTTAAAATTACCACCCCTTCACGATATCATGAAGGCCTGGTCTCCGATTGGCATTTTGCCAATTACTCAAATCTTTGATTAATTGGAGTTTTCTTGTAATATGGGCCAATAACAGTTTTTGTACTGCAATCTTTCTTTTAATGTTCATTTATCATTGTTGGGAAATTGCCATATTTATTTTAAGTTTTGCTATTATTTATCTTACCTTTCTTTATCTACTTAACTCTTGAGGCTTATTTGCACCCTGTGGTCACTTTGAACGTTAGTTCTATTTGTACGTGATAGACTTCTAAAAACTTAAAACTTGAACATTGCTGCAAATTTTGTGGTTCTGATCAATTTGAAATTATTGTTGTTGTGAAGCTAGTTCCTGAATACTAAGGGAGTTTTGATCAATGAATTAAGTATGAAGGAATTTTTTTTCAATCTGCTTACAGTGTTATGAATCTGTTGGCGGAGATTTATTCCCCAGAAAAGATGATCCCCAAGATGTCGAGGGCTTTGACATCGAAAGAGAAACAGAATTTTGATCTAAATGAAGTGGTTCATGTTGATGATATTGGAGAAAGAAAAGATTTGCAGGAAAATCCTTATATGTTATCAATGTTGGCACCCCGATTATGGCTATTTATGAGGCACAGTATAACATCAGTCCGACATTCGGCAATTCGCACCTTGGTAAACTTCTTTCTATGTTTTAGTATTTTTGGCCATGTATGAATACATTTACTACTTGTATTTTTTAGTAAATTTACTAGAAGCTATGTGATGGTAAGTCACTGAACAGTGTTGTGTGGTTTTATCACTTATAATTTTATTTTTTTTTGTGGTTTTATATGTTTGTTCATCGAAGGAGAGTTGTTTGATTTGAGATATACTTGAATATTTCCATTCATGATTGCTATCCATTTTGTGATATTAATTTTTGTGCATGGTTTTGTAAGTTATACTTATTCGATCCCGCATTTTTACTCATTTTTGTTACACATATTGATTATTTAGATAGAACTATGACTTGGAAGTGAAAGGCATCTAATTATCTTCACCAATCAAATCGTTCATCATTTTTTTATTAGTTAATGTTATTTTATTTCATTATATATACATTTTTAATAATATATACCTATGTGTTAATTTTTCTTTAAATATTTTTTTAACAGTAAAAAATATGCATTAATGCTAAAAAATATTATTTTATTACATAGATATAATATTAAATAACATTGAATTTGTTGTTGCCCCAAGATGTCTTAAATTTTTGTTAGTGATATTATATTTAATAAATAGTTGGTTTCGTATTATAAATTAAAATCATAATCATCATTGACATCAAGTATTATTAATGAAAACTTTTATATAATTGAAAATTTCATAATGACTGACAATTAAAAATCCTAATAATTATAATTACCAATGTTATATGAATCAATGAGTGATTTTTGAATTAATTAAATTGAGTAAAGCAAGTTTTGATTACTTTTTTTTATTCTATATGTTTCTTTTCTAACATGTTTTTTATTTTTTATTTATAAATCTTGTGCTTTATTTGAACACCACGCTTTGAGGTGTATCTCAAAATCTCTTTTGAAGACTTTCATCACTATTTGTGTCATATAAATTATTAGTAGAAATGTTTTATAATTAACTCTACGTGTGACTGAATAGAAAATTTTAATGTGAAGATTATGAAATTAAAGTTTACGAATACTCGGAAAAAAAGAATAAAATATAATAAAGCTTTAATTATTGAATTTTTTGGTGTAATATTAGTACTATAAAATATATATCTTAATGTTTATAAGATTTATATCTACAGAAAATTTGATTTTTGAAATTTTACATATGTTAGATTATATAATGGAACATAAATTTTCTTAAAACAAATTAATTATTACAGTACTACTGCAGTCTGTAGATCATTGAGTAGTACAAAAGAGAGTAAATCAATTTAATTGTCTTTTCATTCTATAAAGTAAAAAATTACATTATATAAGAATATTAAAAATATTATCTGACAACAAGAAAAATGAAATAAGAGACATTGACTTCAGGGAACAGAATGCACCAGGTTGTCTTCCTCCTACATTGACTTCAGGGAAAAAAAAGCACCAAGTTATGGATAAGCACATTCGGGCTGTAGGCTAAGCTGTTATAATAAGCACATTATGTTTTGCTTAACAAAGTTTGTCTTACCTTAAATGTTGGCTTTTGTAATTTGGATTTTTATAGCCTAATTCCTTCTATAAGTTGTTTAATTTTGCTAATTCAGTTTTATTAATATGCTAGACTTTGTCACCAAATGAAACAAATATTATTATTGTCATTTTGTTACATAAAGACTTCCACAAGTGTTAGTAACGTCTTATTTTGTCATTAAAATACTCACGATAGTCACAAATGACATTAAGTAACGCATGTTCTTGGTTACCAATTTATTTAATTTTGACAATTATTGTTTCATCATCTAAGAATTCAAATTTTTATTGACATTAAACTCTTCGTCAACAAAATCAGCACAATTGTTACCAACGTTTGTCACATAATTAATTAATTCAAGCCTTTTTTGACAATGTTAAATTATTTACAGATGCAAATTCGACAACTTCATTTATGAACATAGTGTCATGAAATAACAATCCTTTTGTGACGCTCGTTGTTTTGTCTTCCTTACAAACTTTAAGTATATATAATGACAAATTTGGATAATTAGTGACAAAAGTTTATTAAATTTTAGTGGTGAATATAGTGTCACCAAATAGTCATCTTTTTAGTGACGGATAATTTTCGTCATGTATTATGGAACATAGTCATCTATTTAGTGACATATAAAGACTTTCATTGACGACATTTCATTAGCTTTTGTGACGAAATTTAACGTCACTAATAAGTTATTTTTTAAGTGATGCATATCTTTTCAGTTGCGTGATTAGTGACGAATCCAACTCTTTAATGATGAAAATTTATTTGTATTTGTGACAAAACATTGCGTCATAAAAACATCTCTCCTTTAGTGATGATAGTCAACTTCATCACCTACACATAACAATTAGTGATGAAAAGAAAGAATCGTCACAAATACTTTTAGCGACAATGATATGTAGACGAACCTCATGACGAATTATTTTCGTCACCTGAACGATTGCCTCACAAAATTAGTAATTTTTTGTTACGCTTTAATGCGCCACTAAATACCAATTTTGTTGTAGTGATACGTTTGCCTTAGATTTAATCTTCACAATTACTTTCAAAGCTCTTGCGTTCATTGAGGAGATAATAAGGAATGCAAAAAAGTTGCAAGAGAGAGGTTTGGAGTGCGAGATATTATGTCGTAGCGATGATTTAAAGCTTGAGGTCCAACTATCACTAATGGTGAGTAATACAATATTGTATCAGATTTCTGGGTAAGCTAGAATAGTAAGAAGAGAAAGAATAGAAAAAGAAGAGAGTCAGAAGAAGGAGAAGGAAATAAGAGAAAGAAGAAGAAGAATTCAAGAGAAAAGATTGGATTAATTCTTTCTTATTATTTGAAATGATGGAAGTTGCTATATTTATTCAATTCTGGATATAGCTAAGGATCCTTCTCTAAAATCGTAATGCTAAGTAACTTTAATACAACAGATTGAATTATTCAACTAACTGCTAAAATTAACTAACTAACTGCTAAAACCAACTAACTAACTAGACAACCATGGCTTCCTTATTCCAATTACTCCTTAGGTAAGGCTCTAGCAATTGTGGAGCCTTCCTTCTCTTTTAGCTTCTTCTTACGTTTGGTGGTTGTCCCTGAAGCTCTAGTTCAACTTCCAGCTCCTCTTAGTTCTTGGACTTAACACTGGAATCTTCTACTCTTGCTCCTGCCCCTTTAGTTCTATGGCTCTTATTAGCTACCCCTGCAAAAACGAACTTATCCTAAAGGTCATGAGCTCTCAGCAACGGTTGAACAACAGAAAGATCTTCCCATGATGTATCCTCAGGTGCCAATCATTACCATTGAACAAGTACTTGTGGAACTAATTTTTTGTGTACCCAAATGTTCTTGTTATACAAGATGGTCAAGGGGTAGTAACTGGTTTATTCTCAATGTTCAAGTCAGGCAGGGAAAGAGGTTTATCAGGTGGATTGCCCTGAAATGGTTTGAGTAAGGGAATATGAAAAACATTGTGAATCTTAGAAGTAAAGGGCAAGGCAAACTTGTAAGCTATGGGTCCAATGCATTCAATCACTTGAAAGGGTCCATAATACCTTTTGCTCAGCTTCTGATTAAGCCTCAAAGCAAGAGATTGTTGCTTATAAGACTGTAACTTAACCAACACCCAACTACCTAGTTCCAGCTCCTTGTCCATTCTTTTGGCATTTGCTATTGATTTCATTCTTGATTGAGCTTGCAAGATATGATTTTTAAGTTGTTGGAGCTCATCTCTTCTTAATAACTCACTATCAACTGCCTCAACATTGGAGGAACCAGCTAAATATCTTTGAATTACATGGGGCTCTCTGCCATGCAAAGCTTGGAATGGAGTTATCTTGATTGTAGAATGATAAGAAGTATTATAAGAGTATTTAGCCCAAGGAAGCAACTGAATCTATAATTAGGGCTTGTCTTATGTAAAAGCCCTCAAATGCTGCTCCACACATTTGTTAAGCACTTATATTTACCCATCTAATTGTGGATGGTAAGCAGAACTTAAATTGAGAATAGTGTCACTATATTTGAATAGCTACCTCTAAAAAGAACTCATAAAGACCTTTTCTCTATCAGAGAATAGATTTAGGAAATCCATGTAGCTTAACCATTATCTCACAAAATAGTGTAATCACTTTTTGAGCAGAAAAAGTGTTAGGTATAGCTCAAAAATGAGCATATTTAATCAATCTATTAATGACTACCATAATTACTGAACAATCATGGGTAACAGGCAACCTAGTTATGAAATCCATTGAAATATCCTCCCAAATTTTCTCAAGAACAGGTAGAGGTTGTAGTAAACCATATGACAAGCTGGAAGAGTACTTTGTTTATTGGAAAATCAAACATTGTTTCAAAAATTGCTTGGTATCTTGTCGGATAGTCTTCTAGAAGAAGTTTGCAGATATTCTCATGAAGGTTCTGAGAACACCATTATGTCCTCTAATAAGTGAAGTGTGTAATTCTTCCAGTACTTTGAATCTAAGAGTGGAAGTAGAACTGAGGACGAACTTATTATTTTAAAACAATAACCTTTGCTTGACTGAGTATCATGTAGGACAATCACCCATACTGATTTGCTGATATAAAGTAACCAAGTCTTGAGCTACTGTATTCTTAATTCTCAAGTAATCTAGAAAATCAAGAAGGGGGTAAGAGATAAACATGAGAAATTCACTATACTCACTGTCTTCCTTATTTCTCTGATTGAAAACCACAAAGTCATCATTTGTAGGTAATCTGGACAAGGCATCTGCAACAACATTTTCTCTCCCTGGTTTATAAATAATATCATAGAAAAAACCTAACAATTTACTAAGATAGTATTGTTTTTCAAGGGTTTGTATAACCCGAGACATTAAGCTTCTTAATGCCTTTTGGTCTGTATGAATTTCAAATTTCCTTCCTAGTAAGTGTTGTTTCCATTTCTTTACAGCTTGAGTAATAACATACAATTCTTTAACATATACTGAAGATGTAACCATTTTAAGACTGATCTTTTTGTTGCAAAAAGCTATATGATGGAGCTGTTCCATCAACATTGCTCCAATTTCTACATTAGAGGCATTTGTTTATATTACAAAGACCTTGTTAAAGTTAAGTAAAGTCAGGGCGCAAGCCTTAGTCATAGCTGCTTTTAAATCATCAAATGTCTATTGAGTTTCTTGGTTCTAGTTGAAAGCATCATTCTTCAGGAGATTGGTTAATGGAGCTGTTATAGAGGCATACCCTTTGACAAATCTTCTATAGTAGCCAGTGAGGCTTAAGAACCCTCTTAGCTACTTTAAGTTTATTGGTCAAGGCCACTAAGCATTACTTTAATTTTTTTTAGGATCTGGTTGGACACTTGAGAACTCACAACATGTCCCAAATAGTCCATAAACGACTGATAGAAACTGCACTTACTCCTTTTGGAAAATAATTGGTTAGTACTTAAGAAATCAAGAAGTACTTTCAGATGAGTCACATAGTCTACCACTGTACTGCTATAAACCAAAATGTCATCAAAGACGACAATAACAAACTTTCTCAAATATGGTTTAAAGATAGTATTCATGGCTGCCTGAAAAAATAGATGGTGCATTAGTTAAACCAAAAGGCATGACCACAAATTCATAGTGGCTTTCATGTGTTCTAAAGGCAGTCTTCTCTATATTTGCAGCTTTAACTCTGATTTGGTGATAGCTAGCTCTTAGATCAAGTTTGGATGAAAAAAAATTGAACCTTTATGAAGTTCATCTAATAGTTCAACAATAGTTATGATAGGAAACCTATCCTTAATAGTGATTCAATTCAAGGTTCTATAATCAATGTAGAATCTACATGAGTCATCCTTTTTCTTTACTAATAGCACTGGGGAAGAGAAAGCGCTATAGCTAGGTCTGATCACTCCTGAGGTAAGTATTTCTTGTACTGGTCTCTCTATTTCATGTTTCTGGAACTAAGGGTATCTGTATGGTTTCACATTTACTAGTTTAGCACCAGGTTCTAAGTGGATAGGATGGTCAAACTCTCTAGCTTGTGGTATCGCCTTATGTTCTTCAAAGATAACTTGGTAGGTCTGCAGTACTTTTGTAATCTCTTTAGGAATAACATAATTGCTAGATAAGGAATCATAGGTTCTAAGTGAAAACAAGAGTTATTCCTTCAGCAATGATTGATTTCTTTAAGCATCTCAAACTAATATATTGAGGATTTAACCGAGGTTATACTACTAAATGAATCTTATTCCCTTGCCACTCAAAATCCATTGTTTGTTGTTTGTAATCAGTAGCAATCAAACCCAGTAATTCAAGCCATTGAATGCCCAAAACTAAATCAGATCCCTCAATAGGTAATAAGAACACATCGAAAGTAAACATTTTGTGTTGTAGATATAAAACTACCTGACTACACCAGTGACTGTAGGTAAGGTACTCAATATTGTCAATCTGAACTTTGAAAGGTGTCTAATAAGCCATCCTAGTATCTTGGAAATTTCTTCTTGGACAAAATTGTGAATGCTTCCACTATCAATGAGCACTTGAATCTTATGAGCTTTCTAGACTCCAGTAACTTTAATTGTACTTGGGCTAGATTGACCAGCAAGAGCATTTAAACTAATGCCAGAAACTTCAATTTCTTGATCTTGATAAATAGCTTTTTTAGCATAGTGTTCTACCTCAATATATGGTTCCTCTTCAACCATCAATAAGAGAAATTGATGTTTGCATTTGTAAGTAGGTGTAAACATGTGATCACAATTATTGCAGAGGTCTTTATCCCTTTTGATTTTCATTTCTACATGTGTTAGTCTTTTAATTGGGAATGTAGGTGTTGTTATTGGGATAGGATGTTTTATTGAAGGAGCAACTAGAGTCAGTAACAAACCTAGACCATTTGTAGATTTATGCCACTGAGGTTTCCATAATCTCTTCATGTCAGTGTATTTTTCCTCAAATAACTTGGCTAAAGACATAGCCTTCAATAAAGATGAAGGTTGAGCCACAAGTAATTCACTTTTTAATTCAGGTTTGAGCCTTAGGATAAAGAACTAATACAAAAAGGTTCTTGTAAGCCAGTTACCTTATTAGAGAGGTTCTCGAACTGAGCTTGGTAGTAAGCTACGGTAGATGTCTGCTACAACTTAGCTAAAGCACCTTTGTGATCTTCATAAGAAGATATACCAAATCTTTCTTTAATATTGTCCAAAAAATCACTCCAAGAATGAATGAAACCATTGGTAGTAGCCCATTGAAACCAGGACAGTGCTGCTCCTTCCAAATGAAATGAAGAAATTAATAGACTTTGATCAATTGGAGTAGAATGATAATTGAAGAACTGCTCAGCTTTGAAGGACTATCTTGATGGATCTGTGCCATCAAATCTATGCATATCCAATTTTATTAGTCTCCCTGGACCTTGAAATTCCTGTCGAGAATTGTTTTTGATCTTATCATATAAGTCTTCTAAATTTCCAAGAGGTTTATGATGTTGATCTTTGCTTGATTGTCTAGTATCCTTGTTGTGATTCATCGACTCCTTGATCTCAGCAAGTACTAAGTATATCTTAGTGGAAAGAATTAATCTCTTTTCGGCACTCATTCACTCTTCAAGCTTTTGAACTCGAATGGAGAGAACTCTTACCTTAGTGTGACAAGTGGTGAAATTGCTTTTATCTTTTATGGAAATAACATTAACAGAGTTAAAAGAGATTTGATTGGGATTTAATTAGATAAATTTGATATTTGTGGAATTTATTTGTCTCAATTGGGGGTTGAAGATTCAATTCAACCGAAAGGGTAAATGTTGGTGTTGTCAAGCCATATAAAAATTATTTGAGGCACTATTTACAGTCTATATGTATAATGTAAAATTTTCGCCAAACAAAAATATCTTTAAATAGTAATTTTGATTCTATAATTATTTGGATTATATAAAGCTCAATTTTTAAAACTCAAATGACAAAAGCTCACTCAATAGAAATGCGATGTAAAAAATCTACTCAAGTTTAGTAAACGAACTAAAATTTTAAAATTTTCTACAGTTAGAAAGTTTAATTATAACTAAAAGAATATTTAAGCATGCATTTATACACATGTACAAGTAGTATTCAACTATTGATATTTGATGTGTACTTCAAATTTTCTTAAGGTGTAAAACATTTATTTGACAAAATATATCTACTTAATAGTATCTTTTCTTTTCCTCTTACAATTAGAATTTTGTATAAGTAATTGTTAGACAGAAAATTCAATACTTTATATAAACAAGTTCTTTTTACAACAAATTATAATGTAATTAAATCATTAAATTAATTTTTAGTATCCTTAAATAGTTAAGAATAGTTTTACTCTATATAAGAAAGTTATTATAGAAGAAAAAAAAACAATAACTATAACTATTTGGACTACATAAAACCCAATCTTTAAAATCTATAAAACTCAAAATGACAAAGCTCACTCAATAGAAGTCCAATGTTAAAAATCTAATCAAGTTGAGTATAATAAACAAACTTAATTATAAAACTATAGGCATAAAAGGCTAGATAAAACTAATGGTTACAATAGTTTTTCCTGTTGTCAAATTGGTCCTTAAGCTTTTGAACTTGGATGGATAGAACTCTTACCTCAGTGTGATAGTGGTCAAATTGTTTTTATCTTTCATGGAAATAACACAAAGTTAAAAGAGATTGAACTAGGATCCTCTCTGGTAACTTGGTGAAAATTTTTCCCAACTGCTTTATTGAATGAATATCATGTCAACACTATAGATAATGTGAAATTCATCCAATGATGCACTTGAGAAAAATTTTTCTCAAATTACTGGAAAGGATCTTCTCCCAAAGAGATTTAATTGGAGTTTAATTAGACAATTTTTCTTATAAAAAATATTAGACAAATTTGATATTTGTGGAATTTATTTGTCTTAGTTAAAAGTTTAGGGATCAATTCAATCAAAACGGCAAATATTGGCGTTGTTAAGCCATATAAAAATTATTTGAGGCATTACCTATAATCTATATCTATAATATGTATATAAAAAGTCTTAATAAGGTGTAAAATATTCACTGAACAAAAAATCTTCATTTAAATGAGGTAATTTTGATTCTATAATTATTTGGGTTATATAAAGCTCAAACTTTAAAGCCCAAATAACAAAGCTCACTTTATAAAAATCTGATGTAATAAATCTAGTTAAGTTTAGTAAACAAACTTAAATTTCAAGATTATCTACAATTTGAAAGTTTAATTATAATTAAAAGAACATTTAAGCATGCATTTCCACACATATACAAGTATTATTCAATAGTTAATATTTGAAATGTACTTTAAATTTTCTTAAAGTGCAAAACATTTATTAGAAAATACATGTTGTTGATGCCAAAAATGTGTTTTGCTGAGCTGGAGGCCGGGCCTTGGATATACCTGCGCAGGGAAAGAGAAATGAGCAATGGGGTCGCCGGAGGGGTGCCTCCGTGGATGCTCCGAAGCTTAAGTTAAAGCATGATAAGGTGTATGCAGGGGACGAGCATTCCTTTGTTTTTGTTGTGAAAAGTCTGATCTTTTTGAATGCATACCTGACCTTTTTTTTAGGGCTTTGGAGGCGGTGTTTTTCCTAGGGCGGTGGTGATATGATGCCCCTAACTGGTTCAAGAAATGATACCTAGGAGGTCCAGTTTGGTGGCTGAGGGCCGTTCGCTAGGGCTTTTGCCTTGCTGGCTTGATCAGGAGCCATCCAAATATGAGGGCAGTTAGTCACCTGACACCCCAACTTGGTTGTGTAATAATGTTTAAGAGGCCCAATTTGGTGGCTGGGGGCCGTCTGTTAGGGCTTCGCCTTGTTGGTTCGATCAGGAGCTGTTCATGTGCCCGAGGTAGTCTGCTAACCTGACATCCCAAATTGGCTAGGCAATGATGGTCTGGAGGGCGGTGATGATGTGGAGGCCCAGTTGGGGGTGATGGAGCCCTGAAGGGCGGTTAATGACCTGGAGGCTTAGCTGTTTGGTCTTGGATTGTCCACGTGTTTCCTTGTATCCTGTCATCAAGAGGGTCCACGTGTTACCTTCCTATTAATTGGGTGTTTTATGGCAGTATCAAAGGCCCCCCTTCCTTGAGTACATTTATGTGCTTAAGGAAGTATTTTTATGAGTTGCTTTTCATTTAGGAGTATTGGTCAGCTTTTTTAGGTCTTTGGGGTGGCAGTCCAAGGATCATTGGAGCAATTCATCTGTTTAGACCTTGGAGCTTGTGGCCGAGGCCGATGATATGACCCCAGAGGTATGAGTCTGAGGACAGAAAGAGCAATCCATCTGCTCGACCATGAAGGCTTGAGTCCAAGGACAGAAGGAACAATCTATCTGCTCAGTCATGAAGATTAGGGGACGAGGACCAGTGGAGCAATGCATCTGTTTGGCCATGAAGATAACAGGCCAAGGACCAGTTGAGCAATCCATCTGCTCAACCATAAATGCTTCGGGCCGAGGACCAGTGGAGCAATCCATCTGCTCGGCTATGAAGGCTTGAGTCTAAAGACAGAAGGAGCAATCCATCTGCTCGGACCTTAAAGATAACGGGCCGAGGACCAGTGGAGCAATCCATCTGTTCGGCCATGAAGGCTTGAGTCCGAGGACAGAAGGAGCAATCCATCTGCTCGGTCATGAAGACAACGGGCCGGGGACTAGTGGAGCAATCCATCTGCTCGGACATAAATGCTTTGGGCTAAGAACCAGTAGAGCAATCCATCTATTCGACCATGAAGGCTTGAGTCCAAGGACAGAAGTAGCAATCCATCTACTCGGACCTTGAAGAGAACGGGCCGAGGATTAGTGGAGTAATCCATCTGCTCAGCCTTGAAGAGAATGGGCCGAGGACCAATGGAGCAATCCATCTGCTCGACCATAAATTCTTCGGGCCGAGGACCTAGGGATTCATCCCTTCGTTTTGCTTGGAGACTAGCTGGCCATGGGGCTCATGCGTCCTCGAGTTGCCTCCGGCCTCTCAACAATCATCTCCCCCTTGGTAGCGAAAGCTTCGGTGATTCCTCAGTTTGCCCTCTAAAAGTACTTCAGATTCCTCCTAAGGGCCCTCTGGATTGCTCCTAAAGGCCCTCTGGATTCACTTTCTGATGATCTCAGATTCTCCGATTGTCCTTAAAGCTGAAGTGGAGTGGGTCTTATATAGGAAAATACCAAGAGTGCAATATGTTTCCAATCTGATGTGGGATGTGGGATATTGAAATATATTTCCAACCGATGTGGGATGTGGGATTTAAGCCTTCACATGCCCTTCACACTGAAATCCCGCACAGCCTGACCTTTGTCTACTTAAACTGCCATAACTTTCTCTATAAAAATCATTTTTATGAACCGTAAAATTCTCCAAAAAATAGACTTTCGGATCTTTATAAGAATATATGGCTCATCTCTTGGTTCTTCTTGTATCAATACAGTTTAATTTGCAAAGATGATTGATCTGTACAGGCAATTCTGGCAATTTAGTGAAACTCCTTTCCCGTGCGGGCAGCAGCTGTTGCTCTTCTAAGCCCTCCATCTTGTCCTTCCGAAAGCATTCCTTCACTCTAGTATGCCTCAAGTCTTTGTGCCTCAAGCAATGATAACTTTTCCTCCTCTTTTGAGCTTAAAGTACCTGAAAATGCACCGAAATAGATCAATGATCCAAGAATGATACTTTAGAGTTATTAACGTATAAAAGTGTAATTAAAACCTAGATCAACCCTAAAATGATAACAATTAAGTATTGTTAAGATGCATTTTATGCAATTAATTTACCCCGTCACACACAAAACATGGTTTCAAAGACGTTGTATGATTAGCTACTTGTGTTAGCTTTGAGCTTTTAGTCTTTAACACCTCTAGTTCCCTGCGAGCATCTCGACCTTGGCCTTAAGGTTATCCTCTCCCCTAAGATGGTAAATTTCACCACCATTTGGGTTCTCTATAGGTCCTGACCTATTTGTGCTTTCAGTAGCACTAGGTCCAGTCCAAGTGTGAGCTTTTTTAGCAAGCTCATTGAGGTACTCTATGGCCTCATCAAGATATTTCTCCAAAAATTCACCATTACACATCATCTCTATGAATTGGCGCTCTCTATATGTAAGTCCCTCATAAAAATAGCTCACCAAGCGCCAGTTCTCATACCAATGGTGAGGGCACATACTCAACAACTCTTTAAATCTCTCCCAAGACTGATATAAGGTCTTACTATCTTTTTGCGCAAAGGTGGAGATTTGTCTTTTCAAAGCGTTGGTCTTATGTTGGGGAAAGTATTCGTTAAAGAAAGCCCGAGTTATCTCAGTCCACGACCCAATAGATCATGGTCTTAGTGAGTATAGTCAACTCTTGGCTCTATCCTTCAAAGCGAAAGGAAAGAACTTAAGCCTCATAATGTCATCGGTTTCATCTTGACTATGAAAAGTCGCGACTACTTCCTCAAACTCTTTAATGTACACATATGGGTTTTCATTATCCAAGCCATAAAATTTAGGGAGTAATTGAATCATCCCTGGTTTAAGATCTAATTGGTGAGTATTGGCTGGAAACATGATGCATGATGGTGTGGCTGTGCGTGTAGGGTGGAGGTAATCCTGAAGTGTCCTAGCAACATTCTCATTAAGGTTATCGGCCATGTTAACAAAATCCTCTAAATTCTCACTTGGGTATCCACTATGGGTTGATCTAGGTGAGGTTTCACTATCAGACTCGGAAGGAGATGGATTATCAAATAAAGGGTTTAAAAAGTTTAATCCTGACTTTAGCACAGGCTTACAAGCAAATCTACCTAAAGTGTCTCTATATCTAGGCATGCAAGATCATAAAATAATAAAAATATTATAAAAAAAAAGAATCAAATAAAATAAAATTAAAAATTAAAAAATTAATTCAGTAAGCTAAAAGAATGAACGAAGTTACCGCCTTTGCAGCTGTTGAAAAAACTATTTACAGTTCTTCGACCGTCATGTCAAAAGTTGACAATCCTCCTTATATTTAAGCGTGTTTCCACGACAACGGCGCCAAAATTTGATTACGCCCAAAGAGTAATGTTGTAGTTGTAGCACAACTTTGGGGTGTCGATTCCACATGGAAATAAGTTAACTACAAAAGAAGGTGTGAACCTTAACACAAACGATAAAGATCAAATGACAAAATCTTGATTATGTGAAAATTGTGTAAATAATTGATGGATAATATAATAAAGAAACAATAAGGTTATAGAAATCCTCCCTAGGTTCATTGCCCTAATTCTAACTTGATTTAGTTGTTTTTATCTAGATTGCAAGTTTCACATCCCAAACAGGCAATCGACAAATATTCAATTAAAGCGCATGTATAAACCCTAATGTAATTGATATGAATTATTCTTTACTTTCAAGCACACATGACCTAACTTATAAATTATCAAAAAGACGACAATATATCTAAATGACAATACTGTAGAAATGGACAAATCTATAAAAGAGATCTACCAGACTCAGTCACACCCAAACAAATACACATAAGAAGAGCATGACTAGACTTATATAGAAAAGAAGTATGCAGTCACCGGACTAATAAGAAATCTACTAATTAAATTAAAGAATAAAACACAACAATGTTTAATGAAAATAATACCAAATTATAACTAAATCAAATAAAGGGAAATAAGAACAACTACACCTAAGGATTCATCCCTTCGCCTTGCTTGGAGACTAGCCGGCCATGGGGCTCATGCGTACTCGAGTTGCCTCCCGCCTCTCAATGATCATCTCCAACTTGGTAGTGAAAGCATCGGTGATTCCTCAGCTTGCCATCCAAAAGTACTTCGGATTCCTCCTAAGGGCCCTCTGGATTACTCCTAAAAGCCCTCTAGATTCACTTTCTGAAGATCTCAGATGATCTCAGATTCTTCGATTGTCCTTAAAGTTGAAGTGGAGTGGGCCTTATATAGGCAAATACCATGAGTGCAATGTGTTTCTAATCTAATGTGGGATGTGGGATATAGAAATGTGTTTCTAACCGATGCAGGATGTGGGATTTAAGCCTTCACATGCCCTTCACATTGAAATCCCGCACAGCCCGCACTGCCTGACCTTTGTCTACTTAAACTACCATAACTTTCTCTAGAAAAATCATTTTTATGAACCGTAAAATTCTCCAAAAAATAGACTTTTGGATCTTTCTAAGAATATATGGTTCATCTCCTAGTTCTTCTTGTATCAATACAGTTTAATTTGTAAAGATGATTGATCTGTACGGGAAATTCTGGCAATTTAGTGAAACTCCTTTTCAGTGTGGGCAGCAGTAGTTACTCTTCTAAGCCCTCCATCTTGTCTTTCTAGAAGCATTCTTTCACTCCAGTATACCTCAAGTCTTTATGCCTCAAGCAATGATAACTTTTCCTCCTCTTTTGAGCTTAAAGTACCTAAAAATGCACCGAAATAGATCAATGATCCAAGAATGATACTTTAGAGTTGTTAACGTATAAAAGTACAATTAAAACCGAGATCAACCCTAAAATGATAACAATTAAGTATTGTTAAGATGCATTTTATGACTCTCATCAGCCATATTTTATCTGTACTTCGAGGTTGTTAGTTGTAACTTGTTTAAAAAGTTAATAAAAATTTCTTTCTTTAAAATTTTGTCTTTCATACAATAGTTCCATGTTTTTACACTTAGTTTGTTTTAGGATAACCATTTTAGGATAACCTTCCTTCTTGGAACTCGAGCATAGGCTCTGAGTTTTTATTGGTAAAAACGTCGAAGGTGTTCAACATTCCAGGTTCGAGGAATGGGTTTCCCATTCAACTCCTCAACCTCGAAAGTACCAGGGCAACACACCTTTTTGATTCAATATGGTCCTTCCTAGTTAGGGATCAACTTTCCCGTTTCTCGAGGTCGGGATACTTCGTTCTTCCATAGGACGAGGTCATGGAGCAGAAAGTGCCTTTCTTTCACTCTTGAGTTGTAATACCAAGCAGTGCGCTATTGATATGCTGCTAGTCAGATTTAGGCTTTGTCTCGGGCCTCGTCGAAGAGATTAGCATTAGTACAAAGGGCTTCTTCGTTGCTCCTTTCCTCGAAGCTTTGTATTCGAAAGAAGGGTACTCCTATTTCCAAGGGAACCACGGTCTCTGACCCATAAGTCATGAAGAAAAGGGTTTCCCCCGTAGGAGCTCGAGTCATGGTTCGGTATGCCCAGAGCATGTGGGGCAGATGGCTCGTCCATTGTTTGTCCGCTTCGTCTAATCGCCTCTTGATGCCTTGGAGGAGCGTTCTGTTAGTTACCTTGGCTTGTCCATTAGTGTAATATCCGTATTTTAAAAGTTGGTTAAGTGTATATTTTTATCAATATGACAAAGAGTTAAATCCCTGAATGGTTGAATGAAGATTTCTGGAGACCAAGGTTGAAAAGCAAAAAAAAAAAAAAAAAAAAAAAAGCCAACTTGGAATAGTAACTCGGGGCAGCATGCTTGCTGCCACCGAGAGAACAATTTCAAGTGGAATGTTTGGTTTTATTTATTTTTGTTATTAGTGGGGAAAAGTAAAGTAAAGAAAAGAAAAGAAAAACAAAGGTGAATCATTATGTTGGTAAGGCAATCATGTCTTATTTTTTTAAATCCTCCAAATCATGGAGACGATTGAAGGAGGGAGCTGCTGAAATTTGCAGCCAAGCTCTCCTATATAATG
Organism: Bretschneidera sinensis; assembly: GCA_023935145.1. Classification (NCBI taxonomy): domain Eukaryota; kingdom Viridiplantae; phylum Streptophyta; class Magnoliopsida; order Brassicales; family Akaniaceae; genus Bretschneidera; species Bretschneidera sinensis. The sequence goes on from CM043700.1 coordinate 34,531,207, forward strand.
TGTGCAAGAGATTTATGAAGAGAACGCGAAAGAATTTTTGATTAGTTCCAAATATTTCATCTGTGTTCTTAAAACACTTGGGAGTTTAAAGAAAGGTGGAAGGAATAAAATTTTGAGGGTATTTTCGAAATATTTCGGGAAGCTATCAAAATAGCATAAGGTAATAAGGTAATGTTATTTTATCATTTATGAAAGTTTCAGGAGGTTAAAATAGAAAATTTTTCAAACTGTGTGGTTTATGGAGAAAAGAAGAAATAATAAGAAATTTAAATTTCCAATATTATGTCAGGTGTTGGTAGTCAACAATCGGGAGAAAATTCGAGGAAGATCGGGAAAGGCAAAGAGGTGGCCCACGAGTAGCTTTAAGTGCTACGTGGTGAGTTGGATTTACTTTAAGTAGTCTAAATGAAAAATCAATTATTTAAGTGATAATCTTAAATTTAATTATTTAAGAATGTTTGGGTGATAGATGAAAAAGTGATTTATGGGAATGATAGAAAATTTGGATATGTAGAAATATTTCTCGGTGAGTAATAATATTTTTGGAATTTATAAGTTGACTTGAAAACAAAAGCAATAAATAAATTATTGATGAGACATACCGATGTTTTAACACGAATTATGACGAGATGAATTTTAGTGGATCTTGCTAAATTTTTATGGATGATTTAAGATGAATTTTAGTGGATCTTGACAAATTCTGATGGACAATTTGAGATGAAATTTAGTGGATCTGGACAGACTTTAATGAATTATTTGATGTGATTTGGGAAGAGAAGAATCTTGTGAATAATTAGGATAGTCAAATTAAGTGGCTTGAATCTTTATATTGTTTTTATATTTCTGTTTATATTACTGTTTCATATCATTATTCATGCACATATGCATTAAATAATATAACCGAAAGAACCGGGAAGGCAGCCGGTCTAATGAAATAACCGTGACAGCCGGTATATGCTGGGATGAAAAATAAAAACTGTGACAGCCGGTATATGCTGGGACGAAAAGTGAAAACCGTGACAGCTGGTATATGTTGGGATGAAAAGTGAAAACCGTGACAGCCGATATATGCTGGAATTAACCGGGAAGGCAGCTGGTCTGATGAGAATAAAATAACCGGGAGGGCAGCCGGTCTAAGATAATAATAACCTGTCAACAGGTGGGAAGACGTTCCCATCATAATCATTCATGCATCTGCATCTGTTTTAATTATCGTTGTATTATTTGAGATGTGGTATATTAATTGTGAATTAAATTATAGATGACTGGGTCTCATAAAAAGAGACAACTATAATGATGAGATGTGTGAGATGCTGAGTTGTGGTATATTAATTGTGAATTAAATTGTAGATGGCTGGGTCTCATAAAAAGAGACAGCTATAATGATGAGATTTTCGAGATGCTGAGATGTGATACTTTTTGTAAATTTAATTATAGAAGGTTGAGTTTCATATAAAAAGACAGTGATAAGACTTATCTAAATGATGGACTTTTTGATATGAACCTCATTACGAGGTAATTAGGAAATAATTGATAGTCTTAAGGTGAACCAATGATTGAGAAGAAGAGATTGATAGTAGAAAGTTGTCATCAGGTTATGCGAAAAATAAATTTTAATATTAAAGGATTATTGATAGAATTTGGAATACTTTCAGTAAATTAAATTCGCTGAGCTTGTGAAGCTCACTCCTCACTGTTCAATGATTTCAGGTAGCAGTCAAGATAAATAGTCTGGTGGGTTGAGAATCAGTCGAGATCTTTTTCTGTAAGCCAAGTACGTGTTAATATCCTCAGACAATCGAGTTAAAGACTTGTAAAAATTTTATTGTAAATATTCATGCATTTATGTATTTTATGTTGGCAGCTTTTACACTTTTTTACCATCTTCATTGCTTCTTCTCTCATTCTGGGCCAATAGTAACCTTGGCGAAAGGTTTTTGAATGCCAGAGCCCTTCCTCCAAGATGATTTTCGCATATTCCTTCGTGGACCTCTCGGAAGGCGTAATCAGCTTCGATCGGGTTAAGGCATTTTAAGTAGGACATTGTGAGGCCTCTTTTATATAATCAATCATCCAAGATAGCGTACCGTGCTGCTCGAGACATGACCTTCTGGGCTTTGTTTCTGTCGTCTGGAAGACGACCGTCACACAGGTACTCAATAATAGGACTCATCCATGTCTTTTCGCCAACCATGGGTAATACCATAGCTTCATCGATGTTAGTTACAGTCAGTGTTTCGAGATAAACTGCCTGCCATGGTTTGAGTTGGCAGGAAGACACGAGCCGGGCCAAGGAGTCAACCTTTGAATTTTTAGCCCGCGGATCTGGCTGATGCAAAATACTTCGAACTTTACAGCCAATGCTTTAGCCTTCTCAAGCTAACGAGCGATCTTTTCCCCTCGGGCCTCGAACTCCCCGTTAATCTGGTTTACCACTAGTTGAGAGTCACTATATACGTTCAGGATTTTTACGGAAAGTACCTCAACTAGTTTCATTCTTGCTAGTAAAGCTTTGTACTCGGCCTTATTGTTGGATACCTTAAATTCAAACCTCAAGGCGTATTCAATGGTGAAGTTGTCTAGACCGCCTAGGATGAGTCCGACACCACTTTCAGTGTCAGTGGAGGACCTATCAACATGAAGAGTCCACTGAGGGAACAGGTTTGTTTCGTCGAGCGTCTAAGGCAGTTCTTCTGGTCTTGGTAGAGTGGTTTCCATGATAAAATCAGCTAAGGTCTGGGCTTTAATAGCTGTCTGAGGCCTGTAGTGAATGTCGAACTATCCTAGCTCTATTGATCATTTCACCATTCTGCCGGAAACATCAGGTTTGTGGAGTACTTGCCGAAGGGGTTAGTTGGTGAGAAGAGTGATTGTGTAGGCTTGGAAATACAGCTTGAGCTTCCGGGCCGAGATCAAGAGAGCATACGCCATTTTTTCCACAGGAAGATACCTTATTTCGGCGTCGTGGAGCACTTTGTTTACTTAGTACACGGGCTTCTGCGTGCCCTCTTCTTCTCGAATCAAGACTGAGGCCACTACTTTGGGTCCGGTCGAGAGATACAGAAAGAGTTCTTCGCTAGCTACGGGCTTGGTGAGTAAATGAGGAGTACCCAAATATTTCTTTAGTTCCCTGAATGGTTCTTGGCAATCTTCAGACTAAACAAAGTCTTTGGCCTTCCGAATGGCTTTAAAAAAGGGTAGGCACTTCTCGGCAAACTTTGACATGAACCGGCTCAAAGCGGCTATCCTTCTAGTGAGTCGTTGGATTTCCCTCATGGTCTGAGGTGGGTTCATGCTAAGGACGGCATCTATCTTCTCAAGATTTGCTTCTATGCCTCTGCGGGTTACTATAAACTCAAGGAACTTTCCCCCAGTGACTTTAAAGGCACACTTAGCGGGGTTTAACTTCATTTGATAATGGTGGAGGACATCGAAGGCCTCTTTTAAGTCAACCTCGTGATCTCTGGCCTTGACACTTTTAACTAACATATCATCGACATAAACTTCCATATTTCGACCTATCTGCCCCTGGAAAATTTTATTCACTAACCTCTAGTAAGTGGCCCCGACATTCTTTAAGCCGAAGAGCATTACCCTATAGCAGTAGAGTCCTTGTTCTGTAATAAATGTTATGTTCTCTCGATTCGATCGGTGCATGAGGATCTGATTATAACCTGAATAGGCCTCTATGAACGTTAGTAATTCATGCCCTAAGGTTACGTCGACAAGTTGATCAATCTTGGGTAAAAGGAAGCTATCTTTCGGACAGGCTTTATTTAGATCAGAGAAATCAATGCAGATCCACCACTTGCCATTTACCTTTTCCACCATAACTACATTAGATACCCAGTCCGGATAGCATACCTCTAGGATAAACTTGGCCGTGAACAATTTGTCAACCTTTGCTAGGACGGCTGCTTGTCGCTCGGGGGTGAACGATCTTTTCTTTTGGATGACTGGCTTGTGATTTAGATCCACACTTAATCGGTGTATTATGACCTATGGGCTGATTCCGGGCATATCTGCTATAGTCCAAACGAATAGATCATGATTTGCCTGAAAGAAGGCGAGCAAAGACTTTTTGAGGGCTTCAGGTACGCTTGAACCAATTTAGATGGTCCGAGAGCTGTCTTCGCTGAGGGGGATAGCAGTTAGTTCTTCTATTGGTTGGCCCCTTGGGTTGCTTCATTCATCTCTAAGATCGTCCAGCTCAAGCGGGAAGGCTTCCGCCTGCTTGCCTTTTCTCACTGCACTGAGATAACAGGACCTTAAGATTTTTTGATCTCCCTTGACTTCGCGCACTCCTTGTTTGGTAGGGAATTTGACTTTCAAGTGATGAGTGAAGACAACCACTCGGAGTTTATTCAGTGTTGGCCGTCCAAGTATCATATTGTAGGATGAAGGCTGCCGGACGATCAGAAAGGTAGTCTGTACAGTTGTCATCTGAGGGGCCATCCCCTCAGTCACTGGGAGGGTTATGCTACCTTTTGTAAAGACTGGTCCTCCTGAGAAACTGTAAAGTAGGGTGGAGACTGGCTCTAATTGGGACTCTCCTAGTTGCATTTTTTGGAAAGCATTATAGAACAGAATGTCGGCTGAGCTTCTGTTATCGACCAGGACTCGCCTAACCTCGTGGTTGGCCACGAGGAGGAAAATTATGACAGCATCATCATGTGAAGTCTGAACTCCTTGTAAGTATTTGTCCAAAAAGGAAATGGTTTCGCTCGCCTTATACCGTTTATAGGGTTCGGAGACGGAAGCTATCGACCTGGCATAAAACTTCCCGCGGTTGTTAGACACGCCCCCAGCTGCGGGCCCTCCGCAGTGGGGGCCTCTGGTTTCTTCTGGCTGGGTTCTTCATGGTTCGACCCCGGGCTCTTCCGGATAGGCCGCACAGGCCTGTTCCGCTCGAGTGGGCATTCAGGGTTTCTCCGGAGTTGCTCTGCGAATTTTTCCATTTGCGATCCAGTAAATTCCTTTAGATATCCTCTGTCAATGAGGACCTCGATCTAGTTCTTGAGGGCCTTACATTCTTTTGTATTATGGCCATAGTTTTTATGGAACCTACACCAAGTACTTCGATCTGGATTGAGGTTTGGTGGCCTCGAGGGCCACTGCAAGAGAACTTTGTCGTGGATCTACATTAGAATGTTATTCCTTGACGCATTCAGTGAAGTATAGTTTTCAGATGGTCCAGAGGCCCTGGGTCCAGTTCCGAAGGTTTTGGAGGTTTGAGGCCTGCTTTCGAAAGGTCTAGGGGCCCTTAGTCTTTCATCGCGAAATGCTCGTTTAGCAGGCTCACGGCCCGGGCTAGTAGGGACTTTCTTCCTTCTTTTCGAGTCTTTTTCTCGCTCTCTATAGAATGCTTAGTCGTCTTCCATCAGCATGTATTTCTCAGCTCGGGCCAAGAATTCACTCATATCAAAGGGTGGGCATCTGGTAAGTTTTGAACTGAAGATCCCAGATCTTAGCCGATTTTTGAAAGCCAACAGTTAAACACTAAGATCAAGGTATGGGATCTCCCATGTGACGGAGTTGAACCTTGAAATATAGGCCTAGAGTTTCTCTCCTTTTAGCTGGACAATGTTGAACATAGATTCTGAGGTCTTCTTTGGTCCTTTACTACTGATAAAATGAGAGGCGAAGGCGTAACTCAGCTCTTTAAACGTGCGGATGCCTCCTGGTTTCAAACAGGAATACCACATTCCGGCTGCCTTTTCAGTGTTAGAGGGAAGGCTCGACACATCACAGGGTCAGAATGTCTGTGGAGTGTCATCATGGTTCTGTAGTGCTGGAGGTGATCTAAAGGGTCAGTGGATCCATCATAAGGTTTAATCTGAGGCATTCTGAAATTTGGCGTGAGGGGGGCCTCGAGGACCTCCCAAGTGAAGGGGGTCCTGCACATCGAACTCGTCCATGACGTTGTGACCACGGCCTTTAAGGGCTTCATTGATCTATCATTCTATGTCCTCGACCCGTCTTTCGAGATCACCACTGTCTTTGGACAAGGGAGTTTCTTTGGACTTAGCCATACGGGGCTGGGAAGACGCGATTGCGGAACAGCTGTCAGTAGAGCGTTTGCGGCTACCTTACACAGTATGACTAAGGTCTAGCCGAGGGGGTACTGGTGATGGCTGGTGAGCTTGATTACGCTCAAACTGTCACACGGTTATTGTGTATAGATGAGGTGTCGATCCCACAAGGAAACACGTACTACAAGAGAAATTGTTAACTTTAACACGAACGAAAACGATCAAATGAAAGAATATGAGTTTTGATAATGGAATAACGTGAAAGAATTGTGTAAATATAAATAAGAATATAAAGAAAACAATAAGGTTCCGGGAATCCTTCTTAGGTTCATTGCCTTGTTCCACTCTCGATTCAATTGTTTTTATCTCTATTGCAAGTTTCACATCCCAAACAAGCAATTGGAAAATATTTAATTAAGCACATTTATAAACCCTAATGTAATTGATATAGTCTACTCTTTAGTTTCGATTCAAGCACACATGATCTATCTCATAAATTATCAAGAAATGACGATATATCTTAATGACAATACCGCAGTAATGGACAATCTATAAGATAAATCTACTGAAATCAATCACATCTAAACAACTTGACATTAGAAGAGCTTGACTAAACTCATGTGGAGGAGGAAGATGCAATCACTGGATTAAGAGTAAAGTCTCTAATTCATACTTAATCAAAGAGTAAATCATAAACAATATTCAACAATAAATCCTTACAACTGAATCAAGAATAGAATACAAGAACAACAACACCTATGAATTCATCCATTTTCTTTGTTTGGAGATTAGTTGGCCATGGGGCTCATAGTTGATGAACAATATGGAGCTCTCCTCTTGATTTCCAGCCATGAGAGACTTGGAAGAATACTAAATTGGATTGTGGCTGCAAACCCTTAAGGATCTATATATAAACCATAAGGTTGGGTTGTGTTTTGGGCTCAAAAATTGTGATTTAGAAGCCTTAATTGGGTCAAGGAACCGTGGTGCGCGCCTAGGCGCCCACTCACCCATGCCTAGGCACTGTTTTCATCAGAGATGGGTAGTGTGCTGGGCGGTGCGGGGCCCTCTTCTCCACGCCGAGGTGCTCACTCTTGGCAGTTTGGTGTCTTCTTTGGACAGTGTAGCACTCTCTTCTCGACACCTAAGTGTCCACTCTTGGTTAAATAGTGGAGTCTCTGGACGGTGTGGCCCCCTCTTCTCCACGCCTAGGCGCCCACTCTTGGTTGAATGGTGGAGTCTCTGGATGGTGCGGCGCCCTCTTCTCCACGCCTAGGCGCCCACTCTTGGTTTGCTATCCAAAAGCTTGTGGACTTTGTGGGCAAGGCTTGAAGTCGTGACGCACACCAGGCTTTCCGAACATGTGGACTTTTCTTATGGCCATGACGCACAACGGGCCTTCTGAAACTACTATGTTCTCTCCGAAATACATGAACTTTTGGCATTTTAAACATAGATAACTTCATCATCTCTTTTGAACACAAAGTACCTGAAAATGCACCGAAATAGATCAATGATCCAAGAAGGATACTTTAGAATTGTTAAGGTAAAAATGAGTAATTGAACTCTAGATCAACTTTAACATGCTAACAAATAAGCACAGTTAAGATGCATTTTACGACTCTCATCAGAGCTCCTCCGCAGATCTTAGCGGTTAGGCTGGTCACAAGTCATGAGAGTTTTGCAAACTGCGCTTGAAGAGTGGCTATGTTGGGGCGTGCCTCAGACTCGACCGAGGAACTCGTCCCGGTCCTCATTACGCCCTTACCAAGGTCTCTGGCAGGGGTTTTGAGTGGTATGACAACAAATGAGTTCTTTAAACTTCATCGCTGTTACTGCTAGTGAGAGATGGTGGTTTATAAATGAGAATATAAACAAAACAACAAGGTTCTGGGGATGCTCTGAAGCTTAAGTTAGAGCGTGATAAGGTTTATGCAGGGGATGAGTGTTCCCTTGTTTTTGTTGTGAAAAGTCTGATCTTTTTGAATACATACATGACCTTTTTTTTATAAGGCTTTGGAGGCGGTGTTTGTCCTAGGGTGGTGGTGATATGATGCCCCTAACTGGTTCAGGCAATGATGCCTAGGAGGTCCAGCTTGGTGGCTGAGGGCCGTTCGCTAGGGCTTTGTCTTGCTGGCTTGATCAGGAGCCATCCAAGTATGAGGGCGGTTAGTCAGCTAAACGCCCCAACTTGGTTGTGTAATGATGTTTAAGACGCCCAGCTGAGTGGCTGGGGACCGTCCGTTAAGGTTTCGCCTTGTTGGTTCAATTAGGAGCCGTTCATGTGCCCGAGGTAGTCTGCTGACCTGACATCCCAACTTGGATAGACAATGATAGTCTGTTGGGCGGAGATGATGCAGAGGCCCAACTAGGGGTGATGGAGCCCTGAAGGGCGGTTTATGACCTGGAGGCTTAGCTGTTTGGTCCTAGATTGTCCACATGTTTCCTTGTGTCTTGTTATCAAGAGGGTCCACGTGTTGTCTTCCTATTAATAGGGTGTTTTATGGCAGTATCACATGTATTTAACAATATCTTTTCTTTTCCTCTTAAAATTAGGATTTTTTATAAGTAATTGTTTGACAAAAAATTCACTACTTGACATAAACAAGTTTTTTTTACAATAAATTAAAATATGATTAAATCATTAAATTAATTTTTTTAGTATACTGAAATAATTAAGATATAGTTTTACTCTATATAAAAAAAGTTATTTATAGAAGAAAAAATTATAACTATAATTATTTGGACTATATAAAACCCAATTTATAAAACCCAAAATAGCAAAGCTCACTCAATAGAAGTCCAATGTTAAAAATCTAAGCAAGTTAAGTATAATAAACAAACTTAATTATAGTATCTATAATCTATATTCTATAATCAAACAATTCAATTATAATTAGAAGAGCATTTAAGTATGCATTTCCACACATGTAAAGGTAGTATCTCACAAATTGATATCACTAGAAAAAATACCCGTACTTGATAATTATCTTTTCATTTCCTTTTAAAATTAGGATTTTGACCAAAAAAATATTATTTTATATAAACAAGTTCTTTTGTGAAAGAATAAATTATTATGTAACTAAATCAATTAAATTAACACTTTAGTTTCCTCAAATTAGGAATGTTCACTAAACGGTTAAAATCGATTAACCGACTATATCGATCCGATTTGGTTAATTGGTTAAATCTGTTAACAAAATAAGATATATCAATTAATTGGTTGGTTAGTGGTTAAATTTTTTTTAACTGTTTCGACCATTTAACCGATTAGAAAAATAATTAATATTAATAATATGTTAAATATAAATATAATATATAATAAACTAAAAATATATTAAGTATAAATTAAATATATAATATATAATAAATTAAAAAAAAGCTTAATTATATAAACAGTGTCAGTTAACCGATCAACCGACCATACCGACCGAAATTAATTTAATCGGTTAATGTTGAAATACTTAGATTTATTCGGTTGAAATGGTTAAAAAAAATTTGACCCAAAAAAATCGGTTAAAATTTTTAACCAACTGTTTTGACCGCTTGCACACTTCTACTTCAAATAATTAAGCTTTAGTTTTATTATATATAAACAAGTTGTTTATAGAATAATAAAAAATTATTATTCTATACGAACAAGTTTTTACACAAACAAGTGATCAATTTGTAATTAAATTCATTAAATTAATAAAAAATTATTACGCTTAAATTTAAGATATTTTTTACTTATTTAAATCAAATCATGCTTTTCCATATCGAAGAGGACAAAAATTTTTCTTTCACTTCAAAATAGACATGATTGAACTATTGTTTTATTTTATTAATGATTAGCTGATCATGTTTATTAGATGAACAAATGATTGTATTCATTTTTTAGCGAAGATCTAATGTACGTACCCTTAATTCTTACCCACATAAACATTGACGGATTCTGAACTATATTTTTTAAGGGGCCACACAGAAAATATGTATTTTTATGAAAATGGATTTATTATTTTATGTGTATGTTTTTTCATAAGAACTTTATTTTTTTATTAAGGGTATGAATTATGTAAATTATTTTTTTATTAAATTGATTTGTAATGGGTCGTCCTATTGAAAAATGTTAATACTATTTTATCATAAACTTACTTCTAAAAATAAAGAAAACCAACAAACTTAGTATTTACTTACAAAATTAAATGGAGTCTCAACTTATGGGTATACATCACGAGTTGAAAAACAAGAATTTGAACAAAACTAAGAAGAATGAACAAAGTCTTTAATGTTACAGTTATTTGATATTAAGTTTGTATGTTATTTTACTAGTATCAAGTACTTATAATGGATAATTTAAAAAAGGATAAATACACCACTCAAATATTAAAGCATATGTATAATTTAATTAGATTAAGTAAAAAAGATATGTTTTGATTTTGTAATTTTTATATATTTATTATATGTAAATTATTTAGAATATTAATATTCTAAACATTTTACTTTAAGCCAGTCACAAGTATATTAAGTATAATATATTTTTTGAAATCTTGAAATGGCCCAATTCAAATTTTATGCCTATGCCATATTGCCATGAGCCCAAGACTAGCAATGTGCCCAATATGTTCAAGGCAGTCGGGGCATTCTCAGTCATTTTTTTTGAGGTCCAGAATCTTCTGAGAGAGAGAGAGAGAGAGAGAGAGAGAAAATAAAGAGAAGGAAAGACGTCTTCTTGTTCCCAAAAGCCTATCTTTCTCCTCGTCTTCTCTCTCTCCGATTTCCTCTATTCTCTATCGGTCTCACTCTCTCGTTTCCCTCTCTCACTATTGAAAATATTAGTTCTATTTTCTCTCTTTTGCCGTGAAGGACGAGATCCATGGGCAAAGAGAAATCAGATCAAGGTGTGGCCGGAAAATGCAGTTCGGCCACCATCAACCACCACTGTGTCCTCCTTAAATTTTTGGTAAAGAAAGAAAGAAAGAAAATAAAGAGAGGGAGAGATTTCTTGTTCTTCCAGAAAACTGATCTCTCTCTTCGATTTCCTCCCCCTCCTCCTCTATTCTCTCTTGGTCTCACTCTCTTGCGTCCATCTCTCTCTCTCTTGAAAAATTTAGTTATATTTTCTTTTTGTTGGCGTGAAGGAAGAGATCCATGGGCAAAGAGAAATCCGACCATGGTGTGGCCGGAAAATGCAATCTGTCCACCATCAGCCACCACTGTCTTCTCCTCAATTTTTTGGTAAATTCTTATACACATTTATAGACATTTAAATGTATTTCAAAACAAGTTGATATATTTTTATATAGCTCAAATGGAAATCTATAAAATAAAAACATTGGATATTTCTGATTTTTTTTTTTTTTTTTGGGGTGGGGGGTGATTGAGTTAATTTTTGTTGGATTTCTAAGTTGAATGTAAATTGAAAAAAATGTATGTATATGTATACGATTTTTGAAGGACTAATATTGAAAATCACAAACCCCGTTTACTACACACCGTGAAGGAAGTGTTTTCGTTGTCTCCTAAAACGAGTTATCTTGATCAAGATCTTTCCTCTCATCGTATTGAGACAACAATCAGCTTCTTGCTTCCCGCTGTTGCTATCGTTTTCTTTTATTCTATTTGAAATGCAGGAGCGCATACCATTGCAGTACAGAAGCATGTTCTCTATCCATATTTGCCCACTAAGGCCCTCTTGTTTTCATTCATGGTTTCTTAACATAACTAAGCCCATGTTAACTGAATAAGGCTACCTTGTCTGATATATGTGGCTAAATAGTATAATCTTTATTATAATGTGAAGATAAATTGGAAATTTTGAAGGTTTACCGCAATTTTGTATGCAGGTTTTTATAGCTTGTGGGGTTGGTATAGCAGACCAATTAAAAAAAAAGAATTTTTTTTGTTAGTGAAGCAGAAGACCTCTTCCGCAAACCCAAGACTTGGTTGTGGTGAATTATGGAGAAACAAATCAACTCTGGCATTCCAATTGATACTGATCAGTTAGTTTCCTCTTCTTTTCTTACTTTTACTGTTACTGTTTAAATCTATTAGATTATTTATGTCCTTTACTTGATTCCTTGAAGATTGAAAAACTTCCTAATTCTATACTAATCATCCTACTGTCAACTGTATCATATGACTTTATTCTACAATTTGAAGATCCCTTCGACCTGGGAATTTTAATTTGAGGAAGCTCTCTTTTTCTCCATTTGTAGATCTTTTTATGTTGGTGGTGCAGCGAGGAGGGCCAATGATATAAAATTTGCGCAGGTATTTTCAAAGTTATCAGTTGTGTATGTTCTTTGTACACAAATTATGATTTATTTTTGTTTTCTTATTGTTTTCCTTTAGTCAATCTGCTGAAGCTACAATCCAACTGCCCTCCCAATGTGTAAGCTTATTGAAAATAAAACAGTTTTGCAACATGTTTCTTTGTTGTCCCATTCTCAATAGGATGTGAAATGACGGTTACATAACATGAATTTGCTGATAAATTGCACAATACTTCTTTCATATAATGATTTTGGACTTCATTGGACACCACACTTGTCAAGGTGATATTTGTGCAGGCTTTAAGTTGATATCTTTCTTTGAGAAGAAAATAATGGTGTTGCATTTCTCTTGAAATAGCATACTGTAGAGGACCACAACTGAGTTATTTCCTTCATATATCATTGCTTGAAATAGTACACCACTAAAACATATTTTCCATATGGTGCATTCCATTGTTTTCCTTTTTGATGCAACTGTCCACACTTTTGAGTCGGCATATTACCTCTTTCTCATCATATTAAGTTTAAATATTTTGGAAGTTTCATGGTTGTTCTATCTTTTTATTTTTTCTAGCACGACCAAGAAAAAGATATATGAACTTTTTAACTATTGGTTCTATTAAGTCAAAAGCATATTTTCAAAACTGTTTTTCTGCTTCCAGCAAGTAGGATTGAAATTTTATTTCCATGAGGAGTACTTCGGCTCTTAAAGAATTCTTGTTACTTCTGAATTTTATGAGATATGAAAGGGATGTAATATGTTTCATTGCAGTTGATTCAGGTATTTTGTTTTTTGTTAGTGAAAGCGAGAAGTTACGGATTGCTTGAAATTTAAATCTTTTGAAGTGAGATGTTTTCCTATTTTTGTTATTGCTGATGGGGATGCATAAATGTAGTTTCAAGGTAGTATGTAGACTTTTAGAGGTACTGAATTGACTAATGATATGATAATCAACCGTGGTGTCTATAGAGTAGGCATGATGTGTAAGATGAGTCTTCTTTTTTTGCTACATTGGTGGGAGGGAGATCGGATCCAGATCTCTTATATGGAGGATCCGGAAATAACTACTAAGCCAGAAGGCTCTGATCAAGATGAGTCTTTTTGCTTCAAAATAATCTGTAATAATGATATGATAATCATTTGTGGTGTCAATCGAGCCCACAAGATGTTTAAAGTGGGTGTTTTAACTTCATAATGTTATGTACACTATCTTTGAAGCAAAACACATGTAGTAAACAAAATATTCAAAGTGAAGTTAATTTAGTTAATGAGTCATTAATAATTCAATCTTCCTCAACTATGTTGTGGTGGATTCTTAAACAAAAGGAATGATGATAGCTACTGTGTTTCAAGGTCTTAGAAGTTTAGCTGTGTCAACTACTTTAGGAAATAACAAAAATTATCATTTGGTGCTTTGATTATAAAATATAAATTTATAATCCATTTGAAGGTTTAACGCAATCAAAGTTGTTGTCAAAGGAAGCTACCTAACTAGACATTTGCTTAAAACCCCACTAAGTTTCAGTTTAGGCTCATTTTTTTGTCATTTGTTGTGAGTACCTAATATATTGTGCAACACGTTCTTGAAGGTTATTCCATTTTCTTTTTACTTTTTTTTTTAAACAGTATTACATAGAAATCAGAGTATAAAGCGAAATAAATTGTCAATGCAACAACTAATGTCATGTCTTTTTATGTTATTAATTTTTTAGGAAAAATTATCTAGATTAATCATAACTTCAACAACCAGAAGCATAGTGACATTGGCACTTATTCTTAAATTTTGGCATGTAGATACTTCTAAGAAGAAAGAAAGTTTGGCATGTAAATAATGTGGCTTACCCTTTGCTGAAAAATAATATACATCTTGTATTGGAGAAAATTTGAATTTTTTTTTGTTTTGTTTATATTGAAGGATGATTTCTTTATCGTGTATTGTAGAGCTGGAACATCTCTTGTTCTTTTGTATAACATTTAGGAGGGTAAGCCGTTAAGGGGAAGGATAGGAAATTCCCCTTTGATAATCATCTGTTATTTGAGAGGGTAGCCTATCAAGGGGAAGAATGAGATGCTTCAATGCTCATAAAGTTCATTGTAAACTTTTACTTTCTGTACCTTGATTCCACTCATTCTCAAGCATTGTTTTTTGCATTATATACAAGTTTATACACAGTTAAATTTATTTATTTATTTTTTTAGAAAATTTGTCGATTTTATAGGTCTCAAGCAGATATTTCATCTTTAGTACTTCGGTTGGAGGCTTTGGTAGGGAGCTTTCGATGATTGCATGAGCATTCAAGGTTATTCCCTTCTCTCACTAAAAGTTAATTCTACAATTTCCATTTCTTGGTTTTTGTAGAAACTTGCTGCTTTCATTTAAAATACTTTGTTGTTTAAAGAGTTTAGGGTGTTGAATTCTTGGATGATGATTTGATTGTCACTTGTGTTTGTTTGGTTCAGGATTATAGTGAGATATGATTAGAATTAACATATGATAGGATAATGAGAGATTAAAAAGGGAACCTTAATCTTATGTTTGGTTCACGAGATTGTTGGGTTGAGGCTAAAGTGTGATAAGAAGTTTAATTACCAAAATATAAAATACACTATTACTATTCATCATTCTTAATAATCTCTAATTTCTTTACAGACACAAATTTAATTATTATTATTATATTTTTTACTATTATAATTATTATAATAATAAATAATAGTTATTATGAAATTATTACTTTTATCATCATAATTATAATAATTATTATTATAATTAATAATCAATATTATAAGCATTATTATTATTATGATTATTATTATCAGTATTATTATAATAATTATTATCATTATTAATATATTATATATTAATATAAATATTATAGTAATAATAGTTATTTACATTATCATTATTATAATTATTTTATCATAATCATTAAAAGTATTATTACATTTACTATCATTATAATTGTATTTATTTATTATTATTATAATTCCTATTTTAATATGAATAAATAATAATTATTGTTATTATTATCATCATAATTATAATTATAATAATTATAATGATAATAATTATCATTATCATTATTATTAATATTATAAAAATATAAGAAAATTAAGATAATAATATTATGAAATAATGTTATTATCAATATTATTATAAAAATACTTCGGTGGTTCCTTTCTGGGGTTTTCTAAAGGAAATACAAATTCTGAATTCTAATTGCAATTGAATTCATTATGGGAAACATTGTATTTTTTCTCTTCGATGGTGCCTTTCATTTGGTTTTTTGAAGGAAGACCAGTTATGAATTCTAATTGTAATTGAATTCATTATGGGAAACATTGTATTTTTTTGCCCCTTGGGTGGTGTCTGTCCCTTTGTTTTCTGAAGAAAGACTAATTCTGAATTCTAATTCTAATTGAATTTCATGCTGGCAAAGATTGTATTATTTTGCCCTTCGGTGGTGCCTTTCAGTTGGTTTTACGAAGGAAAGATTGATTTTGAATTCTAATTGCAATCGAATTCATTCTTGAAAACATTATGTTTTTCTATCCCTCTGGTGGTGCTTGTCCCTTTGTTTTCTGAAGAAAGACTTATTCTAAATTCTAATTGAATTCCATGCTAGCCAAGATTGTATTATTTTGTCCCTTCGTTGGTGCTTGGTCATTGTACTAATTCTAAATTCTAGGCACAATTGAATTCCATCCCGACAAACATTATACTTTTGTCCCTTCATAATGTCTTTTCGCTGGCTTTCTTAAAAAAAAAAATAATTTTGAATTCTAGTTGCAAATGAATTCAATGCTTAGGAACATTATATTCTTGTCCCTTTGGTGGTGCCTTTCAGTTGGTTTTTTGAATGCGGAAGGAAAGTCTTATTCTGAATTCTAATTGAATTCATTGTTGAGAAAGATTGTATTATTTTGTGCCTTCGGTGGTTCATTTCTGTTGGTTTTCTGAAGAAAGACTAATTCAGAATTCTAATTCTAATTGAATTCCATATTGGCAAGGATTCAAATGAATTCCATATTGGCAAGGATTCAAATGAATTCCATGCTAATATCGTATTCTTGTCCTTTCGGTGGGCCTTCCTGTTGGTTTTATGAAGGAAAGACTTTTTGAATTCTAATTTCAATTGAACTATTTATGGGAAACATTGTATTCTATTGGTCCATTCGGTGGTGCCTGCATGTTGGTTTTATGAAGCAAGGTTTATAATGAATTCTAATTCTAATTGAATTCCATTATGGGAAAGATTGTATTATTTTGTCCCGATGGTGCCTTTCTGTTAGTTTTCTGAAGGAAAGATTAATCCTAAATTCTAATTACAGTTGAATTCATTATGAGAAACATTGTTTTTTTTGTACCTTTGGTGGTCCATGTCCCTTTGTTTTTTGAAGAAAGATCAACTCTGAATTCTAATTCTATATGAATTGGCAAAGATTCAAATGATTTTCATGTTGACAAATATCGTATTCTTTGGTCCTTTCAGTGGTGCCTTCCTGTTGGTTTTCTAAAGGAAAGACTAATTCCGAATTCTAATTTGCACTTGAATTCATTATGGTAAACATTATGTTTTTTTGGTCCCTTCGGTGGTCCTTGTCCCTTTGTCATTTGAAAAAAGACTAATTATGAATTCTAAATCAAATTAAATTCCATGCTGGTAAAGATTCAAATGAATTTCATGCATATTGTTTTGTCCCTTCAGTGGTGCATTCCTGGTGGTTTTGAATTATTTATGGGAAACATTGTATTCTTTTGGTCCCTTCGATTGTGCATGTCCGTTGGTTTTCTGACGAGAGACTTATTCTAAATTCTAATTCTAATTGAATTCGATGTTGGAAAATTTGTATTATTGTCCCTTCGGTGGTGCATTTCTGTTGGTTTTTTGAAGGAAAGACTAATTCTGAATTCTATTTGCACTTGAATTCATTACGGTAAATATTATGTTTTTGTCCCTTCAGTAGTCCTTGTCCTTTTGTCATTTGAAGAAAGACTAATTCTGAATTCTAAATCAAATTGAGTTCCATGCTGGCAAAGATTCAAATGAATTTCATGCAGACAAACATCGTATTGTTTTGTCCCTTCGGTGGTGCATTCCTGGTGGTTTTGAATTATTTATGGGAAACATTGTATTCTTTTGGTCCCAAAGATATTTTAGAGGTTCATAAAGTTCCATTTACAGGTCAAGGCCATAAAGGACTGTGAAATCCTAACAACATCATGGCATGCTCAATTATCTCTTAACCTAGCTATGTTAGGCTCTTTAACCATTGTTGTAGCTCACCATATGTATTCCATGCCCCCCTATCCATATCTAACTACTGATTATGGTACAGAACTGTCATTGTTCATGTCTGTTGGTTTTCTGAAGTGAGACATATTATGAGTTCTAATTCTAATTGAATTTCATGCTGGAAAAGTTGTATTATTGTCCCTTCAGTGGTGCCTTTCTGTTGGTTTTTTGAAAGAAAGGCTAATTCTGAATTCTATTTGCACTTGACTTCATTATGGTGAACATTATGTTTTTTTGTCCCTGCGGTGGTCCTTGTCCCTCTGTCATTTGAAGAAAGACTAATTCTGAATTCTAAATCAAATTGAATTCCATGCTGGTAAAGATTCAAATGAATTCCATGCATATTGTTTTGTCCCTTCGGTGGTGCATTTTTGGTGGTTTTGAATTATTTATGGGAAACATTGTATTCTTTTGGTCCCTTCGATTGTGCACGTCCGTTGGTTTCTTGACGAGAGACTTATTCTAAATTCTAATTCTAATTGAATTCCATGTTGGAAAAGTTGTATTATTGTCCCTTCGATGGTGCCTTTCTGTTGCTTTTTTGAAGGAAAGACTAATTCTGAATTCTATTTGCACTTGAATTCATTATGGTAAACATTATGTTTTTTTGTCTCTTCGGTGGTCCTTGTCCCTTTGTCTTTTGAAGAAAGACTAATTCTGAATTCTAAATCAAATTGAATTCCATGCTGGTAAAGAGTCAAATGAATTTCATGCAGACAAGCATTGTATTGTTTTGTCCCTTAGGTGGTGCATTCATGGTGGTTTTGAATTATTTATGGGAAACATTGTATTCTTTTGGTCCCAAAGATATTTTAGAGGTTCATCAAGGTCCATTTACAGGTCAAGGCTATAAAGGACTATATGAAATCCTAACAACATCATGGCATGCTCAAGTATCTATTAACCTAGCAATTTAGGCTCTTTAACCATTGTTGTAGCTCACCATATGTATTCCATGCCCCCTTATCCATACCTAGCTACTGATTATGGTATAGAACTGTCATTGTTCATGTCTGTTGGTTTTCTGAAGAGAGACTTATTCTGAGTTAGAATTCTATTTGAATTCCACGCTAGAAAGGTTGTATTATTGTCCCTTCGGTTGTGCTTTTCTGTTGGTTTTTTGAAGGAAAGACTAATTCCGAATTCTAACTTGTACTTGAATTCATTATGGTAAACATTATGTTTTTTTGTCCCTTTGCTGGTCCTTGTCCCTTTGTTATTTGAAGAAAGACTAATTCTGAATTCTAAATCAAATTGGATTCCATGCTGGCAAAGATTCAAATGATTTTCATGCAGGCAAACATCGTATTGTTTTATCCCTTCGGTGGTGCATTCCTGGTGGTTTTGAATTATTTATGGGAAACATTGTATTCTTTTGGTCCCAAAGATATCTTAGAGGCTCATAAAGGTCCATTTACAGGTCAAGGCCATAAAGGACTATATGAAATCCTAACAACATCATCGCATGCTCAATTATCTCTTAACCTAGCTATGTTAGGCTCTTTAACCATCGTTGTAGCTCACCATATGTATTCCATGCCCCCTTATCCATATCTAGCTACTAATTAAGGTACAGAACTGTCATTGTTCATGTCTGTTGGTTATCTGAAGAGAGACTTATTCTGAATTCTAATTCTATTTGAATTCCATGCTGGAAAAGTTGTATTATTGTCCCTCAGGTGGTGCCTTTCTGTTGGTTTTTTGAAGGAAAGACTAATTTTGAATTCTATTTGCACTTGAATTCATTATGGCAAATATTATGTTTTTTTGTCCCTTCGGTGGTCATTGTCCTTTTGTCATTTGAAGAAAGACTAATTCTGAATTCTAAATCAAATTAAATACCATGCTGGTAAAGATTCAAATGAATTTTATGCATATTGTTTTGTCCCTTCGGTGGTGCATTCCTGGTGGTTTTGAATTATTTTTGGGAAACATTGTATTTTTTTGGTCCCTTTGATTGTGCATGTCTGTTGGTTTTCTGACGAGAAAGTTATTCTAATTTCTAATTCTAATTGAATTCCGTGATGAAAAAGTTGTATTATTGTCCCTTCGGTGGTGCCTTTCTATTGGTTTTTTGAAGGAAAGACTAATTCTGAATTCTATTTGCACTTGAATTCATCATGGTAAACATTATGTTTTTTTGTTCCTTCGGTGGTCCTTGTCCCTTTGTCTTTTGCAGAAAGACTAATAATTTTAAATCAAATTGAATTCCATGCTGGTAAAGATTCAATTGAATTTCATGCAGACAAACATCATAATGTTTAATCCCTTCGGTGGTGCATTCCTAGTGGTTTTGAATTATTTCTGAGAAACATTGTATTCTTTTGGCCACAAAGATATTTTCGAGGTTCATAAAGGTCCATTTACAAGTCAGGGCCATAAAGGACTATATGAAATCCTAACAACATCATGGCATGCTCAATTATCTCTTAACCTAGCTATGCTAGGCTCTTTAACCATTGTTGTAGCTCACCATATGTATTCCATGCCACCGTATCCATATCTAGCTACTGATTATGGTACAGAACTGTCATTGTTCATGTGTGTTGGTTTTCTGAAGAGAGACTTATTATGAGTTCTAATTCTAATTGAATTCCATGCTGGAAAAGTTGTATTACTGTCCTTTCGGTTGAGTTTTTCTGTTGCTTTTTTGAAGGAAAGACTAATTCCGAATTCTAATTTGCACTTGAATTCATTATGGTAAACATTATGTTTTTTTGTCCCTTCGGTGGTCCTTGTCCCTGTGTCCTTTGTCAATTGAAGAAAGATTAATTATGAATTCTAAATCAAGTTGAATTCCATGCTGGTAAAGATTCAAATGAATTTCATGCATATTGTTTTGTCCCTTCGATGGTGCATTCCTTGTGGTTTTGAATTATTTTTGGGAAACATTGTATTCTTTTGGTCCCTTCAATTGTGCATGTCCGTTGCTTTTCTGACGAGAGACTTATTCTAATTTTTAATTCTAATTGAATTCCATGATGGAAAAGTTGTATTATTGACCCGTCGGTGGTGCCTTTCTGTTGGTTTTTTTGAAGGAAAGACTAATTCTGAATTCTATTTGCACTTGAATTCATTATGGAAAACATTATGGTTTTTTTTCCCTTCGGTGGTCCTTGTCCCTTTGTCATTTGAAGAAAGACTAATTCTGAATTCTAAATCAAATTGAATTCCATGCTGGCAAAGATTCAAATGAATTTCATGCAGGCAAACATCGTATTGTTTTATCCCTTCGGTGGTGCGTTCCTGGTGGTTTTGAATTATTTATGGGAAACATTGTATTCTTTTGGTCATAAAGATATTTTAGAGGTTCATAAAGGTCCATTTACAGGTGAAGGCCATAAAGGACTATATGAAATCCTAACAACATCATGGCATGCTCAGTTATCTCTTAACCTAGCTATGTTAGGCTCTTTAACCATTGTCGTAGCTCACCATATGTATTCCATGCCCCTTTCTCCATATCTAGCTACTAATTAAGGTACAGAACTGTCATTGCTCATGTCTGTTGGTTTTCTGAAGAGAGACTTATTCTGAATTTTAATTCTAATTGAATTCCATGCTGGAAAAGTTGTATTATTGTCCCTCTGGTGGTGCCTTTGTGTTGTTTTTTTTAAAGGAAAGACTAATTTTGAATTCTATTTGCACTTGAATTCATTATGGTAAACATTATGTTTTTTGTCCCTATGGTGGTCCTTGTCCCTTTGTCATTTGAAGAAAGACTAATTTTGAATTTTAAATCAAATTGAATTCCATGCTGGTAAAGATTCAAATGAATTTCATGCATATTGTTTTGTCCCTTCGGTGGTGTGTTCCTGGTGGTTTTGAATTATTTATGGGAAACATTGTATTCTTTTGGTCCCTTCGATTGTGAATGTACGTTGGTTTTCTGAGGAGAGACTTATTCTAAATTTTAATTCTAATTGATTTCCTTGATGGAAAAGTTGTATTATTGTCCCTTCGGTGGTGCCTTTCTGTTTGTTTTTTGAAGGAAAAACTAAGTTTGACTTCTATTTGCACTTGAATTCATTATGGTAAACATTATGTTTTTTTGTCCCTTCGGTGATCATTGTCTCTTTGTGATTTGAATAAAGACTAATTCTGAATTCTAAATCAAATTGAAGTCCATGCTGGCAAAGATTCAAAAGAATTTCATGCAGACAAACATTGTGTTGTTTTGTCCCTTTGGTGGTGCATTTCTGGTGGTTTTGAATTATTTATGGGAAACATTATATTCTTTTGATCCCAAAGATATTTTAGAGGTTCATAAAGGTCCATTTACAGGTCAAGACCATAAAGGACTATATGAAAACCTAACAACATCATAGCATGCTCAATTATCTCTTAATCTAGCTATGTTTGGCTCTTTAACCATTATTGTAGCTCACCATATGTATTCCATGCCCCCTTATCCATATCTAGCTATTGATTATGGTACAGAACTGTCATTGTTCCTGTCTGTTGGTTTTTTGAAGAGAGACTTATTCTGAGTTCTAATTCTAATTGAAATCCTTGCTGGAAAAGTTATATTGTTGTCCCTTCGGTGGTGCCTTTCTGTTGGTGTTTTGAAGGAAAGACTAATTCCCAATTCAAATTTGCACTTGAATTCAATATGGTAAACATTAATTTTTTTTGTCCCTTAGGTGGTCCTTGTCCCTTTGTCATTTGAAGATAGACTAATTCTGAATTCTAAATCAAATTGAATTCCATGCTGGTAAAGATTCAAATGAATTTCATGCATATTGTTTTGTCCCTTCGGTGGTGCATTCCTGGTGCTTTTTAATTATTTATGGGAAACATTGTTTTTTTGGTCCCTTCGATTGTGTATGTTTGTTGGTTTTCTGGCGAGAAACTTATCCTAAATTCTAATTCTAATTGAATTCCATGATGGAAAAGTGGTATTATTGTTCCTTCGGTGGTGCTTTTCTGTTTGTTTTCTAAAGGAAATACTAATTCTGAATTCTATTTGCACTTGAATTCATTATGGTAAACATTATGTTTTTTTGTCCCTTCGATGGTCCTTGTCCCTTTGTGGTTTGAAGAAAGACTAATTCTAAATTCTAAATTAAATTGAATTTCATGCTGGCAAAGATTCAAATGAATTTCATGCAGGCAAACATCGTTTTTTTTTTGTCCCTTCGGTGGTGTATTCCTGGTGGTTTTGAATTATTTTTGGGAAACATTGTATTCTTTTGGTCCCAAAGATATTTTAGAGGTTCATAGAAGTCCATTTACAGGTCAAGGCCATAAAGGACTGTATGAAATCCTAACAACATCATGGCATGCTCATTTATCTCTTAACCGAACTATGTTAGGCTCTTTAACCATTGTTGTAGCTCACCATATGTATTCCATGCCCCCTTATCCATATCTAGCTACTGATTATGGTACAGAACAGTCATTGTTCATGTCTGTTGGTTTTTTGAAGAGAGACTTATTCTTAGTTCTAATTCTAATTGAATTCCATACTGGAAAAGTTGTAATATTGTCCCTTCAGTTGTGCTTTTCTGTTGGTTTTTTGAAGGAAAGACTAATTCCCAATTCTAATTTGCACTTGAACATTATTTTTTTTGTCCCTTCAGTGGTCCTTGTCCCTTTGTCATTTGAAGAAAGACTAATTCTGAATTCTAAATCAAATTGAATTACATGCTGGCAAAGATTCAAATAAATTTCATGCATATTGTTTTGTCCCTTCGGTGGTGTATTCCTGGTGGTTTTGAATTATTTATGAGAAACATTGTTTTCTTTTGGTCCCTTTGATTGTGCTTGTCCGTTGGTTTTCTGGCGAGAGACTTATTCTAAATTCTAATTCTAATTGAATTCCATGGTGGGAAAGTGGTATTATTGACCCTTCGGTGTTGCCTTTCTGTTGGTTTTTTGAAAGAATGACTAATTCTGAATTCTATTTGCACTTGAATTCATTATTGTAAACATTATGTTTTTTTGTCCCTTCGATTTGAAGAAAGACTAATTCTGAATTCTATATTAAAATGAATTCCATGCTGGCAAAGATTCAAATGAATTTCATGCAGGCAAACATCGTATTGTTTAATCCCTTCGGTGGTGCATTCCTGGTGGTTTTGAATTATTTATGGGAAACATTGTATTCTTTTGGTCCCAAAGATATTTTAGAGGTTCATAGAAGTCCATTTACAGGTGATGGCCATAAAGGACTATATGAAATCCTAAAAACATCATGGCATGCTCAATTATCTCTTACCGTAGCTATGTTAGGCTCTTTAACCATTGGTTTTCTGAAGAGAGACTTTTTCCGAGTTCTAATTCTAATTGAATTCTTTGCTGGAAAAGTTGTATTATTGTCCCTTAGGTGGTGCCTTTCTGTTGGTTTTTTGAAGGAAAGACTAATTCTGAATTCTATTTGCACTTGAATTCGTTATGGTAAACATTATGTTTTTTGGTCCCTTTGGTGGTCCTTGTCCCTTTGTCTTGTGAAGAAAGAATAATTCTAAATTCTAAATCAAATTGAATTCTATGCTGGTAAAGATTCAAATGAATTTCATGCATATTGTTTTGTCCTTTCGGTGGTGCGTTCCTGGTGGTTTTGAATTATTTATGGGAAACATTGTATTCATTTGGTCCCTTCGATTGTGAATGTCCGTTGGTTTTCTGAAGAGAGACTTATTCTAAATTTTAATTCTAATTGAATTCCGTGCTGGAAAAGTTGTATTATTGTCCCTTCGGTGGTGCCTTTCTGTTGGTTTTTTGAAGGAAAGACTAATTCTGAATTCTATTTGCACTTGAATTCATTATGGTAAGCATTATGTTTTTTTGTCCCTTCGGTGGTCCTTGTCCCTTTGTGATTTGAAGAAAGATTTATTCTGAATTCTAAATTCTAAATCAAATTGAATTCCATGCTGGCAAAGATTCAAATGAATTTTATGCAGACAAACATTGTATTGTTTTGTCCCTTCGGTAGTGCATTCCTGGTGGTTTTGAATTATTTATGGGAAACATTGTATTCTTTTGGTCCCAAAGATATTTTAGAGGTTCATAAAGGTCCATTTACAGGTCAGGGCCATAAAGAACTATATGAAAACCTGTCACTATCATGGCATGCTCATTTATCTCTTAATCTAGCTATGTTAGGCTCTTTAACCAGTGTTGTAGCTCACCTTATGTATTCCATGCCTCCTTATCCATTTCTAGCTATTGATTATGGTACAGAACTGTCATTGTTCATGTTTGTTGGTTTTTTGAAGAGAGACTTATTTTGAGTTCTAATTCAAATTGATTTTTATGCTGGAAAAGTTATATTATTGTCCCTTCGGTGGTGCCTTTCTGTTGGTTTTTTGAAGGAAAGACTAATTCTGAATTGTATTTGCACTTGAATTCATTATGGTAAACATTATCTTTTTTTGTCCCTTCGGTGGTCCTTGTCCCTTTGTCATTTGAAGATAGACTAATTCTGAATTCTAAATCAAATTGAATTCCATGCTGGTAAAGACTCAAATGAATTTCATGCATATTGTTTTGTCCCTTCGGTGGTGCGTTCCTGGTGGTTTTGAATTATTTATCGGAAACATTGTATTCTTTTGGTCCCTTAGATTGTGCATGTTTGTTTGTTTTCTGACGAGAGACTTATTCTAAATTCTAATTCTAATGGGTTTCATGATGGAAAAGTTGTATTATTATCCCTTCGTTGGTGCTTTTCTGTTGCTTTTTTGAAGGAAAGACTAATTTTGAATTCTATTTGCACTTGAATTCATTATGTTAAAAATTATGTTTTTTTGTCCCATCGGTGGTCCTTGTCCCTTTGTGATTTGAAGAAAGACTAATTCTGAATTCTAAATCAAATTGAATTCCATGCTGGCAAAGATTCAAATGAATTTCATGCAAACAAACATCGTATTGTTTTGTCCCTTCGGTGGTTTTGAATTATTTATGAGAAACATTGTATTCTTTTGGTCCCAAAGATATTTTAGAGGTTCATAAAGGTCCATGTACAGGTCAAGGCCATAAAGGACTATATGAAATCCTAACAACATCATGGCATGCTCAATTATCTCTTAACCTAACTATGTTAGGCTCTTTAACCATTGTTGTAGCTCACCATATGTATTCCATGCCCCCTTATCCATATCTAGCTACTGATTGTGGTACAGAACAATCATTGTTTATGTCTGTTGGTTTTCTGAAGAGAGACTTATTCTTAGTTCTAATTCTAATTGAAAGTTTCCTGCAATTCTGTATGCAGGTTTTTATTGCTTGTGGGGTTGGTAATTATGTTTGTAAAGTAGACCAATTAAAAAAAAAGAATTTTTTTGTTGGTGAAGCAGAAGAGCATTCCAATTGATATGGATCAGTTAGTTTTCTCTTCTATTATTGCTTTTACTGTTACTGTTTTAATCTATCGTATTTTTAAGATTTTTGACCTTTACTTGATTCCTTGAAGATTGAAAAAACTATCTAATTCTAATACTAATCATCCTAATATCAGCAGTATCATATGGCTTTTTTCTATAATTTGAAAATCCTTTCGACATGGGAATTTTAATTTGAGCTCTTTTTCTCCATTTGTAGATCTTTTTATGTTGGTGATGCAGCGGGGAGGCCCAATGATCACAGTGATGATATATAATTTAAGCAGGTATTTCCAATGTTATCAGTTATCTATATGTTCTTTGTACCCATATTATGATTTATTTTTGTTTTCTTATTTTTTTTTTTTATGAACTCTCTCTTTTATGTGGCATCATTATGGTTTTCCTTTGGTCAATCTGCTGAAGCTACAACCCAACTGTCCTCCCTATGTGTTAGTTCACTGAAAGGTTTTGCAACATGTTTCAAAATATATAATATCAAGTTTTTATTCAAAATCTTTGCATATCTATTTACTGTTTTAATTATCAAAATTTTATCAAAGTTTAAAGATCCTGTACGAGTTGGTATCAGAGCCAAGAGTCATGTTTATCTTGTCTGTGTTTGCTTTGTAATACTGTTCATCGTTCTGCTTTGTTTATATTGCCTTTAGAATACTGTTATTCTGGTGTTTGTGTGGTGGTAAGGCCAGTAGTGGTGGTAAGGCCGTTGGTCAGCCCGTTGTAAGTCCGTTGGTCAGCTGTGTTAGGTGGTTCCCGTTGGTGGTCCCGGCAGTCACTAGGCAGTCACACAGTACTCTGGTTGTAATAGTCTTCTTTTTGCCATATTTACAAATCATTCTGTATGGATAGAATTCTTAGGAGACGTAAACAAGGTGATGACTCGTCATCATCTGTTTCAGGATCCAGTCGTCCTTCATCACCATCACATGATCATCCCACTGGTGATCATGACCCAAATTATACAGTCAATAGTCAAGAGATCAACATAGCCAAGGTAGAACAAGATTTATTAAACTGGCATATGCCCAGTCAAAAAATCAATAGAATTTATCAGATAGGTAGTTTTGACTTTAGATCAGACTACTTCATTAAGACAACAGAGCAAGCATATAGCATTAGTAAGGAAAATGAAAGTATTAAGTTGTTATCATTACCTGCCATGAGAAAGCATAGACAAGAAGGATTCAAATACATGCATCTAGGACTTGTCCAGATAGCTGTAAAACCATTACACCGTCTAGGAATAGACACACTCATATTAATTATGCTTAGGGATGCCAGGCATAACAATTTTCAGAATTCATTATTATCATTAGTTGCATCTAATATTCATAATGGTCCTGTATATTTTAATTGTTATCCAAACTTTTCAGTAGATTTGTATGATCCAAATCTGATTGATATATTAACTTTGGATATTCAATTACAAGGTTTAGACCTAAAAACAGGAACTAGAAATTTAAATATTATTTATAAGATTTATTCTAAAGTAATGACAACTAAGATAAACCCTAAGGCATTACTCCAGACCAAACCAGGAGAGACCCTCCTATTAGAAGCCAACACCTTTCATGCAAATACAATAACTCCTAAGTTATTAAAATGGAATCAGATTACTATTCCCAATAGTTGGAGATTCGAATCTTTGGTTCCCCCTAGGGAACTGCAGAGTTCGAATATTTCCCATATTAGTGAATCTAATGACGGAAGTGTCCTTATCAAATTTGATAATCCCCCTTCCTCATTAATGTCTTCCAGAAGATCAATATCTACTAGAATAAGAACACCATTACCTCAAATAGATAATGACCCTCAGATCTTGCCCCCTAGACGAAGTCTAGATTCAAGATCTAATGATCATTTATTAGGTGTGGATTTCCATCCTACCATTCCTAAAGGATTTTATGAAAATGAATCCTTTAAGACAGCATTAGATGATCCAGTAGGAGAAACTTCACATAGAAATGAAGTTCAGGATCAAGTTCAGGACCCTGTCCATGATCCCTCTCCCACTAGGTCAGATATGTATGAAGTCAACGTTATTATGAAATCTGATTATGAAATTAACAAGGATTTATTAAGAAAAGACTTTTCTGCAATTCATAATAAGGAAAGAGTATATTGGTTTTTTCAAACTTTCAATAAGGATCAACAAGCTCAAATCCGTAAAGAATGGTATGATCAAATGAATGAACTTCATTGTGATATATTATTCTTTGACTGGTTTGATCTATATACTTTCAACAATAGAATTTATAATCTTTTTATTAGGAATCATCCAGAGATAGATGCTATAACTAAATTAGATCAAAAGTGGACTTCCTCCACCAAGGAAGTTTCATTATCAGTTCATCCTCCATTAGGTAATTTACATCTACAGCCCCCTGGCTATAGAGATATGATTCCTGCTACACCATTTAAAGTAATTGAAAAAGATTATAATCCCAGACATGTAGCAGAAAAGAATGACGTGGCTAATCTTTATGAACAAAATAATTATACCAATCAAAATTTAGCCACTATATCATCCCATATTAATGCCCTTGATACTTCCCTTGGCAATTTGGATAAGAAGATTGACAATCTTCCTTCCAAAATCCCCCGGGGAGGAATTCCCACATCTTCCACATCATCTTCCACTCAAAAACTTCAAACTAAATCATTTACCCTGACTCCTGTCATTCAAAAACCTACTGTTATTACGAAACCCATATTCACTCCTCACATAGTAGAGGATACTGTCTCCTTAGGAGATGATGACATATTAGACTCAATCAATAAAAAATTACAGCAATTAAGTATAAAAGATATTCCTTCAAGCTCCCAAGTCCAATTAGGATCTCAAGATAATATTAATGAAATAGATGAGGATATAATTGAAGAAATTCAAGAATTTGATGAAATTAATAAAATTATTAGAAATAGAGCACCATTACCGTCAACTAGGAATTATTATCCTAGGCCAACACCTCCTGATCTTCAATTTGAAGATAGATCATTAGCAGTCCAAGCTAAGTATGATTGCGATTCCATTTATGAATGGAACATAGACGGTGCCAGTGAGCACACTATTTTGGATATCCTTAAAGAAATGTCTATGGCTGCAACATCTTACAGGACAAAACCAACCAATACCAATAAAGGCATTGCTAAGGCCATTATTGCAGGGTTTACAGGAACTCTCGAAGGATGGTGGACAAATTATTTAACAGAGGAAAATAGATTAGAGGTTTTAGAAGCCACTAAGGCAGGAAACCCTCAATCTATCCAAAACCCTCAAACAGGTGAAATATCCATATTTACCCCTCAAATAGAAAATGCATTTGAAACTCTCATTTTCGCCATTACCAAGCATTTTATAGGAGACCCTGAAAGATGGACAGCCAGGTCTACTGAGATTCTTCTCAATTTGACCTGTCCAACCATGCAAGATTTCAGATGGTATAAGGACGTGTTCCTTGCCAAGGTTTTTACCAGAAAAGATTCCAATCATGATTATTGGAAAGAGAAATTTATTAGTGGATTACCCAAACTCTTTGCTGAAAAGGTAAGGCAAAGGATTAGGGATACCAACAATGGAAATTTACCCTATGATGAACTCTCCTATGGAGAAATCATCAGTTACATTAATTATGAAGGATTAGCCCTCTGCAATGATATTAAGCTTAAATCAAAAATGAAGTCAGAACTCCATCAGAGCAAAAAGGAATTGGGATCTTTCTGTGCTCAGTATGGATTCGAGACTATTAGAGCTCCATTTGCTATTAGAAAAAAGAAATCCAAGTCCATTAGAAAACAAACCTATAGAAAGCCTTTTAGGCCCAATAGATATATTAAGGATAATTCAAAACCAAGTACTTCTAAGTCAAAGCCCAAGAAGAGAAGCCCAAAAGCCCAAAAAGTAAACTCTTCTTCAAAAGCCTGTTTTAAATGCGGTCGTCTTGGCCATTGGGCTAAGGACTGTAGAGTAAAACAGAAGATTAGTGAATTAGAAGTTGAAGAATCATTAAAACAACAGTTATTAAAAATAATGGTAAATGAATCTCAATCTGAAGAAGATCCTTCAGATGATGATGATGTCATTTATACATTACAAGAAACTTCCAGTACGGAATCTTCTGATGAATCACAATCATGTGATTGCAAAGAAGGATTCTGTAAATGTAAATCCATTAATATGATATCCTCTCAGAAAGAATTTCTGCTAGATATCATAGATAAAATTAATGATCCCATCATTAAGAAAGATTATTTAATGAAATTAAGGGATCTTATCTGTGAAGAGAAAAGGATTAAAGATCCAGAACCCTTCAATATATTAAAAATTTTAGAAGAAAGATTTAGTAAGCCAAAAACTGCCAATCTCCAAGACCTACAATTAGAAGTCAACAACGTGAAAGAACAGATTAAAACAATTCAACAAGAAACTATAGATCTTAAGGCAAGAATGATCAACATTGAGATAAAGAGTATTAAAGACTCAATCTTATCTCCTTCAGACAAAGGAAAAGCTATTATGGCTGATCCTGCCCCTTTGCCCTCAGACCCTATAGAATCATTAGCATCAATACCCCTAGATGAAAGCTTCATTAGTTTAATCGAAAGAATCAATTACCAGAAATGGTATATTCGAATTTCTATTGTAATTAATGAAGAATACCATATTAACACAATAGCTTTAGTTGATTCTGGTGCTGACCAGAATTGTCTAAAAGAAGGATTAGTCCCTACCAAGTACTATGAGAAAACCACAGAACGTTTAAATATGGCCAGTGGTTCAAAATTAAATATAGAATACAAGATCAGCAATTCTTACGTATGTAACGATGGTTACTGCTTAAGAACTCATTTCATATTAGTCAAAAATATTCATCAGAATATTATTTTAGGAACACCCTTCCTAACTCAAATATATCCCTTTACGGTTAGCCATTTAGGGATAGAAACCAATCTATTAGGACAAAAACTATTTTTCCCATTCCTTCAGCCAATAGACACAAGAGACTTAAATTTATTACAAGCCAATAGTTTACATAGGCAAATAAACTTAGTACAAAATAAGCAAGCCCATATTAATTTCTTGAAAGAAGAAATCCATTACAAGAAAATAGAACAACAATTGCAAGAAGCCCAAATCCAGGCCCAAATTAAGGATCTAGAAATATTATTCAAAAAAGAAATCTGTGCTAACATCCCAAATGCTTTTTGGGAAAGGAAAAAGCACATAGTTTCATTACCTTATGAGCCCAACTTCAAAGAAAATGATATTCCTTCTAAGTCCAGGCCCATTCAAATGAATCAGGACTTAGTAGCTTATTGTCAAAAGGAGATTAAAGAATTATTAGACAAAAATCTTATCAGGCCCAGTAAGTCTCCTTGGAGCTGTTCAGCTTTTTATGTCAATAAACAAGCTGAGCTAGAAAGAGGAACTCCCAGATTAGTTATTAATTATAAACCCTTAAATAAGGTCCTCTAATGGATTAGATATCCTATCCCCAATAAGAAAGATTTATTAAATCGATTACATGAAGCAGTTATATTTTCAAAATTTGATTTAATATCTTATCAGGCCCAGTAAGTCTCCTTGGAGCTGTTCAGCTTTTTATGTCAATAAACAAGCTGAGCTAGAAAGAGGAACTCCCAGATTAGTTATTAATTATAAACCCTTAAATAAGGTCCTCCAATGGATTAGATATCCTATCCCCAATAAGAAAGATTTATTAAATCGATTACATGAAGCAGTTATATTTTCAAAATTTGATTTAAAATCTGGATTATGGCAAATTCAAATTTGTGAAGAAGACAGATATAAAACTGCTTTCAATGTCCCTTTTGGTCATTACGAATGGAACGTAATGCCCTTTGGACTCAAGAATGCCCCATCAGAATTTCAAAATATTATCAATGATATTTTTAGTGAATATTCTAATTTCAGTATTACTTATATAGACGACATATTAATCTTTTCAAAATCCATTGACCAACATTTCAAACATCTCAAATCTTTTTTCCATATTATTAAAACAAATGGATTAGTATTATCTGAGTCTAAGATGAAACTTTTCCAAACAAAAGTTAGATTTCTAGGACACATCATTTACCAAGGAACTATTAAGCCCATAGACAGATCAATAGAATTTGCAAATAAATTTCCTGATGAAATTAAAGACAAAACACAATTACAGAGGTTCTTAGGATGTCTGAATTACATATCAGATTTTTTCCCGCATATGAGACAAATTTGCGAACCTTTATATAAAAAGCTTCGTAAAAATCCTGAACCCTGGTCCACTCATCATACTGAGGTTGTCAAATTTATTAAGACAAAAGTCATCAGCCTACCATGTTTAGGTATCCTGTCTCCGTCAGCTCAAATTATTATTGAGACTGATGCCTCCAATACGGGATACGGTGGTATTCTCAAACAGATCCTTCCAAGTCAGACAAAAGAACAAGTAGTTCGTTATCATTCAGGAATTTGGCTTGGAGCCCAAAAAAATTATTCAACTATTAAAAAAGAAGTTTTATCAATTGTTCTATGCATCACAAAATTTCAAGATGATTTATATGCAAAAACATTTTTATTACGCATCGATTGCAAATCAGCAAAAGAAGTTTTGCAAAAGGATGTTCAAAATTTAGTTTCAAAACAAATCTTTGCCAGATGGCAAGCCATCCTGAGTGTATTTGACTTTCAAATAGAGTATATAAAAGGAGAACAAAATTCTCTTCCTGATTTTCTTACTCGGGAATTTTTACAAGATAGAGTCCAAGATTGTGATAGAGTCCAAGATCGTGATAATGTCAACATCCCGAAAGGGTAAAGAAAAGGTTAACCCTTCAAGACCCCAACAATTATCCGATTATTACACATCTCCCAAAAAAGCCTCAAAACCTCCAATAGCCCCCATTACACTTCAAAAATCCAACAGATTTTCCCCTCTGGAAGATCTCCAAGCATTCCCAGAATTACCCACTCCAGCATATGCCCAAACACTATCACCACAATCAAAACCAGCTCCTCCCGCATTATACTATGATAAGCCCCACCAAGAATTTTTTAGAAGCACAACCCTACCTGTTCCAAAAAATGAAAATGATCAATCCAAGATCCCATCTTGGTTATACTCTAACAAGATTTTCCCTGCAGGTTTTCATTTTAAACCTGACAATATTCAAAAATCTCAAAAATTTTATGAACTGATTTTAATAGATTCAAAATCTGTTGAGATCACACATACTCATGATCCCCTGGATCCTTCCAAAATCATTTATTCAAAATGCAAAATCCTTAAGATTATTAATCCTAACAATGTTTCTGATCATTATCTTCCAAAACCTTTTTCCATATCATTTGTTCCCCCCACATATACCTATCATGATTATCAAACCGCATGGTTCAATATGTTTTATATGAAACCCAAAACCCATTCCTGGTTTATCTTTTTTGATAAGAAGGTCCGCTTCGAATTTCCCACGTGGTTTTTCGATTGGTGGAACTTCATGGGAGCCAGCTCAGCCATTTTCCCTTCCATAACTCAAGAGTCTTATCATTATTTCTCTTCCCACATTTCTTCCAATAAACCTTATTCTTATGAACTTCTATTTGTCGCCATGTTTGCTATCCCATGGATCTTTGCCTGGGATTATATTATTACCCCTTCCCCATCAGGTCTGAATTTATTAAAAAGAATTTTTAAAATCAAATGGTGGCCAAAATATGATTGCTCATATTCTGACCCCGCAACAATCAAAATTTGGTTTCATGATAATCCCCTCCATCTCAAGAAAATTCCACATGGAGGATCAATCTCTAGTTCTTCTAGAAGAGAAAGAAAACAAAAGCTTCTTGAAGAACTATCCCAGATCTCTGATTTTGATCCATCCAATCAGGATGACAATGAGAGATCTCTCTCTCCTCCACCACCTCCTGATTATTGGTCTCAAGATCCATATGCTGATTTGGATTTTGACATCTCCAAAAGCCATCAATAATTCTGAAAAGCAAAAAGAAGATGCATTATTATTATCCGTGTCAATAAAGCAAAATCAAGAAAAGGATTCATTTCTATGTGAAGTTTCTCCTACTGGATCATCTAATGCTGTCTTAAAGGATTCATTTTCATAAAATCCTTTAGGAATGGTGGGATGGAAATCCACACCTAATAAATGATCATTAGATCTCGAATCTAGACTTCGTCTAGGGGGCAAGATCTGAGGGTCATTATCTATTTGAGGTAATGGTGTTCTTATTCTAGTAGATATTGATCTTCTGGAAGACATTAATGAGGAAGGGGGATTATCAAATTTGATAAGGACACTTCCATCATTAGATTCACTAATATGGGAAATATTCGAACTCTGCAGTTCCCTAGGGGGAACCAAAGATTCGAATCTCCAACTATTAGGAATAGTAATCTGATTCCATTTTAATAACTTAGGAGTTATTGTATTTGCATGAAAGGTGTTGGCTTCTAATAGGAGGGTCTCTCCTGGTTTGGTCTGGAGTAATGCCTTAGGGTTTATCTTAGTTGTCATTACTTTATAATAAATCTTATAAATAATATTTAAATTTCTAGTTCCTGTTTTTAGGTCTAAACCTTGTAATTGAATATCCAAAGTTAATATATCAATCAGATTTGGATCATACAAATCTACTGAAAAGTTTGGATAACAATTAAAATATACAGGACCATTATGAATATTAGATGCAACTAATGATAATAATGAATTTTGAAAATTTTTATGCCTAGCATCCCTAGGCATCATTAATATGGGTGTGTCTATTCCTAGACGGTGTAATGGTTTTACAGCTATCTGGACAAGTCCTAGATGAATGTATTTGAATCCTTCTTGTCTATGCTTTCTCATGGCAGGTAATGATAACAACTTAATACTTTCATTTTCCTTACTAATGCTATATGCTTGCTCTGTTGTCTTAATGGAGTATTGTTGAAAGTATATAGATCAAACCAGTCAAAGAATAATATATCACAATGAAGTTCATTCATTTGATCATACCATTCTTTACGGATTTGAGCTTGTTGATAGAATTTTCTTTTGGGATTAATGTTGTAATGAAATTAGGTAAAGGGTAGCTTTTGGGGGACTAAAGTCAATGTCTAAATATATAAAAATCAAATCTGGCTTGGTGTTCTAATTGAGATTTTGAAAACATTTTAGTCATTTATAATGGTTAAATATTGAGGAAGTGAGATTTGGAGTTAATTCTTAATAGGGCAAAAGGATTTCAATGCCTTAAAATTGATGAATAAATATGATATATATATATATATATATATATATATATAAAAAATAAATTGTGATTCAATTGAGTATAAACTTGAATTTTGAATGAAATAGAGAGAATTGGTGAAAAAATGGGCATATATCATAAAGTAAATTATATTCGCCTTTAATGATTTCCAAGGAAAGCTATTAAAATTTATTCCAAGTAACTTGAATTTTGGAAAGAAATAAAAAGAAATGATCATAGGGAAGAATATGGTTAGTGAATAATAATATGAATTAGGAAAGAGATTGTAATTAATGACTTCAAATTTAGGTTGGTTTGGGTTCGTTGGTTTAAAGGAAAGGAAAGGAAGATAAGGTAAGATAAGAAAAAAAATTAAAAAGATACCATCTGTTCTATCGATTGATTTCATTAAATATATATGACTTGAATGGATAATTTTCTTGTAGTGTTTAGGCAACTCCATTATGGTTGCATGCTTTTTTCTTAGATTTGTGTTTGTAGGTTTAATGAAGAGGGAAGATATAAAAAATTCAGCATTAGATTCTGATTGATGGGGTTATTAAAGAAAGATTCTGATTGCTGTTTCCAAAGCGTAGTTGAATTAGTTCATGCTCATGTCAAGATTCTTAGCTGACTTAAGCTTCCTTGACTTTGCTTCGATTTTGATTTTACAGTCCTTGAATCTTACTACTTAGGTGATGAACTCATGCTGACTTCTTGCTTGGTCACCACCATGGTGGTGTGTCATGGAATAATTTAAATATGAGTTGCAATTTTGTTGATTGAAATGTATTTCGAGGTTTCGAAGTCATGTGTCGGTATTTGCAAGAGGTACCGTGTTTTTTTTTTCTTCTTCTATATGAAATGTAAGAGCGCATACCATTGCAGTACAAAAGCATGTTTGCTATCCATATTGGCCCGCTAAGGCCCTCCCGTTTTCATTTATGCTTTCTTAACATAACTGTGCCCATGTTAACTGAATAAGGCTACCTTGTCTATGTATGTGGCTAAATAGTATAATCTTTATTATAGTGTAAAGATAAATTGGATATTTTGAAGGTCTACCGCAATTTTTTATGCATGTTTTTATAGCTTGTGGGGTTGGTAATTCTTTTGGTATAGCAAACCAATTAAAAAAAGAAATTTTTTTTGTTGGTGAAGCTGAAGACCCCTTCCCCAAACCCAAAACTGCGACGTGGCAAATTATGGAGAAAGATTTCAACTCTGGCATTCCAGTTGATACGGATCTATTAGTTTCCTCTTCTTTTCTTGCTATTACTGTTACTGTTTAAATCTATTAGATTTTTAAGATTTCTGTCCTTTACTTGATTCCATGAAGATTGAAAAAACTACCTAATTCTGTACTAATCATACTACTGTCAACAGTATCATATGGCTTTGTTCTACAATTTGAAGATCCCATCGACCTGGGAATTTTAATTTGTGCAAGCTCTCGTTTTCTCCATTTGTAGATCTTTTTATGTTGGTGGTGCGGCGAGGAGGGCCAATGATATAAAATTTGCGCAGGTATTTTCAAAGTTATCAGTTATCTATATGTTCTTTGTACACAAATTATGATTTATTTTTGTTTTCTAATTGTTTTTCTGTAGTCAATCTGAAGCTACAATCCAACTGTCCTCCCTATGTGTAAGCTTATTGAAAATAAAACAATATTGCAACATGTTTCTTAGTTGTCCCATTCTCAATCGGATGTGAAATGACGGTTACATAACATGAATTTGCTGATAAATTGCACATTGTTCATATAATGATTTTGGACTTCATTGGACACCACACTTGTCAAGGTGATATTTGTGCTGGCTTTAAGTTGATATCTTTCTTTGAGAAGAAAATTATGGTGTTGCATTTCTCTTGAAATAGCATACTGTAGAGAACCACAACTGAGTTGTTTCCTTCATATATCATTGCTTGAAACAGTAAGCCACTAAAACATATTTTTCATATGGTACATTCCATTGTTTTTCTTTTTGATGCAACAACTGTCCACACTTTTGAGTTGGCATATTACCTCTTTCTCATCATAAGTATAAATATTTTGGAAGTTTCATGGTTGTTCTATCATTTTATTTTTTCTTGTATGACCATGAAAAAGATATATGAACTTTTTAACTATTGGTTCTATTAAGTCAAAAGCATATTTTCAAAACTGTTTTTCTGCTTCTCGCAAGTAGGATTGAAATTTTATTTCCATGAGGAGTACTTCGGCTCTTAAAGAATTCTTGTTACTTCTGAATTTTAGTAGATATGAAAGGGATGTAATGCGTTTCATTGTAGTTGATTCAGGTATTTCGTTTTCTGTTAGTGAAAGCGAGAAGTTACGGGATTGCTTGAAATTTAAATCTTTTGAAATGAGATGTTTTCCTATTTTTATTATTGCTGATGGGGATGCATAAATGTAGTTTCAAGGTAGTATGTAGACTTTTAGAGGTACTGAATTGTGACTAATGATATGATAATCAACCGTGGTCTCTATAGAGTAGGTATGATGTGTAAGATGAGTCTTCTTTTTTTGGTACATTGGTGGGAGGGAGGTCGAATCCGGATCTCTTATATGGAGGATCCGGAAATAACTACTAAGCCAAAAGGCTCTGATCGAGATGAGTATTTTGCTTCAAAATAATTTGTAATAATGATATGATAATCATTTGTGGTGTAAATCGAGCCCACAAGATGTTTAAGGTGGGTGTTTTAACTTCATAATGTTATGTACACTATCTTTGAAGCAAAACACATGTAGCAAAGTCTAACAAAATATTCAAAGTGAAGTTAATTTAGTAAACGAGTCATTAATAATTCAATCTTCCTCAACTATGTTGTGGTGGATTCTTAATCAGAAGGAATGATGATAGCTAGTGTGTTTCAAGGACTTAGAAGTTTAGATGTGTCAACTACTTTAGGAAATAACAAAAATTGTCATTTGGTGCTTTGATTATAAAATATAAATTTATAATCCATTTGAAGGTTTAACACAATTAGATGTGTCAACTACCTAACTAGACGTTTGTTTAAAACCCCACTCAGTTTCAGTTTAGGCTCATTTTTTTTGTCATTTGTTGTGAGTGCCTAATATATATTGTGCAACACGATCTTGAAGATTATTTCATTTTCTTTTTACTTTTTTTTAAACAGTATTACATAGAAATCAGAGTATAAAGAGAAATAAATTGTCAATACAACAACTAATGTCATTTCTTTCTAAGTTATTAATTTTTTAGGAAAAATTATTTAGATTAATCATTAACTTCAACAAAGAAGCATAGTGACATTGGCACTTACTCTTAAATTTTGGCATGCAGATACTTCTAAGAAGAAAGAAAGTTTGGCATGTAAATAATGTGGCTTACCTTTTGCTGAAAAATAATGTACATCTTGTATTGGAGAAATTTTGATTTTTTTTTAAGAGGGTAAGCCAATAAGGGGAAGGGATAGGAAATTCCCCTTATATAATCATCTGTTATTTGAGAGGGTAGCCTATCAAGGGGAAGAATGAGATGCTTCAATGCTCTTAAAGTTAATTGTAAAAATGCATATATAAATATTCTACTCATTCCCAAGCATTGTTTTTTGTATTATAGACAAGTTTATACATAGTTAAATTTATTTATTTAGAAAAATTGTCGATTTTATAGGTCTCAAGCAGATATTTCATCTTCAATACTTGGGTTGGAGGCTTTGGTAGGGATCTTCGTTGATTGCATGAGCATTCAAGAGTATTCCCTTCTTTCTCACTAGAAGTTAATTCTATAATTTCCATTTCTTGGTTTTTGTAGAAACTCGCTGCTTCCGTTTTAAATATTGTCGTATAAAGAGTTTAGGGTGCTGAATTATTGGATGATGATTTGATAGTCACTTAGCATATGTTTGGTTCATGATTATAATGTGATAGGATTAGGATTAACATAGGATATGATAAAGAGAGATTAAAGAGGTAACCTTAATCCTATGTTTGGTTCACGATATTGTTGGATTGGGGCTAAAGTGTGATAAGAAGTTTAATTACCAAAATACAAAATACAATAATACAATAATACTATTCATCATTCTTAATAATCTCTAATTTCTTTACAAACGCTAAAATTTAATTATTTATATATTTTTTGTTATTATAATAATAAATAATAGTTATTACGAAATTATTATTTTTATCATCATATTATAATAATTATTATTATAATTAATAATCATAATAATCAATATTATAATAATAATTATTATAATTATGATAATCATTAATATAATTATAATTATAAAATTATATATTAATATAATATAATATAATAGTATCATTCTAATAATTATTATCATTATTAATATATTATATATTAATATAAATATAATAGTAATAATAATTATTTATATTATCATTATTATAATTATAATTATTACTATTTAATTATTTTATCATCATCATTAAAAGTGTTATTATTGTCCCTTCAGTTGTGCTTTTCTGTTGGTTTTTTTGAAGGAAAGACTAATTCTGAATTCTAATTTGCACTTAAATTTAATATGGTAAACATTATGTTTTTTTGTCCCTTCGGTGGCCCTTGTCCCTTTGTCATTTGAAGAAAGACTAATTCTGAATTCTAAATCAAATTAAATTCCATGCTGGTAAAGATTCAAATGAATTTCACGCATATTGTTTTGTCCCTTCGATGGTGCATTCCTGGTGGTTTTGAATTATTTATGGGAAACATTGTATTCTTTTGGTCCCTTCGATTGTGCATGTCCGTTGGTTTTCTGACGAGAGACTTATTCTAAATTCTAATTGAATTCCATGCTGAAAAATTTGTATTATTGTCCCTTCGGTGGTGCCTTTCTGTTGGTTTTCTGAAGGAAAGACTAATTCTGAATTCTATTTGCACTTGAATTCATTATGGTAAATATTATGTTTTTTGGTCCCTTCGGTGGTCCTTGTCCCTTTGTTATTTGAAGAAAGATTAATTCTGAATTCTAAATCAAATTGAATTCCTTGCTGGCAAAGATTCAAATGAATTTCATGCAGACAAACGTCGTATTGTTTTGTCCCTTCGGTGGTGCATTCCTGTGGTTTTGAATTATTTATGGGAAACATTGTATTCTTTTGGTCCCAAAGATATTTTAGAGGTTCATAATGTTCCATTTACAGGTCAAAGCCATAAAGGACTGTGAAATCTTAATAACATCATGGCATGCTCAATAATCTCTTAACATAGCTATGTTAGGCTCTTTAATCATTGTTGTAGCTCACTATATGTATTCCATGCCCCCTATCAATATTATTATGGTACAGAACTGTCATTGTTCATGTTTGTTGGTTTTCTGAAGTGAGACTTATTATGAGTTCTAATTCTAATTGAATTCCATGCTGGAAAAGTTGTATTATTGTCCCTTCAGTGGTGCCTTTCTGTTGGTTTTTTGAAGGAAAGGCTAATTCTGAATTCTATTTGCACTTGACTTCATTATGGTAAACATTATGTTTTTTTGTCCCTTCGGTGGTCCTTGTCCCTTTGTCATTTGACGAAAGACTAATTCTGAATTCTAAATCAAATTGAATTCCATGCTGGTAAAGATTCAAATGAATTCCATG
Source organism: Bretschneidera sinensis (assembly GCA_023935145.1). Lineage (NCBI taxonomy): Eukaryota > Viridiplantae > Streptophyta > Magnoliopsida > Brassicales > Akaniaceae > Bretschneidera > Bretschneidera sinensis. Next base: position 34,571,973 of record CM043700.1, read on the forward strand.
CTGGTAAAGATTCAAATGAATTCTATGCATATTGTTTTGTCCCTTCGGTGGTGCATTCCTGGTGGTTTTGAATTATTTATGGAAAACGTTGTATTCTTTGGGTCCCTTCGATTGTGTATGTCTGTTGGTTTCCTGACGAGAAACTTATTCTAAATTCTAATTCTAATTGAATTTCATGTTGGAAAAAGTTGTATTATTGTCCCTTCGGTGGTGCTTTTCTGTTTGTTTTTTGAAGGAAAGACTAATTCTGAATTCTATTTGCACTTGAATTCATTATGGTAAACATTATGTTTTTTTTTATCAGTAAATAAAGCTTGTATTAATAAAAAATGTAGAAAAAAAATCCACTGGGCATACCAGGGGATTTACAATGAAAGCATATACAGAAAACAAAAATAAGCTTACAAAAGAAGCGTAATCTCTGGGCAAAATGCATACACAATTCTATAAATTACAATTTGGATCTTCTTGGTTAGGCTGATAGGTTTAATTGAGGTTTGCTCAAATAATTTAGCATTTCTAGCCATCCATATACTGTACACTGTGCAAGCTAGGGCTATCTTTTTTGCTATGGTTGGGGGGCCAGATCCTTTTACTTTTTGGGTCCACTTGATTGCACTTTCAATTATAGTCATTTGTCTTTTGCAACATAGCCAAACTTTGATGGTATCCTATGTTTCCTTACTAATCCGGCATGAGAAGAAAAGGTACTCCTTAGACTCTTCATGCTCTTTACATAGAGGGCAGAGTTTATCTTCTCCATCCAGCTGTAGTCTATCCTTTGTGAGAAGCCTGTTCTTTATGGCCAGCTAAAGAATAAAGGAGTGCATAGGGGGGCAGTGACCATTACACACCAAGGAAGCCCAACTGACCACATTTCCTTTCAGCCTGATTGAGTTATAGACCTTTTTTATGCACAGATCATTCTGGTCCTTCCATTCCATTAATCTTTCCCTGGCTTGCTGAGTAGAAGTTGATTGGCCAGTCAAGTCATTTCTGATTTCTAGAATTTTCTTCCAGAGGGGGGAGTCATCCTTTCTTGCCATGATCTCCCAAATAGTTCTGTTCATCAAATCATAGTGCTGAACCCACTGAATCCATAGAGAGTCTTTCTTCATGTGGATGTTCCATAGGACCCTGGTTAGGAGTGCCTTGTTCCATGTTTTTAAGTCTACCAGGCTTAAACCTCCTTCAGTTTTTGGTTTGCATAAATCAACCCAGGCTACAAGAGCCTTCCTCATACCAATGCTCCTACCATTCCATAGAAATGATCTGCACATCCTAATTATTTTCTCCAGGATGTTGCCAGGGATAGGGAAGATGGCAAGCCAAAAACACTCCACCCCTTGAAGCACTGATTTGATCAGTTCTGTTCTGCTAGCATAGGACAAAGAAGAACCAGCCCAGGCATTTATGTAACCGGATATTTTTTCAATGAGGGGGGAGTAGTGAGCAGCATTTAATCTTGATGAAGCCAGAGGAACACCCAAGTATTTGAAAGGGAGGCTACCATCCTCCATTCCAGTAATCCTTCTGATTTCCATTAACTCAGCAGCTTGGACTCCAGCATGGAAAATATTTGATTTGGACAAGCTTGCTTGCAGCCCAGAGCACTCACTGAATTGGTTGACACATTTCATTAGTTGCCCAACAGACCAAGCATCCCCTCTAGCAAAGAGAATGACGTCATCAGCAAAAGCCAAGTGGGTGATCTTGAGTTTGTCACACTTAGGGTGATATCTGAACCCATCCTCTTCATTCAATCTCCCAAGAAACATTATGTTTCATTAGCTGCCCAATAGCATGGTAAACATTATGTTTTTTTGTCCCTTCGGTGGTCCTTGTCCCTTTTGTCATTTGAAGAAAGACTAATTCTGAATTCTAAATCAAATTGAATTCTATGCTGGTAAAAATTCAAATGAATTTCATGCAGACAAATATTGTATTGTTTTGTCCCTTAGGTGGTGCATTCATGGTGGCTTTGAATTATTTATGGGAAGCATTGTATTCTTTTGGTCCCAAAGATATTTTAAAGGTTCATATAGGTCCATTTACAGGTCAAGGCCATAAAGGACTATATGAAATCCTAACAACATCATGGCATGCTCAATTCTCTCTTAACCTAGCTATGTTAGGCTCTTTAACCATTGTTGTAGCTCACCATATGTATTCCATGCCCCCTTATCCATACCTAGCTACTGATTATGGTATAGAACTGTCATTGTTGATATATGTTGGTTTTCTAAAGAGACTTATTCTGAGTTCTAATTCTAATTGAATTCCACACTAGAAAAGTTGTATTATTGTCCCTTCGGTTGTGCTTTTCTGTTGGTTTTTTGAAGGAAAAACTAATTCCTAATTTTAATTTGCACTTGAATTCATTATGGTAAACATTATATTTTTTCGTCCCTTCGGTGGTCCTTGTCCCTTTGTCATTTGAAGAAAGACTAATTCTGAATTCTAAATCAAATTGAATTCCATGCTGGCAAAGATTCAAATGAATTTCATGCAGGCAAACATCGTATTGTTTTATCCCTTCGGTGGTGCGTTCCAGGTGGTTTTGAATTATTTATGGGAAACATTGTATTCTTTTGGTCCCAAAGATATTTTAGAGGTTCATAAATGTCCATTTACAGGTCAAGGCCATAAAGGATTATATGAAATCCTAACAACATCATGGCATGCTCAATTATCTCTTAACCTAGCTATGTTAGGCTCTTTAACCATTGCAGTAGCTCACCATATGTATTCCATGCCCCCTTATCCATATCTAGCTACTAATTAAGGTACAGAACTGTCATTGTTCATGTCTGTTGGTTTTCTGAAGAGAGACTTATTCTGAATTCTAATTCTAATTGAATTCCATGCTGGAAAAGTTGTATTATTGTCTCTCAGGTGGTGCCTTTCTGTTGGTTTTTTAAAGGAAAGACTAATTTTGAATTCTATTTGCACTTAAATTCATTATGGTAGACATTTTCTGTTTTTGTCCCTTCGGTGGTCCTTGTCACTTTGTCATTTGAAGAAAGATTAATTTTGAATTCTAAATCAAATTGAATTCTATGCTGGTAAAGATTCAAATGAATTTCATGCATATTGTTTTGTCCCTTCGGTGGATCATTCTTGGTGGTTTTGAATTATTTGTGGGAAACATTGTTTGCTTTTGGTCCCTTCGATTGTGCATGTCTGTTGGTTTTCTGACGAGAGACCTATGCTAAATTCTAATTCTAATTGAATTCCATGATGGAAAAGTTGTATTATTGTCCCTTCGGTGGTGCATTTCTGTTGGTTTTTTGAAGAAAAGACTAATTCTGAATTCTATTTGCCCTTGAATTCATTATGGTAAACATTATGTTTTTTTGTTCCTTCGGTGGTCCTTGTCCTTTTGTCATTTGCAGAAAGACTGATTCTGAATTCTAAATCAAATTGAATTCCATGCTGGCAAAGATTCAATTGAATTTCATGCAGACAAACATCGTAATGTTTTATCCCTTCGGTGGTGCATTCTTGGTGGGTTTGAATTATTTCTAAGAAATGTTGTATTCTTTTGGCCCCAAAGATATTTTAGAGGTTCATAAAGGTCCATTTACAGGTCAAGGCCATAAAGGACTATATGAAATCCTAACAACATCATGGCTTGCTTAATTATCTCTTAACCTAGCTATGCTAGGCTATTTAACCATTGTTGTAGCTCACCTCATGTATTCCATGCCACCGTATCCATATCTAGCTACTGATTATGGTACAGAACTGTCATTGTTCATGTCTGTTGGTTTTCTGAAGAGAGACTTATTATGAGTTCTAATTTTAATTGAATTCCATGCTGGAAGAGTTGTATTATTGTCCCTTCGGTTGTGCTTTTTTGTTGTTTTTTTGAAGGAAAGACTAATTCCGAATTCTAATTTGCACTTGAATTCATTATGGTAAACATTATGTTTTTTTGTCCCTTTGGTGGTCCTTGTCCCTTTGTCATTTGAAGAAAGACTAATTCTGAATTCTAAATCAAATTGAATTCTATGCTGGTAAAGATTCAAATGAATTTTATGCATATTGTTTTGTCCTTTCGGTGGTGCATTCTTGGTGGTTTTGAATTATTTTTGGGAAACATTGTATTCTTTTGGTCCCTTCGATTGTGCATGTCCGTTGGTTTTCTAACGAGAGACTTATTCTAATTTCTAATTCTAATTGAATTCCATGATGGAAAAGTTGTATTATTGTCCCTTCGGTGGTGCCTTTATGTTGGTTTTTTGAAGGAAAGACTAATTCTGAATTCTATTTGCACTTGAATTCATTATGGTAAACATTATGGTTTTTTGTCCCTTCGGTGGTCGTTGTCCCTTTGTCATTTGAAGAAAGACTAATTCTAAATTCTAAATCAAATTGAATTCCATGCTGGCAAAGATTCAAATGAATTTCATGCAGGCAAACATCGTATTGTTTTATCCCTTCGGTGGTGCATGGTGGTTTTGAATTATTTATGGGTAACATTGTATTCTTTTGGTCCCAAAGATATTTTAGAGGTTCATAAAGGTCCATTTACAGGTCAAGGCCATAAAAGACTGTATGAAATCCTAACGACATCATGGCATGCTCGATTATCTCTTAAACCTAGCTATGTTAGGCTCTTTAACTAATGTTGTAGCTCACCATATGTATTCCATGCCCCCTTATCCATATATAGTTACTAATTAAGGTACATAACTGTCATTGTTCATGTCTGTTGGTTTTCTGAAAAAAGACTTATTCTGAATTCTAATTTTAATTGAATTCCATGCTGGAAAAGTTCTATTATTGTCCCTCAGGTGGTGCCTTTCTGTTGGTTTTTTGAAGGAAAGACTAATTCTGAATTCTATTTGCACTTGAATTCATTATGGTAAACATAATGTTTTTGTGTCCTTTTGGTGGTCCTTGTCCCTTTGTCATTTGAAGAAAGACTAATTCTGAATTCTAAATCAAATTGAATTCCATGATGGTAAAGATTCAAATGAATTTCATGCATATTGTTTTGTCCCTTCAGTGGTGCGTTCCTGGTGGTTTTGAATTATTTATGGGAAACATTATATTCTTTTGGTCCCTTCGATTGTGAATGTCTGTTGGTTTTATGAGGAGAGACTTATTCTAAATTTTATTTCTAATTGATTTCCATGCTGGAAAAGTTGTATTATTGTCCCTTCAGTGGTGTCTTTCTGTTGGTTTTTTGAAGGAAAGACTAATTCTGACTTCTATTTGCATTTGAATTCATTATGGTAAACATTATGTTTTTTTGTCCTTTCAGTGATCCTTGTCTCTTTGTGATTTGAAGAAGACTAATTCTGAATTCTAAATCAAATTGAATTCCATGCTGGCAAAGATTAAAAAGAATTTCATGCAGACAAACATTGTATTGGTTTGTCCCTTTGGTGGTGCATTCCTGGTGGTTTTGAATTATTTATGGAAAACATTATATTCTTTTGGTCCCAAAGATATTTTAGAGGTTTATAAAGGTCCATTTACAGGTCAAAACCATAAAGGACTACATAAAATCCTAACAGCATCAAGGGATGCTCAATTATCTCTAAACCTAGCTATGTTAGGCTCTTTAACCATTGTTGTAGCTCACCATATGTATTCCATGCCCCATTTTCCATATCTAGCTACTGATTATGGTACAGAACTGTCATTGTTCATGTCTATTGGTTTTCTGGAGAGAGACTTATTCTTAGTTCTAATTCGAATTGAATTTCATGCTGGAAAAGTTGTATTATTGTCCATTTGGTTGTGTTTTTCTGTTGGTTTTTTGAAGGAAAGACTAATTCTGAATTCTAATTTGCACTTAAATTCAATTAGGTAAACATTATGTTTTCTTGTCCCTTCGGTGGTCCTTGTCCCTTTGTCATTTGAAGAAAGACTAATTCTGAATTCAAAATCAAATTGAATTCCATGCTGGTAAAGATTCAAATGAATTCCATGCATATTGTTTTGTCCATTCGGTGATGCATTCTTGGTGGTTTTGAATTATTTATGGGAAACATTGTTTTCTTTTGGTCCCTTCGATTGTGCTTGTCCATTGGTTTTCTAGCGAGAGACTTATTCTAAATTCTAATTCTAATTGAATTCCATGTTGGAAAAGTTGTATTATTGTCCCTTTGGTGGTGCCTTTCTGTTGGGTTTTTGAAGGGAAGACTAATTCTGAATTTTATTTGCTCATGAATTCATTATGGTAAACATTATGTTTTTTTGTCGCTTCGGTGGTCCTTGTCCCTTTGTCATTTGAAGAAAGACTAATTCTGAATTCTAAATCAACTTTAATTGCATGTTGGCGAAGATTCCAATGAATTTCATGTACACAAACATCGTATTGTTTTGTCCCTTCGGTAGTGCATTCCTGCTGATTTTGAATTATTTATGGGAAACATTGTATTCTTTTGGTCCCAAAGATGTTTTAGAGGTTCATAAAGGTCCATTTACAGATCAAGGCCATAAAGGACTATATGAAATCCTAACAACATCAAGGCATGCTCAATTATCTCTTAACCTAGCTATGCTTGGCTCTTTAACCATTGTTGTAGCTCACCATATCTATTCCATGTCCTCTTATCAATATCTAGCTACTGATTATGGTATAGAACTGTCATTGTTCATGTCTATTGGTTTTTTGGAGAGAGACTTATTCTTAGTTCTAATTCGAATTGAATTTCATGCTGGAAAAGTTGTATTATTGTCCCTTTGGTTGTGTTTTTCTGTTGGTTTTTTGAAGAAAAGACTAATTCTGAATTCAAATTTGCACTTAAATTCAATATGGTAAACATTATGTTTTCTTGTCCCTTCGGTGGTCCTTGTCCTTTTGTCATTTGAAGAAAGACTAATTCTGAATTCAAAATCAAATTGAATTCCATGATGGTAAAGATTCAAATGAATTTTATGCATATTGTTTTGTCCCTTCAGTGGTGCATTCCTGGTGGTTTTGAATTATTTATGGGAAACATTATATTCTTTTGGTCCCTTCGATTGTGAATGTCTGTTGGTTTATTGAGGAGAGACTTATTCTAAATTTTATTTCTAATTGATTTCCATGCTGGAAAAGTTGTATTATTGTCCCTTCGATGGTGTCTTTCTGTTGGTTTTTTTGAAGGAAAGACTAGTTCTAACTTTTATTTGCATTTGAATTCATTACGGTAAACATTATGTTTTTTTGTTCTTTCGGTGATTCTTGTCTCTTTGTGATTTGAAGAAAGACTAATTCTGAATTCTAAATCAAATTGAATTCCATGCTGGCAAAGATTAAAAAGAATTTCGTGCAGACAAACATCGTATTGTTTTGTCCCTTCGGTAGTGCATTCCTGCTGGTTTTGAATTATTTATGGGAAACATTGTATTCTTTTGGTCCCAAAGATGTTTTAGAGGTTCTTAAAGGTCCATTTACAGGTCAAGGCCATAAAGGACTATATGAAATCCTAACAACATCAAGGTATGCTCAATTATCTCTTAACCTAGCTATGTTTGGCTCTTTAACCATTGCTGTAGCTCACCATATCTATTTCATGCCCCCTTATCCATATCTAGCTACTGATTATGATACAGAACTGTCATTGTTCATGTCTGTTGGCTGTCAGAACAGAGATTTATTCTTAGTTCTAATTCTAATTGAATTTCATGCTGGAAAAGTTGTATTATTGTCCCTTCGGTTATGCCTTTCTGTTCGTTTTTTGAAGGAAAGACTAATTCTAAATTGTATTTGCACTTGAATTCGTTATGGTAAACAATATCTTTTTTTGTCCCTTCGGTGGTCCTTTTCCCTTTGTTATTTGAAGATAGACTAATTCTAAATTCTAAATCAAATTGAATTCCATGCTAGTAAAGATTCAAATGAATTTCATGCATATTGTTTTCTCCCTTCTGTTGTGCGTTCCTGGTGGTTTTGAATTATTTATGGGAAACATTGTATTCTTTTGGTCCCTTCGATTGTGCATGTATGTTTGTTTTCTAATGAGAGACTTATTCTAAATTCTAATTCTAATTGAGTTCCATGATGGAAAAGTTGTATTATTGTTCCTTCGTTGGTGCCTTTCTGTTGCTTTTTTGAAGGAAAGACTAATTTTGAATTCTATTTGCACTTGAATTCTTTATGGTAAACCTTATGTTTTTTGGTCCCTTCGGTGGTCCTTGACCCTTTATGATTTGAAGAAAGACTAATTCTGAATTCTAAATCAAATTGAATTCCTTGCTAGCAAAGATTCAAATGAATTTCATGCAAGCAAACATTGTATTGTTTTGTCCCTTCGGTGGTGCATTCGTGGTGGTTTTGAATTATTTATGGGAAACATTGTTTTCTTTTGGTCCCTTCGATTGTGCATGTCCGTTGGTTTTTTGGCGAGAGACTTATTCTAAATTATAATTCTAATTGAATTCCATGATGGAAAAGTTGTATTATTGTCCCTTCGGTGGTGCCTTTCTGTTGGGTTTTTGAAGGAAAGACTAATTCTGAATTCTATTTGCACTTGAAATCATTATGGTAAACATTATGTTTTGTTGTCCCTTTGGTGGTCTTTGTCTCTTTGTCATTTGAAGAAATACTAATTCTGAATTCTAAATCAACTTTAATTCTATGTTGGCGAAGATTCAAATGAATTTCTTGTAGACAAACATCGTATTGTTTTTTCCCTTCGGTGGTGCATTCCTGGTGGTTTTAAATTATTTATTGGAAACATTGTATTCTTTTGGTCTCAAAGATATTTTAGAGGTTCATAAAGGTCCATTTACAGGTCAAGGCCATGAAGGACTATATGAAATCCGAACAACATCATGGAATGCTCAATTATCTTTTAACCTAGCTATGTTAGGCTCTTTAACCATTGTTGTAACTCACCATATCTATTCCATGCCCCTTATTCATATCTAGCTTCTGGTTATGGTACAGAACTGTCATTGTTCATGTCTGGTTGTTTTCAGAACAGAGACGTATTCTAAGTTCTAATTCTAATTGAATTCTATGCTGGAAAAGTTGTATTATTGTGCTTTTCTGTTGGTTTTTTGAAGGAAAGACTAATTCAAAATTCTAATTTGCATTTGAATTCATTACGGTAAACATTATGTTTTTTTGTCTCTTCGGTGGTCCTTGTCCCTTTGTCATTTGAAGAAAGACTAATTCTGAATTCTAAATCAAATTGAATTCCAAGCTGGTAAAGATTCAAATGAATTTCATGCATATTATTTTGTCCCTTCGGTGGTGCATTCCTGGTGGTTTTGAATTATTTATGGGAAATGTTGTTTTCTTTTGGTCTCTTCGATTGTGCATGTCTGTTGGTTTTCTAGCGGGAGACTTATTCTAAATTCTAATTCTAATTGAATTTTATGATGGAAAAGTTGTATTATTGTCCTTTCAGTGGTGCCTTTCTGTTGGTTTTTTGAAGGAAAAACTTAACTCTGAATTCTATTTGCACTTGAATTCATTATGGTAAACATTATGTTTTTTTTGTCCCTTCGGTGGTCCTTGTCCCTTTATCATTTAAAGAAAAGCTAATTCTGAATTCTAAATCAACTTTAATTCCATGCTGGTAAAGATTCAAATGAATTTAATGCAGACAAACTTCGTATTGTTTTGTCCCTTCGATGGTGCATTCTTGGTGGTTTTGAATTATTTATGGGAAACATTGTATTCTTTTGGTCCCAAAGATATTTTAGAGGTTTCATAAAGTTTCATTTACAGGTCAAGGCCATAAAAGACTATATGAAATCCTAACAACATCATAGCATGCTCAATTATCTCTTAACCTAGCTATGTTAGGCTCTTTAACCATTGTTGTAGCTCACCATATGTATTCGATGCCCCTTTATCCATATTTAGCTACTAATTATGGTACATAACTGTCATTGTTCATGTCTGTTGAATTATTTATGGGAAACATTGTATGCTTTTCTGTTGGTTTTTTAATGGAAAGACTAATTCTGAAGTCTAATTTGCACTTGAATTCATTAGGGTAAACATTATGTTTTTTTGTCCCTTCGATAGTCTTTGTCTCTTTGTCATTTGAAGAAGGACTAATTCTAACTTCTAAATCAAATTGAATTCCATGCATATTGTTTTGTCCCTTTGGTGGTGCATTCCTGGTGGTTTTGAATTATTTATGGGAAACATTGTATTCTTTTGGTCCCTTGGATTGTGCATGTCCGTTGGTTTTCTGACGGGAGACTTGTTCTAAATTCTAATTCTAGTTGAATCCCATGCTGGAAAAGTTATATTATTGTCCCTTTAGTGGTGTCTTCCTGTTGGTTTTTTGAAGGAAAGACTAATTCCGAAGTCTAATTTGCACTTGAATTCATTATGGTAAACATTATGTTTTTTTGTCGCTTCGGTGGTCCTTGTCCCTTTGTCATTTGAAGAAAGACTAATTCTCAATTCTAAATAAAATTGAATTCCATGCTGGTAAAGATTCAAACGAATTTCATGCATATATTTTTGTCCCTTTGGTGGTACAATCTTGGTGGTTTTGAATTATTTATGGGAAACGCTGTATTCTTTTGGTCCCCTCGATTGTGCATGCTGTTGGTTTTCTGACGAGAGACTTATTCTAAATTCTAATTCTTATTGAATTCCATGCTGGAAAAGTCGTATTATTGTCCCTTCAGTGGTGCCTTTCTGTTTGTTTTGAAGGAAAGACTAATTCTGAATTCTATTTGCAATTGAATTCATTATGGTAAACATTATGTTTTTTTGTCCCTTATGTGGTCTTGCCCCTTTGTCATTTGAAGAAAGTCTAATTCTCAATTCTAAATCAAATTGAATTCCATGTTGGCAAAGATTCAAATGAATTTTATGTATATTGTTTTGTCCCTTCGGTGGTGCATTCCTGGTGGTTTTGAATTATTTATGGAAAAATTATATTCTTTTAGTCCTAAAGCTATATTAGAGGTTCATAAAGGTCCATTTACAGGTCAATGCCATAATGGACTATATGAAATCCTAAACAAATCATGGCATGCTCAATTATCTCTTAACCTAGCTATATTAGGCTCTTTAACCATTGTTGTAGCTCACCATATGTATTCTATGCCCCTTTATCCATATCTAGCTACTGTTTATGGTACAGAACTGTCATTGTTCATGTTTGTTGGTTTTCTGAAGATATACTTATTCTGAGTTCTAATTCTAATTGAATTCCATGCTGAAAAAATGGTATTATTGTCCCTTCGGTTGTTCTTTTCTGTTGGTTTTTTTATGGAAAGACTAATTCTGAAGTCTAATTTGCACGTGAATTCCTTATGGCAAACATTATGTTTTTTTGTCCCTTCGGTGGTCTTTGTCCTTTTGTCATTCGAAGAAAGACTAATTCTCAATTCTAAATCAAATTGAATTCCATGCTGGCAAAGATTCAAATGAATTTCATGTATATTTTTTTGTCCCTTCGGTGGTGCATTCTTGGTGGATTTGAATTATTTATGGGAAACATTGTATTCTTTTGGTCCTTTCGATTGTGCATGTCTGTTGGTTTTTTTACGAGAGACTAGTTCTAAATTCTAATTCTAATTGTATTTCATGCTGGAAAAGTTGTTTTATTGTCCCTTCAGTGGTGTCTTTCTGTTGGTTTTTTGAAGGAAAGACTAATTTGGAAGTCTAATTTGCACTTGTATTCAATATGGTAAACGTTATGTTTTTTGGTCCCTTCGGTGATCTTTTTTCCTTTGTCATTTGAAGAAAGTCTAATTCTGAATTCTAAATATTCCATGCTGGTAAAGATTCAAATGAATTTCATGCATATTGTTTTGTCCCTTCGGTGGTGCACTCCTGGTGGTTTTGAATTATTTATGGGAAACACTGTATTCTTTTGGTCCCTTCGATTGAGCATGTCCGTTGGTTTTCTAACGAGAGATTTGTTCTAAATTCTAATTCTTATTGAATTCCATGCTGAAAAAGTTGTATTATTGTCCCTTCAGTGGTGCATTTCTGTTGGTTTTTTTGAAGGAAAGACTAATTCTGAATTCTATTTGCACTTGAATTCATTATGGTAAATATTATGTTTTTTTTGTCCCTTCGGTGGTCTTTGTCCCTTTGTCATGTGAAGAAAGGCTAATTTTGAATTCTAAATCAACTTTAATTCAATGCTGGCAAAGATTCAAATGAATTTCATGCAGACAAACATTGTATTGTTTTGTCCCTTCGGTGGTGCATTCCTGGTGGTTTTTATTAACAATAATGGAGAAAGAAGTTGAAGAATTGCATTTCTTAATCCACGTGCATAGAAGCTCACCAAAGCCTATCCTTTAAAGGACTCATAATTACTGAGATCCTTATATCCCCTTGGAATCATGATCTAGATCTTACGTTTCGACTTGCAGTGCATTCGGGCATCAGATCCCTAAAACTGACCTTTCGGCAAGGTGCTCGACAACATCTTACTAAGAACTCTTGCATTAAGGTGCTTATAAGAAAAAAGAACTCTTACATTAAGGTAAACATGAGAGGGGATAAAGGATCTCCTTGGTGAAGTCCTCTTGATGCCTTGAAATATGTGGAAGGGTTTTTATTAACAATAATGGAGAAAGAAGTAGAAGAAATGCATTTCTTATTCCACTTGCACAAAAGCTCACCAAAGACCATCCTTTGAAGGACTCATAGTTATTGGGATCCTATAGCCTCCTTAAAACCGCGATCCGGATCCTACATTCTGATTCGTGGTGCATTCGTGTATCAGATCCCTAAAATTGATGATCAAAATTTTTCTTAAGACTTCTAGTTAAAAGATTGAAAAAAATGGTTTCTAGATGGAAGAAAGGAAGTAAGAGAATGCTCATACTTTATTTTTAAATTTATGTTTTCTAATATTATGTTTGTTGACTTTACTATTTTGTCAAAACTCTGATATCTTCTAAATTATTATTCCATGCACATAGTTATATTTAAATTGTACTCATAAATATATCTGATATTCTAATTTTTTACATATACTTATATATAAAATGAACTCTTTAAGTCTACCTCAACGTACCACATTCCCGTACCTCGAACTTGGGCGTACCTAGTTCCTAGTAACTATGGAAGGACTTATACGAGAAACTCCAAGAAACATGATATCATAGGCCTTCTCCATGTCAAGTTTGCATATAACACCTACTACCCTTCTTTGATAATAGAATCAACCACCTCATTAGCAATTAACGAGGCGTCTAGCCATTGGAAAAATATATAGATGTTTAATGTTTTCTTAGAGTTTAAATCTTAATCCTAAAATGTTAAAAGAAGTGATGAGATGGCTGTTAAAGAGAACCAGTAAGAGACTGCCACTATCTACATGGGTTGGTTTAGAGGGAAGCTTCATTTGTTGCCTTGATTTGTGAGTAAAGAGAATGATTATGTAGTGGAGTTGATGGACATTTCCTTTCTCCATAAATGTAAGGCTAATGGCAAGGTTTGAAAGTTAAAAAACTTATATTTTAGGTATCAAGTAAACTTTTACTTATCAAATTTTCTGCCCTTTGGAATTAGCTAAAGTCATATGGAGTAAGGTAGGGTTTGGGTAAGTCTTACTTAAAAAAACAGGGTTTGGGCACATCTTAGGTTCAAATCTTACTAAGAGAAAGAAAAATGATTGTGGAGCTTCTCCTCTAAAAAGAACATAGTGAGTGTGCATATCTCCAAATGCGGCTCTCTTCACTTGAACAGTGTTATTGGTCAGATTTTTACAATGATTTTTAGAATAAGATTACGCTATCATTTACTGTATTGTATATGCAAAAATAGTGACAGGGAGTTTCTTTCATAGCATTCTGCTACTACTATGAAACTATTGTCTGTTTTGCAAAAATAATTAGTATCACATGCTGGATGTTGGGAAGAACATGGAGTCTGTGGTGTGAGTTAAATTGTTTTTTGTTTGAGAGGTTGAATTATGATGCACTGGCTTGAAGGTCTTTGATCCTTGCTTACAAATCTCTTTTTCCTTTCAAATACCTCCTGTATCATTTTTTATGCCTGTGGTGTGAATTAAATAGCTTTCTGTTTGAGAGGTTGAATTATGATGCATTGGCTTAAAGGTCTTTGATCCTTGCTTGCATCTCTCTTTTTCCTTTCAAAAGCATCATATACCACTTTTTATCAACATTTGGTGGATGATTTATGCTTTAGGACATAATGTTTTCACCTTTCCTCTCTTTTTATTTTTAAGGGTTTCCTACTATACATTCTTTATGCTTGGTTGCACCACTTTTGTCCTTTGTCCATAAAATTAAACTCAAGAAATTATTATATAAGCTCCTTACTTCTTAAGTATTTGGCTTTAACCTTGATCATTTTGAAGCTTTAGACTGTCTTTTTTAAGATGGCTTTGGGTTTGATCTTGTGAAAAATAATCTTGTTTCCTTTCACTAATAAGTTGTTATTTTGAAGATTAGTTAGCATTCACTGAATTGATAATGAAGACAACATCTTCGAATGATCATTTTGTAATGGGAAATAGTGGATGGTCTGACATGCCATATGGACTTTGATTTATTATGTCCTTGCTTAGGAGTGACTAGCCTTGAAATAGTCTCGTTGGATATGCATTGTGTGCCATGTATGACATAGTTGAGATTGTTTGGAACAATTAGAGAGCTTTGTGAATCTTCACTACTAATTCTAGTGTCCCTTAATGTTAACCCTTTTGATAAATTATGGGCCTCTAATTATAACAGTAAAATATAAAGAATTAATTGAGCCATGTTCCATCAGCTTAAGCTTTTGGGATAATTGGTAACTCAACTTTTTCTTCACATGGTATCAGAGCTCCAAGTTGTTCCCCTTTCATTTAATATTTGACCCAGTTCTTTGCCCTTTAACATTTGGGTTTCCTTTCATTGTGGGTTTCAGTGCAAAACTTTTAATTCTTCCGTTGGCTTGCACGTGAGGGGCATATTAATTCCTTTCCCATCAGCTTAAGCTTTTGGGATAGTTGATAACTCAGCTATTTCTTTACAATAACAATAGCTTCTCACATTTATAAAAGCACCAACCTATTTGATAAATTATGGGCCTCTGATTATAACAATAACAATAGCTTCTCGCATTTATGAAAGCCCCAAGGAGTGTATTTAGTCCTTACTGTGATAGTGTTATGACTGGACTTGCTTTTGTTGATAGTGCTTTCTCATAAAATGGTAGGTTGTGATATCTGATATGTGGTATGATTAATACTGTTGATCAGTGACTTATCAGAAAAAAAACGTTGATAAGTGATCTGAAAAAAATTACTGTTGATCAGCGATACTTTATTTTTTATCATAGATGCTTTCTTTTGATCAGGAATACTTATTGAAAGAAATACTGTTGATCAGTGATTGTTCAAGGCTCATGTGGAGAAGCCTGCTTGGCTCATTTGATGCATATGTGGATGGTAATCTATGTAATTAGACTATTCAGCAACTTATCCTAATCTGCTCAACAGTGTTAGTTGAACTCTTACAAGATGGATTGTGTTGAGCAATCTTGGAACTTAGATGAAAGCCCTCTTAATTCGAGAGGTTGATATTTTTTTTCATCCATGAGGGCACATGGATGCAGCAGGCCCCAGAGGGTTTGAAAATCTGGAAAAGGGGCGGAACCTTATTTATATTCTCATTCTTTTTGACTCGGTAGAAGCGGCAATATCTACAATGATTACTCATCAGTAGAAAAAAAAAGGATCAGCTGGAATGCCTCCAAGGAATTCATGAAGCTAGGATCTTATTGAAATGTAGGTGCCAGGAAAGATGAAAATGGATGCAGCAGGCCCCAGAGGGTTTGAAAATCTGGAAAAGAGGCGGAACCTTATTTATATTCTCATTCTTTTTGACTCGGTAGAAGCGGCAATATCTACAATGATTACTCATCAGTAGAAAAAAAAAGGATCAGCTGGAATGCCTCCAAGGAATTCATGAAGCTAGGATCTTATTGAAATGTAGGTGCCAGGAAAGATGAAAAGGAGAAGGTTGTTGAAGCAGCATGAGATAGGGGTTTGGCCACTTGGATTAGATGATGCATCCTATTGTTGGTTGCCATGAGAAATAGAATATCATAATCTAATTCAAGCAGCTAAACTGCTTATTTTTTTATAATGTTTTTGGCTTATACATTTTATGAACTTATGATTATATGTGTACATCCGTCAGGACATAATTTTCTGGGTATGAATTGTATTCTTTTTTATATTTTATTTCTAGCATGTAAAGGGATTGCAAGTATAGGAATGGTTTTTTGTGCATGTCATTATTGTTATTGGTAGAGACAATTGGTGGCCAAGTGAGAGAAATAAAACAAAGGAACTTTCAGTGGATTTGAGACAAATAAAAGGCAGACCAAGTGGTAGCTGCAAACTTGGACTTTCCAAGTTTGCTTTCGGTGCCAGCCGCCCACTTCCTTTTTTTTTGTTTTATGTTCACACTCAATACTGGTTTACATTCACACTCAATGTTGAGCCTATAAATAGGCATTGAAACTTTTGTTTCAATAACATAAAAGAAGATAGTGTGAGAGATAGAGTAGCTTTTGTAACAGAGCACTGCTCTGATTTTCTCTAAGCTTTTGCCAACTAGTAAAATACTTTGGGTGTGAGTCCGATGAGTAGGCTCATTGCCGAACCTCGTTAAATCTCTGTGTTTAGTTCTTTGTGTGTGCGTGTTGTTCAAATTCTTGCTATTTTATTAACAACTGGTATCAGAGTGTTTGGTGATAAATTTCTGTCTGTTTTTTTGTAAGGTTACTATTCACATAAATAGTGAATTTTGTGAATAGTGAAAATTTGTCGATGGTACCGATTCATCGGCAACAGTGTTCTAATACACGAAGGTTCGCAGGAATTGTCAGAAACGATCCAAAGCTCTAGTATTTGAGTGGGAGCAATGGCGGACGAAGGTAAAATAAGGATCGAGAAGTTCAATGGAGCAAACTTTGGTTTGTGGAAGATGCAAATAGAAGATTATCTTTACCAGAAAGACCTCTATCTTCCTCTTGGTTGCAAAACAAAGAAACCACAGGAAATGACAGATGAACAGTGGGCGGTGCTGGACAGGAAGGCTCTTGGCATGATCAGACTCTTTCTCGCTGCAACTGTCGTGTTCAACATCTCGAATGAGAAAATCACTGCAGATTTAATGACAGCTCTGTCCAAAATGTACGAGAAGCCATCAGCCTCAAATAAGGTATTCTTAATGAAAAGACTCTTCAATATGAAGATGGAAGACGGCGGTAGCATCGCTAAACTCTTGAACGGTTTCAACACACTGACAAGTCAGTTGGAATCCGTTGGGATCAGCTTCGACGACGAAGTTAGAGCACTGCTAACTTTGTCAACGTTACTAGATAGCTGGGATAGTCTGGTAATGGCTGTTAGTAACTCTTCTGGCTCTGGAAAGCTAAAGTTCGGTGACGTTGTGGGAGTTCTTCTAAGCGAAGAATTACGCAGAAGATCTTCAGGATCTACGGAAACGTCTGGGAACGCTTTGAACATAGAAGAAAGAGAAGATCTTCAAATAGAGGAAACAAGAACCTTGGAAGTTTTAAATTTAGGAAGAATAAATCAAGAGGACTAAAATCAAGAAGTGGAGGTTGTTGGAACTGCGGAAAGAAAGGACATCTGATGAGAGATTGCAAAGCACCAAAGCAGAATGATAATCAGGAAAGTAAAAATTCTATTAATCTTTCTGATAAAGATTCTGATGCTTTGATCCTTTCTGCTGTTGTTCGTAATGATTTGTGGGTAATAGATTCTGGTGCATCTTTTCATGCTACCTGTCAGAAGGAGATACTCCAAAATTATGTGCAGGGTGATTTCGGGAAAGTGTATCTCGGAGATGATGAACCATGTAACATAACTAGAAAAGGAAATGTACAGATAAACCTGGCGAATGGGACTACCCTACAGTTGAAGGACGTGCGACATGTTCCGAATCTCACAAGGAATTTGATATCAGTAGGCTAACTGTCAGATTCAGGATGCAGAACCACTTTCACAAGTGATTCGTGGAAGGTGTCGAAAGGGGCTATAGTGATAGCTCACGGAAAGAAAGAAGACACTCTCTATGTGACAAGTGGAACAAATAGTGTTCTAACAGCCGCATCAATAGATTCGAGCGCATGAGTGAGAAAGGTATGAAGGTCATGCTATCAAAAGGGAAGATTCTAAATTTGAAGCATCTAGATCTGAGCTTCTGTGAAGACTGTCTCTTTGGAAAGCAGAAAAATGTGAGTTTTTGTAAGACAGGCAGAAAACCAAAGCTTTAAAAGCTTGAATTGGTCCATAAAAATGTTTGGGGACCAACCAAGGTACCATCTCTTAATGGGTCTCAATACTATGTTACTTTTATTGATGATTCCACTAGGAAGTTATGGGTGTATTTCTTGAAGCATAAATCTGATGTATTTGATGTCTTCAAAAAGTGGAAAGCTATGATTGAGACTGAAACAGGTCGGAAGCTAAAGTGTCTGAGGTCAGACAATGGTGGAGAATATTGCAGCAACGAATTTGAGGAATATTGTGCTCTCAATGGTGTCAAGAGGCAGAAGACAGTTCCTAAAACACCGCAGCAAAATGGAGTGGCATAACGCATGAACCGAACCATTAATGAACGTGCTAGAAGCATGAGGATTAATGTTGGATTACCCAAACAGTTCTGGGTAGAAGCGGTGAACACATCAGTTTATCTGATCAACAGAGGACCATCTGTTGCACTTGAGTTTGGACTTCCAGAAGAAGCGTGGACGGGAAAAGAGGTAAACCTATCACACATAAACTCAGATGAAAGGACTAAGCTAGACCAAAAATCCAAAAAGTGTGTCTTTGTTGGATATAGCATTAATGAGTTTGGCTATCGGTTTTGGGATCCAGAAAACCGAAAAGTCTTCAGAAGTAGAGATGTAGTGTTTAACGAGAATGTTCTATATAAGGACATGATGAAACAAGTGGAAGGGGAAACAGAAAAGAAAGAGTTTGTAGAACTTGAGGAAATTTTTACAAAATGAGTGTTCCCACCCAGAGATGAGAATATAGAATCTCAGACTCCTGTTCCCCAAGTTCCCTCTCAAGAATTGAGGAGATCAGAACGAGTTAACAAAGGTTAACTCCCGGCTCGTTATTTAACATCTTTGAATTATTTGTTATTAACTGACAATGGTGAACCAGAATGTTATGAAGAAGCAATGCAGGTTAAGGATAAGCTCAAGTGGGAGGCTGGAATGAATGAAGAAATGGACTCCCTGATAGCAAATCAGACATGGGATTTAGCTAAGCTTTTAGAAGGCAAAAAGGCTTTGCATAACAAGTGGGTTTACAAGTTAAAAGAAGAACACGATGGAACTAAGCGATACAATGCCAGGCTGGTAGTCAATGGATTTCAACAGAAAGCAAGTATCGACTATACTGAGATTTTCTCCCCTGTTGTAAAGTTGTGTACCATCATATCTATATTGAGCATTGTTGCAGTAGAAGACTTGCATCTAGAATAGCTAGATGTGAAACCACTTTCCTTCATGGTGATCTGAATGAAAATATCTACATGAAACAACCACAGGGGTATGAAGAACTAGGGAAGGAAGAGATGGTCTGTAAGCTCAAGAAAAGCTTGTATGGGTTGAAACAAGCACCCAGACAATGGTATATCAAGTTTGATAATTTCATGTCTAAAAACGGGTATACAAGATGTAACACTGACCACTGTTGTTATTTCAAGAAGTTTGATGATTCCTACATCATTCTTCTATTGTATGTGGATGATATGCTTATTGCAGGATCAAGCATGATGGAAATAACAATGTTGAAGGAACAACTCTCTAAAGAGTTTTCTATGAAGGATTTGGGTATGACTAAACAAATCTTCGGTATACGGATCAGCAGAGACAGGAAGAATCAGAGATTGTGGCTATCTCAGGAATAGTACATCGAAAAGGTACTAAAAAGGTTCAACATGGATCGAGCTAAACCGGTAAGCACTCCATTAGCAAGTGACTTCGCACTTTCAAAAGGGCAAGGTGCGATGACAGTCGAAGAACATGAATACATGTCAAAAATACCATATACCTCAGCAATTGGTAGCCTCATGTATACTATGGTCTGTACCAGACCAGATATTGCGCAAGTAGTGGGAGTGGATTGTGAGGTACTTGAGAGGTACCATTAATCTATCCCTATGCTATGATGGATCAAAGATCAGTTTGAAGAGTTATGTCGATTCTGACATGGCAGGAGACCTAGATGGTAAAAAGAGTACTACAGGGTACGTCTTTACACTGGGTAGTGCAGCAGTGAGTTGGGTCTCGAGATTACAGAAGATTATAACTCTCTCGACTATAGAAGCAGAGTACGTGGCAGTTATAGAAGCATGTAAAGAAATGGTATGGCTACAAAGTCTGCTCAGAGAATCAGGCAAAGAGCAGAAAGACTGTAAGATTTACAGTGACAGTCAGAGTGCAATTCATCTGGCCAAAAATTCTGCATTTCATGCCAGGACAGAGCACATCGACATCAGGTACCATTTCATACGGGGGCTCTTAGAAGAAAGGGTTATTACGCTGGAAAAGATTCACACCAGCAAGAATCCCGCAGACATGTTAACCAAGACTATTACGATTGAAAAGTTGAAAGGATGTTCAGCTTCGATCAGTCTTCACGCCTGAAGAAGCGGAAGAAGACTCACATCTAGTTTGACTATATTGGAATTTCGTTACAAATGGTAAATTGTCTCCAAGTGGGAGATTGTTATTGGTGGAGACTATTGGTGGCCAAGTGGGAGAAATAAAACAAAGCAACTTTCAGTGAATTTGAGACAAATAAAAGGTAGACCAAGTGGTAGGTGCAAACTTGGACTTTCCAAGTTTGCTTTCGGTGCCAGCCGCCCACTTCCTTTTTTTTGTTTTATGTTCACACTCAATGTTGTTTTATGTTCACACTCAATGCTGGTTTACATTCACACTCAATGCTGGTTTACGTTCACACTCAATGCTGAGCCTATAAATAGGCATTGAAACCTTGGTTTCAATAACACAGAAGAAGATAGTGTGAGAGACAGAATGTCTTGTAAAATCAAGTGAGTGGCTTTTGTAACAGAGCACTACTCTGATTTTCTCTGGACTTTTGCCAACTAGTAAAATACTTTGGGTGTGAGTCCGAGGAGTAGGCTCATTGTCGAACCTCGTTAAATCTCTGTGTTTAATTCTTTGTGTGTGCGTGTTGTTCGAATTCTTGCTATTTCCTTAACAATTTTGTCTCCTTGTTTATTTCTATGAAAAGAATTATCTCATTTTTTTTTTATTTACAATGATGACCTTAAGGCACCCGAGTACATTTCATTTAGGGTGATAACCAATGAGCCAAAGGGTTAAAAAATTACGTCCCCTTATTTAGTTATTTTCTTTTCTTTTTTTTGAATCTTTTCCCATGCTCTCTTTTGCTAGTTGATTGACAAGTGATCACTTTTTCATCAATTTTTGTGGTGAGCTTGCTTTTTATTAAATTTTTTGAAAATATTATGTAAATATCTACTTTTGCTAGCGATTTCTTACAAAATGGTTTCTGCCTTTATGTTTTTGGCCCTTTGATCAATTACGTTTCCTTTCATCAATTTTCTACTATGTCTATTTTCTCAATTCGGCCTTCTTTTGAAGTTCACTTTGGTGTGCATATGAGTAGATGAAAGTGAAAAGGTTCTATAAGTGAGTGATTGGCAGAAAAAAATCAAGAATCATAATTAGTGTTTAGAGATCTCTCTCTTAGTCTAGCCTTGATGGTTGTACCTATGTTTTACTACATCAACTTGACATCCAAACAGATTTTCGTGGTGTTTGGTTTAAAAGGTGCAGCTACATAGTCAGATTGAAAATGGGTGGTAAAATGAGGTCTGTATATAATAGTAATCGTATTGACTTAACAGATAGTTCATATGTAAAGGTGAATATTAAGGAGTGTGGAAAACATCAATTCTATTGAAAATCATGCAACCGAATGATATGTGTGCCATCTTTGAGATTTTAATTTGAAGTTTGTGGAGTATTTTGGTTATTTTATCATACTACTGCAAATAGTAAAAGAAAAGAAAATATCCAAAGAAGGGAAGGATGAATGAAGAGTTTGATCGCAGAGAATGGTGTAGAACTTTGGAGGTTCTTCATCTTCTTAGCAATGGTGCAGACGCCGTGGTCTTCTGTATACACAAATTTATTTAATCAGTGACTTTCAATTGGAAGAATCTTTTCATGTCTATAATCGGAGTTTATTATCAGTAGATGTAGATAGCAGTACCATCATCTGACTATCTCATTCTTTCTGTACTCTTTTTATAGCACTATGATTCTCTTAGACTTATGGTTTGTGCCTGCTAATAGCTTTATAGTATGATTTATGTCTACATGATTGGTTCCTTTTGTATACGGTATATGAATTAAAATTCTCAGATCTGTTTCAATGCAGGAGTATGACATTGTGAATGATAGTTTGAAGAACCCAAGGGAGCGTCTGGCTTGACAGAAACAGAATCTTCGATGCCGTTTGGGTTAGTAATTCTCTTACTTTCATGCGTTTATCATGGATTGGTATTTTTTGCAGATGCATATTGCATATTTGGTAGCATTGTTAAGTACATGGGGGTGTGTCTTGAGATTAGGTTTTCTAGAAGCTGGCAATTTTTAATGTATTCAAAATTCTAATCCAAATATAATTATCTCACTGTTTGAGGCTACTATTTTTTCCATGGTTGATGATCTCCTTGCCCCTGGTGAGGCTTCTGAAAATGTTGATTTGCTCTTCTTTTCCTTCTTTCATTCATGATACTTTACATTGTTAATACCTTAACCCCATCGAAAGCTCTCATATTCCTCTCCCACCAAACTAACTATAAAGATACTCAAAGGATCCAAAGACGCTACTTTGCTCCTCTTTTGAAGTATGAATACCTTTCCAAGCCCGAATGAATTCCCTTGTCAATGACTAAAAGTGCCCAACTCCCACAAAGGTATAACTGACAGGCACCAAAGCAGAAGATGGTTGGTATTTTCAGTATCCTCTTTATAAAACAAGAGCATCCTTAACCCTTGCAATAGAGAAAAGGGAAGGAAATTGGGTCTTCAAAGAAGTGCAACCACACGAAGGATCGTGCCAAAACCAAATAGTATCCCCTCTACCTGGATCAAAACTAAAAAAGGATAGGAAAACCTCATTCCCCTTCTCTATCCATTTCCAAAGACCTACACTATAAGTTTCCTTATCGACCACTGAAGTCCAGCCATTATGCCCAAAAGTGTACGTAGCAACAGTAACACTCCTCCATAAATGATTTCTCTCAACCACTAATCTCCACAACCATTTACCAATAGAGCCTTGTTAAAAAGAGCAAGAGATTTAAGATTCAAGCCCTCACTCAGTACCACCTAACCAAATGGATCTTGTGCATGTACCCCACATCGCCCTAAAGAAACCTCCTTGAATATCTTCCAACTTTTTAGCCAGCGAAGAAGGGATAGGAAAAAGAGATAAAGTAGGTCATAAGGTTGGAAAGATTTCTTTTATTGAGAGTCCCACTCCTCTCGTTAGAGAGATAAAGTTTCTTCCAACCATCAAGTCTTCATTCAAACTTTCTACAATTGGTCAAAAACTCGTTTCTCTTTAAAAGAAGCTCCTAACCTGAACCCAAGGTAGGACAATGGAAGAGCTCCCACACTACAATCCATAATACTCACCATTCGGTTTCATCCAAGAATTTGATCTTAGGTGCTTGGTACAACCTTCAAAGGACTTTATGAGAGAAACTAAGTCATGGAGCATGTTTATATTTTCTTTTTATTACTTCATTTTTTTCCCACTCTCTTTGTTGGTGTATTTGGAAGGCATATAAGTTGTAGACTTATAGATGATGCTCTTTGATTGATATGTCCTTTTAGTGGGTGGGTGATTATTACAGAAAGTTAAATGATGCTCACTGGTGTAAAAAGATGGAATTCAGTACTTTTCTGATTTAATATCTTACATACACTTTTTATAGTAATTTAGTTTCTTTCTATTTGTAATTTGTAGGTGTGTTGTTGTATTTCATTTTTACATCAGAAATGGCGATTTAGTTTGCTTGTAGAATTCCCTTTTTCTTTAGTCATTTCCTACATGTATACTTGATACCATGAGCTCTTATATAGTGTTTCCTAAGTTTTACTTCCATTAACACTGCTTCCTTATGGTAACATGATTCCTATATACAGGTTTGGATGTATGTGAGCAGTTTATGGATGTCAGTGACAGGATTAAGGATGAAGATCTTATTGTTCACAAATTGCACTCCCATGGAAATGGGTTAGACAGTAGGTTTTACACGACCCCATCGGCACATAACATCCAACGATTTGTTTCAAGTATGGTTCCCAATGTTGTTTCTAAGAGGTCAAGTGTAAGAGAATTGAATCTCTTAAAGCGAAAAGCAAAAATAAATTCAAAAGACCAAGCTAAAGGTTGGTCTAAGGATGGTGATTCAGAGATGCCATGTGTGCAGAGTACAACTCCAAAGGGCTTTTCTCCTGATTCATTGAGTTCCAATAAGGTATTAGAATCTTTAATGTCCTAGTTTTTGGACATTCAGACCCAAGGAAGAGAAGGATTAACTCACATCAGGTTTTAAGATTTGTTTATCCTACACCATACTAGAACTTTTTGTATGATTAATTTCTTTTCACGTTGACCGTTTGATTAATATTTTACCCATAGACATTATGCATGCCAAATTTAATGAAAGGGATGTGTATCAATTCCATCAAATGTTTCTACTTATAACAAAAAATTCCATCAAATGTTTCTCTAGATTGAACTTCTATTTTTGTATCATTAAGAAGAGTTTCTAATTTCATATAACATAGTTGATGAACTTCAAATTTGGCATGGATGATTTTCGGTGGTAGTACATTAGTCAAATGTTTGTCTCATTAAGACATGCACATCATGCGGAAGCAGTTAAGGTGGTGTAGGTTGACCCTTGCTGTATAGACATATACATATTCATATTTACATATATATATATATATATATGAACACGCATATATACATAGATACATGCATTCTTGAACTGAATCGTAATCAATTGTGACTTCTTCTTATATAAGAAACATGAAATTCTAAGTTCTAGCAATTCTGGAGCGAGTAGTTGGTTTTGAAATCGTTATCTGGTTATATGGGCTCCTATGAAGGGTTTTTCACATATGCTAAATGGTTTAGGGTATTGTGGATGTGTCGAAATAGCATTGGACATATAGATACAGAATATTTTTCATGGTTGATATGGAAACAGATTGGGAATGCCTCCGTTATTTATTTATTTTTTGATTGGTAAAACACACACCACTCAAACCTGGCCTCAGCCTTAACCATTGAGCTAAGGCTACCTCGACAGGAATGCCTTTTTTATGAAGCAAGCAAAAAAAATTCAGGAGATAAAATTTAGGATTTATGATGAACTATTGTTTATGTCTATCCATTGTGAAAAAGTTGTATTTTGTTTACCTTTTATCTTTGTTGTTCATGTGTTAAGTTATCTAGTGCAACAATTTACTGTTGTCTTCCTTTGCAGGCGGATGTTACTATTGATGATGAGAGCCTTGAACATGATGGAGATGGGAGATGGTCTTTCCATATTGTGGTGTCGATTATCTACCTAAATTAATATACAAATAATCGCACTCGTTTTACTTGCAAGTGCACAAGGTCTGTGGTAGCATAGTGTGTAAGTGCGAGATCATTTCCACAGGGATTGGTGAATTTCGTTTTAGAATTACTTTCACAATATAAAACAAGATAAAGAAATGTGAGTTTGGATTGATAAGGATAAAACAAGAAACAAGAAACAAGATAATGATAAAAGTGTAGGGCTTTGATATCCACCACTAATTATGCTTTAACATAATAAAACAATATGTCAATGCTCTAGTTATACTCTGAATATTTAATGATTGCCGACCTAAGGGCTTGGTCCACACCTTAGGCTATTGATCTCCCTATGCAACGAGTTAGGCATGGTGTATACTCTAACTCTTTTCTCTCTTAAGGGATTCAGCATGGGTGTATACTGAGTTGTTCCTTAAGAGAGCATAAGGGCTGCGGAGATCGACAACCACACGGGGCCTAGGGGCTTGGTCCGCTCCCGGTTTCTCCGGTGTGGATATCTCCTGTTACTAATGTTGAACCCAGGACTCGGTCATCCAAATTGATTCAACTAACTAATCCATACCACATGCATAAGTTGATCATACAAAAACATATGAGGAATTTAAATAAACACAGGTATTAATCAAGTTAAACATCATCATATAACCATTGCAAGGGCGCCAATATTGAAATAATAAGTAAACATAATTAGGGCTTCAATCGAGCCCTACTAAAAGTTTAGTTACACATAATAAAATAAAGGAAAGAAGAAACCCGAGAGAGCTCCATTGAAGAGTCGTCAATTCTTAATAGAATCCTCTCTGGCCTCCGGCTTCCCGACCTAAAACTAAAACTAAAAATGAGATAAGCTCCTGAAAAGGGAGATATATTTTATATGTTTTATAAGTCTATTTATAGGGTTCTAAGGACACTTGGAAACTCTAATTTCCAAAATAGAGCTCTAACCCTAATTTCCAAAACAAGTGCTATCGTTTTACTGTTCACTTCCGTACGTGTGCGCTCGATCGCGAGCAGAGTGCGCTCGATCGCGAGCAGAGTGCGCTCGATCGCAAGGTTGCGCTCGATCGCCCTTCCTGGTGCGCTCGATCGCACTCCAGACAGTATCAGCTCCAGGTTTTCCAGTTTTCTTCCTTTTAAGCTTCAAAAGCTTCCAAAATGCTTCCTTTTCTTCATAGACCTATAAAAACCATGTAAAACACAGAAATGAAGTAAAATGGACTAAAATAACATAAACTAGGGCTTAACAAATGTAAATTAGGGGGCTTAAATATGAATATTTAAGCTTCTATCACATATCTTTGTTGAACAACTCATCCTTGATATGTTTGATCCTAGTAAGCTTTAATGTTATTTTCAATATTTAGATCCTCTTTCAGTGGATTTCTTAATCAGATAACTATTCATCTGATCATGTGTTGTCAGTGTGGGAGGTTCGCCACGGTAGTGTCATGGCTTTAAGAGAAGTTTTGACCCACCATGGTGGTTCTGCTGAGGTGTTTATGCCCGACTTGAGTTCAGATGGTACGCTTTATGTTGATTTAAAAGACAAGGATCATTCAAGTACAATCAAGAGAGAGAGAGAAATTGAATTGAACATGCAAGTTCTGGTAGATGAGTTTGAGCCAAATCTGAAAAGGCCAAAGCTTGAATATTTATCATGTCCTTTGGTGGATAACATGGTTGTTGATGTCAAGCATGATAACTCTGATATCAACATAAAGGTTGAAGATAGTGGATGTGAATTGGCTGCAGGGCAGGTCAATGGTCAACTTGACGTTAGTTCTGTCAAGGTGGAACCTGAATCTTATCTTGATGGTGTATCATGTTAGTCTGAAGAAGCTATTAATTTAACAAAGCATAAGGGTTATTTTGAAGATAAGGGTTCCTCTGCAAATCCCAATTTACTAAAAAATCTTCCTGAAAATTGTGAGCTGATGAACTGGGTCAAACTGGCTAGATATTCTTGGCTTAAAAATTGTGAATTTCTTCATGACTGTTCGATTCGTTTCTTATGTGTGTTATCACTAGACCGGTATGGGTTTGTTTCCTGTTTGGATCTTTATTATTAACTGGAGCTTGTTTATAAACTAGTTTTATCCCTCCCAGAATTGATTGATGTGGATTAGGAAACTATCCAATTTTTACTTGTGAAAAAGGGAAACTATTCAATTTTTTGGTCTTTATTTTATTCGTCTCTATTGCAGTTTTGGAGATTATGTTTCGGATCAGGTTGTTGCTCCAGTGCAAGAAACTTGTGCTCAAGCACTTGGTGCTGCTTTCAAGTACATGCATCCGTCACTAGTTCATGAAACATTAAATATCTTGCTTCAAATGTAGGTAAATACCTTGTAAGTTCCTGCTTTTAGTCCTAATAATATTTGAGATACTGTTGTTGTTGCTGCTTGGTAATTTTTATTTCTTTTTTTCTTCGTTCAGCGTAGACCAGAATGGGAAATTCGTCATGGAAGTCTTTTGGGTATCAAGTACTTAGTTGCTGTGAGACAGGTAAAACTTTATTATGTTTGGTATTCTTAGTGCTTAAAGTCTTATACTTCTGGACAAAATGGAAAAAATTATTGATTGGATGAACTAAGATTTTTATGTTGGCATTTTACACTATTGTGTCTATATTTATTGCAAGATGTTTTTGGGGTCTGCTCCTCATGTGGTTACTTGTTGCTAGTTAATCTTAGTTTTCCACCAAGTTCAGGAAGTGCAATCCTTAGATTTCAGCTTATGTTCAAGAAAACTCTCTCTAGCCTCCCCATCTATATGTCCCTTTTGCTTATTCCTAGTTCGGTGGCCCATAGGTTGGAGAGTATTCAAAGGAGATTTCTTTGGGGTAACACGGGGGAAGAGTATTAGTATTATTTGGTAAAATGAGGTGTGGTCAAGCAATCATTGGAGAGAGGGGGACTTGGTCTACAATCTATCTTTTTATTCAGTAAAGCTCTACTTGGCAAATAGCTTTGGAGATTTCTTGTTGAGAATGATCACCTTTGGAGGAGTATGGTGGAGGCGAAGTATGGAGTGGATCAAAATAGGTGAATATTTAAGGAGACTATGGACGCCTACGGAGTTGGGGTGTGGAGGTGGATTCAGAAAGGGTGGGAGGACTTTCGTCCTTATGTTGTGGTATGTGGGAAATGGAGAAAGGACCCAATTTTGGTATGACACTTGGTGTGCGAACACTCTTTGGAAGGACAAATTTTCGGACATTTTCGATATTGTGAAGAATAAAAAAGCACGAGTTAGCTCTTGTATCTTTGTGTCAAGCGAAGGGGTATCTTGAGTCGTGCCTTTTATTAGTAATGTTCATGATTGGAAAGTAGAGGAGGTGGTGAGATTTTGTGAGACCTTATATAATTCTTTAGTGGAGGAGGGTAGAGAGGATGTGATGAGATGGGGGTCTTGTCTGGACAAGGGTTGTAAAGTGAAGTACTTCTATAAGATTCTTTTTAATAAAGTACCTTTAGATGGCAACCCCAATTTCCCTTGGAAAGCATTTTGGTGCTCCTGAGTACCCAAGAAAGTACATTTTTTTTTGGGTGTGTAGCCTCTTAAGAGAAAATTCTAACAATTTACAAAGGAGGGGGAAAATGATTGTTAATAGGTGCTATATTTGTAAAGAGGGTACCGAGTCCATATATCATCTTTTGGTGGAATGCTTGCGCGCTAGAAGTTTGTGCTTATAGTATTTTGGGGGTTTCTTGGGTGGTGGCAGGCTTCGTGAAAGATAAAATATGGGCTTGGAGTTGATTTAAGGCTTCCAAGGAGATCAAGAAGGCTTATTCATTGATCCCACACTCAATTTTTTGGCTAGTGTGGAGAGAAAGAAACTAGAGAGTTTTTGATGGGGTAGAAAGACCTATTGGAACTATTAGAGATGGTTGGTTCAATAGCCTCAATTTTTAGTTTAAAATGAATGTCTTTGTAAATAATGATGATCTTTTAGATTTGGTGGATTTCTTATCTTGTAAATAGCCTTTGGCTTTGTGTTGCACCATCTTGGTGCTTTATTAATAAAGTTTTTTACTTATAAAAAAAAAGATTTCTAAAGATTTGTTCATCATCTTTTGCTTGTTCTTGGACTTCTCGACTTTGGAAGTTGGTGTTGTGGATTTTGGGAATTTCTTTGGGTTTTTCTTTGGTGCAGGACTGTTTTTGTGGTGATTTGGGCTTTGGAGCGGTATTCAAACTTCTAAAGAGAAGATGAAAACCATTGCTTTGATTCCTTCCTCTATGGTTGGTTTTGATGGAAAGAAGCAAGAGGGCTTTTGATAGTATTGAAAGATCCATAGATTCTTTTAATTTTTGGTTATAAGGAAATGTTTTTGTAAAAGACATTGACCTTATAGTCTTCACAAGGCACTTTTGTAAATGAGTGGCACCCCTTTGGTGCCCGTTATATTATATCAAAAATAAATTAATATTCCTAAAGAAATGGAGATCCTATGATAAAAAACCCATCCATAGAGAAAAAAGGGGAAATTGGAGTGTTGTGGAGATAAGAGTCTATAGAGTCGAGGAAAAGATTTAGATAGAGGACCATCCCCAACCTAAAATCCTGCCAAAAATGGATAGAGGAACCATCTCCAAGTTTAGAATGAGTATTATATACATGTGAAATGAATTGTAGTTACTTGTCCCAAAAAACTGACCGGATCCTACATTCTGATTCTTGGTATATTCGTGCATCAGATCCCCACAATTGGCGATCTGAATTTTTATTTTAAAGACTTAGCTAAAAAATTGATAGTTTTTTTTTTCTAAACACAAGAAAGTAACAATAGAACGCTCATACTTTATCTTAAATTTATGTTTTCTAAAATTATGTTTATTTACTTTACTATATTGTCAAAACTCATGTTATCTTCTTAACTATCATTATGCACATAACTCTATTTAATTGTCCTCAAATACATCAATATCCCACTTTTATACATTTGCTTATACACATAGTTATCATAATCTTATGATTCACGATTCGATTCAATTCAGGACATAAACGATTCGAATTAGTATGTCGAATCTAAGTTAATCCTGAATCAATGTCGAATCTATGATTCAGTACGATTCGTTTCGCTTCGATTCGATTCGTACGATTTGCCCAATTCAATAAAACTTACAATTTTTTTAAATAAATTATAGAAAAAAAGGTTTAAAACAAGATGCTTAGAGCTAAAATAAACATAGTTCATTAGTTTTTCTTTCTCATAAGTTAATCTAGAAATTTAGGATTCTAAGACTTTTTGTGATGAAACAAACAAGCCCATATAGCATTCATATCTTTGATTTCAATCCATAATAGTATCAAGTATAGTAATACTATTATTTTATTTTATTACTTTATTACATTATTTATTAATTTATTATATTTTGCTATGTTAGTTGGTAGTTGTTAGCAAATTACTATTATGTAACTATAATATGTTAATTAGAGTAGGTCGTGGTAGACACGTTTTTCCAATTGGTCACATGATCATTCAATATATGTTAAAATATTTCTAATGTATATTCGTTCTACATGTATACATGTCAATTTAAATTGATTTTAAGAATTAATACTAAATCTTACGATTTGATTCTCAATTCACAAAATCGAGATTTCGATTGACGATTCGATTCTTGGTTTGACAACCATGCTTATACATAACAAACTAGTTAAGTCTACCCTCAATGTATCCTGTACCGGGTGGGTAATGTAGCATACTTCGTACGTACGGTGAACCAGGGGTTCCCAGTTTCTGGTAACTATGAAATGAACTTCCAAATACTCATATGTAACATAAATACCTTCCCTAGCATTCCATTCTATTGTAGTCCATACTTACTTTATTTATCTTATGCCACTGGGAGTTCAGTTCTGAAAGAAACCTCCACAACTATTTTCCCACCAAGGCATTTTTTTGAAGGTCAATTTTCTGAGTCCCAAAATCCCCTCACATTTAGGCTTGGTTGCAACCTCCCACTTACCAGTACCTAACAACAAGAAGGCCCTCCTTTTTTTTATAAGAAAAAAGTGTCGTATAAATATAAAGGGAACATACGGGGTGCCTCTATGTATAGCTATCTTCAAGATCCGCTGCAACAATAGGAATCCTTAAAAAAGTATTCATTCTTTTCTTTTTAGTAGCCACCCACCCTTGACCAAAAATAGAGTGGAATCAAAGAATAGGTCTTTCAATCTCTTTAGAAGGTTGAACACCACTCGTTGTCCACACCTCTTCTTGAGTAGACCCAAAAACCACCAAAGAGAGTCCCACCATGCAAAAAGCTTAGGCTATTAGGCCTTTATTTATGTATTTTTATCTTTTGTCATTTTGTACAGTTAGGATCAAAAGACATTGTTGGGAGTGTGGTAAAATAATGGCATATTTTTATTTCTCATTGAAACCTAAGTTTGTTAGAGGTAATGATCACTAATGACCAAATGTGGAAGATAATAACAACCAAACAATAGTATCCTTAAAATTATCACCCCTTCACGATATCATGAAAGCCTGGTCTTTGATTGACAATTTGCTAGTTTCTCAAATCTTTGATTAATTGTTGTTTTCTTGTAATATGAGCCAATGACAGTTTTTGTACTGCAGTCTTTCTTTTATTGTTCATTTATCATTGTTGGGAAATTGCCATATTTATTTTAAGTTTTGCTATTATTTATCTTACCTTTCTTTATCTACTTAACTCTTGAGGTTTATTTGCACCCTGTGGTCACTTTGAACATTAGTTCTATTTGTAGGTGACAGACTTCTAAAAGCTTAAAACTTGAACATTGTTACAAATTTTGCGGTTCTGATCAATTTGAAATTATTGTTGTTGTGAAGCTAGTTCCTGAATACTAAGGTAGTTTTGATCAATGAATTAAGTATGAAGGATTTTTTTTTTAATCTGCTTGCAGTGTTATGAATCTGTTGGCGGAGATTTATTCCCAAGAAGAGATGATCCCCAAGATGTTGAGGGCTTTGACATTGAAAGAGAAACAGAATTTTGATCTAAATGAAGTGGTTCATGTTGATGATATTGGAGAAGGAAAAGATTTGCAGGAAAATCCTTATATGTTATCAATGTTGGAACCCTGATTATGGCCATTTATGAGGCACAGTATAACATCAGTCTGACATTCGGCAATTCGCACCTTGGTAAACTTCTTTCTATGTTTTAGCATTTTTGGCCATGTATGAATACATTTACTGCTTGTATTTTTTAGTAAATTTACTAGAAGCTATGTGATGGTAAGTCACTGAATAGTGTTATGTGGTTTTATCACTTATAATTTTTATTTTTTTTTGTGGTTTTATATGTTTGTTCATCGAAGGAGAGTTGTTTGATTTGAGATATGCTTGAACCTTTCCATTCATGATTGCTATCCTTTTTGTGATATTAATTTTTGTGCATGGTTTTGTAAGTTATACTTATTCGATCCTGCATTTTTACTCACTTTTGTTACACATTGATTATTTAGATAGAACTATGACTTGGAAGGGAAAGGCATCTAATTATCTTCACCAATCAAATCGTTCATCATTTTTTTTATTAGTTAATGTTATTTTATTTCATTATATATACATTTTTAATAATATATACCTATGTGTTAATTTTTCTTGAAATATTTTTTAATAGTAAAAAATATGCATTAATGCTAAAAAATATTATTTTATTACATAGATATAATATTAAATAACATTGAATTTGTTGTTGCCCCACAATGTCTTAAATTTTTGTTAGTGATATTATATTTAATAAATAGTTAGTTTCGTATTATAAATTAAAATCATAATCATCATTGACATCAAGTATTATTAGTGAAAACTTTTATATAATTGAAAATTTCACGATGACTGACAATTAAAAATCCTAATAATTATAATTACCAATGTTATATGAATCAATAAGTGATTTTTGAATTAATTAAATTGAGTAAAGCAAGTTTTGATTACTTTTTTTTATTCTATATGTTTCTTTTTTATTCTATATGTTTCTTTTCTAACATGTTTTTTTTTTATTTATAAATCTTGTGCTTTATTTGAACGCCACGCTTTGAGGTGTATCTCAAAATCTCTTATGAAGACTTTCATCACTATTTGTGTCATATAAATCATTAGTAGAAATGTTTTTTAATTAACTCTAAGTGTGACTGAATAGAAAATTTTAATGTGAAAATTATGAAATTAAAGTTTACGAATACTCGAAAAAAAAGAATAAAATATTATAAAGCTTTAATTATTGAATGTTTTTTTGTGTAACATTAGTACTATAAAATATATATCTTAATGTTTATGAGATTTATATCTACAGAAAATTTGATTTTTGAAATTTTACATATGTTAGATTATATAATGGAACATAAATTTTCTTAAAACAAATTAATTATTGCAGTACTACTAAAGTCTGCAGATCATTGAGTAGTACGAAAGAGAGTAAATCAATTTAATTGTCTTTTCATTCTATAAAGTAAAAAATTACATTATATAAGAATATTAAAAATATTATCTGACAACAAGAAAAATGAAATAAGAGATATTGACTTCAAGGAACAGAAAGCATCAGGTTGTCTTCCTCCCACATTGACTTAAGGGGGAAAAAAACACCAAGTTATGGATAAGCACATTCGGGCTGTAGGCTAAGCTATTATAATAAGCACATTATGTTTTACTTAACAAAGTTTGTCATACCTTAAATGTTGACTTTTGTAGTTTGGATTTTTATAGTCTAATTCCTTCTATAAGTTGTTTAATTTTGTTAATTCAGTTTTATTAATATGCTAGACTTTGTCACCAAATGAAACAAATATTATTATTGTCATTTTGTTACATAAAGACTTCCACAAGTGTTAGTGACGTCTTATTTTTTCATTAAAATACTCACGATAATCACAAATGACATTAAGTGACGCATGTTCTTTGTTACCAATTTATTTGATTTTGACAATTATTGTTTCATCATCTAAGAATTCAAATTTTTATTGGCATTAAACCCTTCGTTAACAAAATCAGCACAATTGTTACCAATGTTTGTCACATAATTAATTAATTCAAGCCTTTTTTGACAAAGTTAAATTATTTACATATGCAAATTCGACAACTTTATTGATTAATATAGTGTCATGAAATAACAATCCTTTTGTGGCTTTCGTTGTTTTGTCTTCCTTACAAACTTTAAGTATATATAATGACAAATTTGGATAATTAGTGACAAAAGTTTATTAAATTTTAGTGGTGAATATAGTGTCACCAAAAAGTCATCTTTTTATTGACGGGTAATTTTGGTCATGTATTATGGAACATAGTCGTCTATTTAGTGACACAAAGACTTTCATTGACGACATTCCATTAGCTTTTGTGACGAAATTTAACGTCACTAATAAGTTATTTTTTAAGTGATGCATATATTTTCAGTTGTGTGATTAGTGACGAATCCAACTCTTCAATGATGAAAATTTATTTGTATTTGTGACAAAACATTGCGTCATAAAAACATCTCCTTTAATGACGACAGTCAACTTCATCACCTACACATAACAATTGGTGATGAAAAGAAATCGTCACAAATACTTTTAGCGACAACGATATGTAGACGAACCTCATGACGAATTATTTTCGTCACCTGAACGATTGCCTGACGAAATTAGTAATTTTTTGTTACGCTTTAATACGCCACTAATTACCAATTTTGTTGTAGTGATATGTTTGCCTTAGATTTAATCTTCACAATTACTTTCAAAGCTCTTGTGTTCATTGAGGAGATAACAAGGAACGCAAAAAAATTGCAAGAGAGAGGTTTAGAGTGCGAGATATTATGTCGTAGCGATGATTTAAAGCTTGAGGTCCAGCTATCACTAATGGTGAGTAATACAATATTGTATCAGATTTCTAGGTAAGCTAGAATAGTAAGAAGAGAGTCAGAAGAAGAAGAAGGAAATAAGAGAAAAAAGAAGAAGAATTCAAGAGAAAAGATTGGATTAATTCTTTCTTATTATTTGAAATGATTGAAGTTGCTATATTTATTAAATTCTGGATATAGCTAAGGATCATTCTCTAAAAGCATAATGCTAACTAACTTTAATACAACAGATTGAATTATTCAACTAACTGCTTAAACCAACTAACTATCTAGACAACAATGGCTTCCATATTCCAATTACTCCTTAGGTAAGGCTCTAGCAATTGTAGAGCCTTCATTCTCTTTTAGCTTCTTCTTACGTTTGGTGGTTGTCCCTGAAGCTCTAGTTCAACTTTCAGCTCCTTTTAGTTCTTGGACTTAACACTGGAATCTTCTGCTCCTGCTCCCGCCCCTTTAGTTCTATGGCTATTATTAGCTACCCTTGTAACGAACTTATCCTAAAGGTCATGAGCTCTCAGCAAAGGTTGAACAACAGAAAGATCTTCCCATGATGTATCCTCAGGTGCCAATCATTACCATTGAACATGTACTTGTGGAACTAATTTGTTGTGTACCCAAATGTTCTTGTTATACAAGATGGTCAAGGGGTAGTAACTAGTTTATTCTCAACGCTCAAGTCAAGCAGGGAAAGAGGTTTATCATGTGGATTGCCCTGAAACGATTTGAGTAAGGGGATATGAAAAACATTGTGAATCTTAGAAGTAAAGGGCAAGGAAAGCTTGTAAGCTATGGGTCCAATGCGTTCAATCACTTGAAAGGGTCCATAATACCTTTTGCTCAGCTTCTGATTAAGCCTCAAAGCAAGAGATTGTTGCTTATAAGACTGTAACTTAACCAACACCCAACTACCTAGTTCCAGCTCCTTGTCCATTCTTTTGGCATTTTCTATTGATTTCATTCTTGATTGAGCTTGCAAGATATGATTTTTAAGTTGTTGGAGCTCATCCTTGCTCAATAACTCACTATTAACTGCCTCAACATTGGAGGAACCAGCTAAATATCTTTGAATTACATGGGGCTCTCTGCCATACAAAGCTTGGAATGGAGTCATCTTGATTGTAGAATGATAATAATTATTATAAGAGTATTTAGCCCAAGGAAGCAACTGAATCTATAATTGGGGCTTGTCTTATGTAAAAGCCCTCAAATACTGCTCCACACATTTGTTAAGCACTTATGTTTACCCATCTAATTGTGGATGGTAAGCATAACTTAAATTGAGAATAGTGTCACTATATTTGAATAGCTACCTCTAAAAAGAACTCATAAAGACCTTTTTCTCTATCAGAGAATAGATTTAGGAAATCCATGTAGCTTAACCATTATCTCACAAAATAGTGTAATCACTTTTTGAGCAGAAAATGTGTTAGGTATAGCTCCAAAGTGAGCATATTTAATCAATCTATTAATGACTACCATAATTACTGAACAATCATGGGGAACAGGCAACCTAGTTATGAAATCCATTGAAATATCCTCCCAAATTTTCTCAAGAACAGGTAGAGGTTGTAGTAAATCATATGGCAAGTTGGAAGAGTACTTTGTTTATTGGAAAATCAAACATTGTTTCAAAAATTTCTTGGTATCTTGTCGGATAGTCTTCTAGAAGAAGTTTGCAGATATTCTCATGAAGGTTCTGAGAAAACCACTATGTCCTCTAATAAGTGAAGTGTGTAATTCTTCTAGTACTTTGAATCTAAGAGTGGAAGTAGAACTGAGGACGAACTTGTTATTTTAAAACAATAACCTTTGCTTGACTGAGTATCATGTAGGACAATCACCCATACTGATTTGCTGATATAAAGTAACCAAGTCTTGAGCTACTGTATTCTTAATTCTCAAGTCATCTAGTAAATCAAGAAGGGGGTAAGAGAGAAACATGAGAAATTCACTATACTCACTATCTTCCTTATTTCTCTGATTGAAAACCACAAAGTCATCATTTGTAGATAATCTGGACAAGGCATTTGCAACAACGTTTTCTCTCCCTGGTTTATAAATAATATCATAGAAAAAACCTAACAATTTACTAAGAGAGTATTGTTTCTCAAGGGTTTGTATAACCCAAAACATTAAGCTTCTTAATGCCTTTTGGTCTGTATGAATTTCAAATTTCCTTCCTAGCAAGTATTGTTTCCATTTCTTTATAGCTTGAGTAATATCATACAATTCTTTAACATATACTGAAGATGCAACCATTTTAAGACTGATCTTTTTGTTGTAAAAAGCTATATGATGGAGTTGTTCCATCAACATTGCTACAATTCCTACATTGGAGGCATTTGTTTATATTACAAAGACCTTGTTAAAGTTAAGTAAAGTCGGGGCATAAGCCTTAGTCATAGCTGCTTTTAAATCATCAAAAGTCTATTGAGTTTCTTGGTTCTAGTTGAAAGCATCCTTCTTCAGGAGATTGGTTAATGGAGCTGCTATGGAGGCATACCCTTTGACAAATCTTCTATACTAGCCATTGAGGCTTAAGAACCCTTTTAGCTGCTTTAAGTTTATTGGTCAAGGCCATTAAGCATTACTTCAATTCGTTTCGAATCTGGTTGGACACTTGAGAACTCACAACATGTCCCAAATAGTCCATAGACGAATGATAGAAACTGCACTTACTCCATTTGGAAAATAATTGATTAGTACTTAAGAAATCAAGAACTACTTTTAGATGAGTCACATAATCTACCACTGTACTGCTATAAACCAAAATGTCATCAAAGACGACAGTAACAAACTTTCTCAAATATGGTTTAAAGATAGTATTCATGGCTGCCTGAAAAATAGATTGTGCATTTAGTTAAACCAAAAGGCATGACCACAAATTCATAGTAGCTTTCATGTGTTGTAAAGGTAGTCTTCTCTATATTTGCGGCTTTAACTCTGATTTGGTGATAGCTAGCTCTTAGATCAAGTTTGGAAAAAAAAAATTGAACCTTTATGAAGTTCATCTAATAGTTCAACAATAGTTAGGATAGGAAACCTATCCTTAATAGTGATTCAATTCAAGGCTCTATAATCAATGTAGAATCTACATGAGTTATCCGTTTTCTTTACTAATAGCACTGGGGAAGAGAAAGCGCTATGGCTAGGTCTGATCACTCCTGAGGTAAGCATTTCTTGTACTGGTTTCTCTATTTCATGTTTCTGGAACTGAGGGTATCTGTATGGTTTCACATTTACAAGTTTAGCACCAGGTTCTAAGTGGATAGGATGGTCAAACTCTCTAGCTTGTGGTAACGCCTTATGTTCTTCAAAGACAACTTGGTAGGTCAGCATAGTGTTCTACCTCAGTATATGGTTCCTCTTCAACCATCAATAAGAGAAACTGATGTTTGCATTTGTGAGTAGGTGTAAACATGTGATCACAATTATTGCAGAGGTCTTTGTCCCTTTTGATTTTCATTTCTACATGTGTTAGTCTTTTAATTGGGAATGTAGGTGTTGTTATTGGGATAGGATGTTTTATTGAAGGAGCAACTAGAGTTAGTAACAAACCTAGACCATTTGTAGATTTATGCCACTGAGGTTTCCACAATCTCTTCATGTCAGTGTATTTTTCCTCAAATAACTTGGCTAAAGACATAGCCTTCAATAAGGATGAAGGTTGAGCCATAAGTAATTCACTTTTTAATTCAGGTTTGAGCCTTAGGATAAAGAAACTAATACAAAAAGGTTCTTGTAAGCCAGTTACCTTATTAGAGAGGTTCTCGAACTGAGCTTGGTAGTCAGCTATGGTAGATGTCTGCTACAACTTGGCCAAAGAACCTTTGTGATCTTCATAAGAAGATAGACCAAATCTTTTTTTAATATTGTCGAA
Organism: Bretschneidera sinensis; assembly: GCA_023935145.1. NCBI lineage: Eukaryota > Viridiplantae > Streptophyta > Magnoliopsida > Brassicales > Akaniaceae > Bretschneidera > Bretschneidera sinensis. Next base: position 34,611,309 of record CM043700.1, read on the forward strand.
AAAATCACTCCAAGAATGAATGAAACTATTGGTAGTAGCCCATTGATACCAGGACAGTGCTGCTCCTTCCAAATGAAATGAAGAAATTAATAGACTTTGATTAATTGGAGTAGAATGATAATTGAAGAACTGCTCAGCTTTGAAGGACTATCTTGATGGATCTGTGCCAAAAAATATATGCATATCCAATTTTATTAGTCTCCCTGGACCTTGAAATTCCTATCGAGAATTGTTTTTGATCTTATCATATAGGTCTTCTAAATTTCCAAGAGGTTTATGCTGTTGATCTTTGCTTGATTGTCCAGTATCCTTGTTGTGATTCATTAACTCCCTGATCCCAGCAAGTACTAAGTATATCTTAGTGTGAAAGAACTAATCTCCTTTCGGCACTCATTCACTCCTCAAGCTTTTGAACTCGAATGGAGAGAACTCTTACCTTAGTGTGACAGGTGGTGAAATTGCTTTTATTTTTTATGGAAATAACATTAACGGAGTTAAAAAAGATTTTATTGGGATTTAATCAAATAAATTTGATATTTGTGGAATTTATTTGTCTCAATTGGGGGTTGAAGATTCAGTTCAACCGAAAGGGTAAATGTTGGTGTCGTCAAGCCGTATAAAAATTATTTGAGGCATTATTTACAGTCTATATCTATAATGTAAAATTTTCACCAAACAAAAATATCTTTAAATAGTAATTTTGATTCTATAATTATTTGGATTATATAAAGCTCAATTTTTAAAACTCAAATGACAAAAGCTCACTCAATAGAAATGCGATGTAAAAAATCTACTCAAGTTTAGTAAACAAACTAAAATTTTCTACAGTTAGAAAGTTTAATTATAACTAAAAGAATATTTAAGCATGCATTTATACACGTGTACAAGTAGTATTCAACTATTGATATTTGATGTGTACTTGAAATTTTCTTAAGGTGTAAAACATTTATTTGACAAAATATATCTACTTAATAGTATCTTTTCTTTTCCTCTTACAATTAGGATTTTGTATAAGTAATTGTTAGACAGAAAATTCAATACTTTATATAAACAAGTTCTTTTTTACAACAAATTATAATGTGATTAAATCATTAAATTAATTTTTAGTATCCTCAAGTGGTTAAGATTAGTTTTACTCTATATAAGAAAGTTACTATAGAAGAAAAAAAAAAACCATAACTATAATTATTTGGACTACATAAAACCCAATCTTTAAAATCTATAAAACTCAAAATAACAAAGCTCACTCAATAGAAGTCCAATGTTAAAAATCTAATCAAGTTGAGTATAATAAACAAACTTAATTATAAAACTATAAGCATAAAAGGCTAGATAAAACTAATGGTTACAATAGTTTTTCTTATTGTCAAATTGGTCCTCAAGCTTTTGAACTTGGATGAATAGAACTCTTACCTCAGTGTGACAGTGGTCAAATTGTTTTTATCTTTCATGGAAATAACACAAAGTTAAAAGAGATTGACCTAGGATCCTTGATAGATGCTTAAATATTCATATTTAAGCCTCATTATTTACATTTTTTAGTTCCTTAATTATGTTAATTTCGTCTCTTTTACTCCATTTGTGTGTTTTACATGTTTTTATAGGGTTTTAGAGAAAAAGAAGCAGTTTTGGCACTTAAAGGAAGAAATCTGGAATCCCTGGAGCATTCTCTGGACAAATTGCGATCGATCGCGCCATGCAATACGATCGAGCGCACATTACGATTGTGCGCACACATGAAGGATCGAGCGCACACTGCGATCGAGTGCAAGACATATGCGATCGAGCGCACATGTACGGGCATGAACAGTAAACTGCAGAACCCTATTTTGGAAATAATAGAATTTTCGTTTTAGGAAGGTTTAGGAACTCATGGGTCTCTTAGGACTTCTCAAAGACCTATAAATACACTTGTAACTCACACACATAAACACACCTCGGATAGAAAACACTTTTTCTCTTTTCTTTTACTTGGAGTTGAGAAGCTTGGGAGAGAATTGACGCCTCTTCTCTTGGGTTTATTCTTCTCCCTTATGTTTAGTTTATATATGATGTTTACTTTAGACAGCATGTGTAACTAACTTTCTTATAGGGCTCGATTGAAGCCCTAGTTATGCATTCCCATATTTATATTCATTGATAAAATCTTTGCCAATAGCTTTTATTATGTTACTTAACTTTATTAATGTCTGTGCTTATTTAAATTCCTCATATGTATGTGTATGGCCAATGTATTCATATGGTATGGATTGGTTAGTTAGATCAATATAGATGACCGAGTCCTGGGTCTAACATTAGTAACAAGGGAAATTTTATCCGGATACCCGGGTTAATCAACATGGGAAACCGGGAGTAGATACCATGCCCTAGGTCTCATGTGGTTGTCGATTTCCATGGTACTTATGTTTTCTTAAGGAACAACTCAAGCAGATACCATGCTGAATCCCTTAAGGAAGAAAAGAGTTAGAGTAGATACCATGCCTAACTCGTTGCTTAGGGAAATCAATAGCTTAAGGAGTAGATACCATGCCCTTAGGTTGGCAACCAGTAGGTATACATAATAAGGCTAGTGCACTGATACCTTATACAAATTGGGAAAGTATGACTAATGGTGGATATCAAAGCCCTATGTCTTTATTATTATCAAATCACACACAACAGTTATTTATCTCTTTTTACTTTAGAGAAACTGATTCTAAAAGCAACTTTACCAATCCCTGTGGAGATGACCTTGCTCTTGCACACTAGACTACACTGATGACCTTGTGCACTTGCAAGTATAACTAATACGATTATTTGCTTAATTATTTAGGTATATAATTGCTCAACAAGTTTTTGGCACCGCTGCCGAGGATTGTGCTAAAAGTTCCTTTTAGAATTACTTTCATTATTATTACGCTATTTTTGTTTACTATCTTTATTTTTCATCAAACCTAATTAAAATTGTTTTCTGTTTTAGGCACATCGAATCCTAACTCACACTTTCTGTGGTACTTGCGATCGATCGCAACCTCCTGTGCGATCGAGTGCATTTAGGGCAGAGAGTTACCCGAGCAGCAGAGTTGCACTGCTACACTGAAACCAGTTTTTCTAATTTATGCACGAACTTCGATCCCGACATCCAGAATTCTTTCCCCTCGATCCCGAGCTTGAACGGACTATCCGACAAAAGCTAAAGAACAATTTCGAGGAGAACAAAGAAGAAGTCAAGAACGAAACACTAATGGCGGAACAGCTCGAGAACCAGCAACCACCTGCACGAGTACCGATGAAACACTCCTTCATCCCTCGGAACATTGATCAACCATCATGCATTGCATATCAACCTGAGGCGGCGGGAAATTATTACATATCTCCGCAAATCTTGAATGCTTTGACTCATTTTAGAGGCACTCCTAACGAAGATCCACACTTGCACCTCCGAGAATTTTTTGATCTTTGCAAGTTCCAGCACATACAAGGACTAGACCAAAAAGGAATAAGGTTAATTCTATTCCCTTTTTCCTTAAAAGATAATGCTAAACTTTGGTATAATTCTTTGCCTGCAGTTTCCATCCACACTTGGGAGGAGTTGGCAAGCAAGTTCCTGAAGAAGTTCTTCCCAGCCCAAAAGACGAGACAAATGAGGAAGGAGATCCAGTCCTTCTAACAAAAGGATGGGGACCTCTTCTTCGAAGCATGGGGACACTTCAACGAGCTGCTACTAAAATGCCCACACCACAACCTGCCTCAAGATGAACTGGTACAAGCATTCTATGAAGGTTTAAATGATACTAACAAACGTATTGTTGATTCAGGTTGTGGAGGAGTCTTGATGGAGAAAAGTAGTGAAGAAGCAATGGAACTCTTCGAAACCCTCAGCGAGCACACCCAACAATTCTCCTCTCGAGGTAGACATGTGACCAAGGGGAAGGGTATGTATGAGGTAAATGTAAATGAAGGATCTTCCCCTCAAATGGCAGCAATGGAGAGAAAACTAGATATGATTGTAAAAGCCATGACTACTCAAAAAGCCTCATCCAGACTACCATCCACTCCACTCTAGGTATGTGCAATTTGTTCTCAATACGACCATAATACTGATACGTGTCCTTTGTATTCATCTGCAGATCCGGAACAAGCCAACTACATGGGGCTTAACAACTATCCACCAAAGAACAACCCATATGCCAACACGTACAACCCTGGATGGCGAAACCACCCAAATTTCTCATGGAGCAACAACCAGAACAATCAAGGACAGCAACGAAACCCCCATCCCACTGCTCATGCTACTCCTGAACTAAAGAAAAATGACCTCGAAAATCTAGTAAGACAACTGGTGACGTCACAAGAACAGTTCATGACTCAGCAAAAACAAACTAATGCGGCACATGAGCAAGCAATTCAAAGACTAGAGGTACAAATGGGACAACTAGATAAAGAGCTCAGTGGTAGAAAGCAAGAGGAGCTCCCAGCTCAAACATTACCCAACCCTGGGGGGCATCAACAACTAAAAGCTGTCACAACCTTGAGAAATGGCAAGTTGATTGGATCCGAGAATTAGACAGCAGCATCCAAAGAAACACCATCGATATCAAGGGTAAGTGAGACGGAGAATATGAATGCACCACCCTTCCCGTAAAGGTTAGTAAAACAAAAGAAAGACAATAAACTACTTGATATTTTTGAAACCTTGCAATTAATATTCCATTATTAGATGCAATTCACCAAATACCTGCCTATGCTAAATTCCTAAAAGATTGTTGCACTCATAAAAGAAAATTTCAAGAGCATGAGACTATAGCATTAACTGAGGAGCTAAGTGCTGTACTGCTAAGAAAACTCCCACCAAAACTGAAAGATCCAGGTAGTTTTACTATTCCCTGTAGAATAGATGATCAGCTATTTGACAAGGCATTGCTAGACTTAGGAGCGGGGGTAAACTTGCTACCTTACACAGAATTCGAAACCCTAGGTTTGGGGGAGCTACAACCGACTTCTATTACCTTACAGTTGGCAGATAGGAGTATTAAAAGACCTAAGGGTGTTCTCGAGGACGTCTTAGTGAAAGTTGGTGAGTTCATTTTACCTGTTGATTTCCTTGTATTAGACATGGAGCAATGCCCTATACCATTACCTTTGCCTATCATATTAGGGAGACCATTTATGAGAACTGCCGACACTAAGATCTGTGTAAAAAAGGGTATAGTAAGTATGAAAATCAATGGTGAGAAAATAGAGTTTAAAATATTTGATGTAATAAACTTCCTCAAGATGACTTGGAATGCTTTAATGTTTGTATGATACAAGACTTTGTTGAGCAAGCTTTTCAGGTCCAACACATTGATCCATTGGAGACTACTCTCACTCATAGCTTCACAGAGATGGATATTGAGCAAGAATATGAAGATGTTACTGATGACATCATCACAGCTGTGCACCTTCTTGCGACCTCTCCAAAATACTCCAGTATGTAGCCTCCTCCATTTGAATCTCTCATACCCACTAATGCTACTCTTCTTCCATCCATTATGCAGGCACCAACATTGGAACTAAAGCAGCTACCCGAGCATTTAACATACTCCTACTTAGGAGAAAATGAGACTTTACCTGTGATTGTAGCTGCTAACTTGAGTAGTGTGGAAGAAGGGAAGCTGTTAAGAGTCCTTAGGGAGCATAAAACTGCCATTGGGTGGACCATTGCTGACATTAAGGGGATAAGTCCAGCAAAGTGCATGCATAATATTTACCTTGAAGAAGAAGCAAGGCCCACTCGAGATGCTCAAAGAAGACTTAACCCACATATGAAGGAGGTAGTAAAGACCGAGACATTGAAGCTACTAGATGTTGGCATCATTTACCCTATATCGGATAGCAAATGGTTGAGTCCGGTCCAAGTAGTTCCTAAAAAGAGTGGGATTACCGTGATAAAGAATGAAGATGAGGAGCTCATACCTACAAGAAAAACAACGGGTTGGAGAGTACGCATTGATTACCGGAGATTAAACAAAGTAACTAGAAAAGACCATTTTCCCCTGCCATTCGTTGATCAAATGCTAGAGAGGTTAGCCGGTCATAGTTATTACTACTTCTTGGATGGGTATAGTGGATACAATCAAATTGCCATAGCACTTGAGGATCAAGAAAAAACTACATTCACATGTCCTTTCGGTACATTTGCTTATAGAAGAATGCCATGCGGTTTATGCAACGCACCAGCCACTTTTCAAAGATGTATGATGAGCATTTTTTTCGATATGGTAGAGAAATATATTGAGGTGTTCATGGATGATTTTTGTGTCTTTGGATCTAATTTCGATGAGTGCCTGAATCATTTGGAAAATGTCCTAAGGAGATGTGAAGAGAGTAATTTAGTACTGAATTGGGAGAAATGTCACTTCATGGTTCAACAAGGTATTGTGTTGGGTCACTCCATCTCAAACAAAGGTATTGAGGTAGACAAAGCTAAGATTGACATCATTTCAAAGCTACCTCCCTCTCTCACGGTCAAGGGCATTAGAAGTTTCCTTGGACATGCCATTTTTATAGAAGATTCATCAAGGACTTCTCCAAAATCTCGAGACCTCTTTGTGCATTATTAACTAAAGATACCAAGTTTGAATGGAATGATGATTGTATGCAAGCTTTCAACACCTTGAAGAATGTTCTCACCTCTGCCCCAATAATGATGGCACCGGATTGGAATCTCCCTTTCGAATTAATGTGTGATGCCAGTGACTTCGTCTTGGAAGCTGCCTTAGGTCAAAGAATCAATAAGGTACCTCATGCTATTTACTATGCTTCTAGAACGTTAAATGATGCTCAGCTTAACTATTCTACTATCGAAAAAGAATTGTTAGCTGTTATTTTTGCTTTAGAGAATTTTAGATCATATTTTATTGGTTATAAAGTTATTGTATTCATTGACCATGCTGCTTTGAGATATTTGTTTTCTAAGAAAGATGCAAAGCCTAGGCTAATCAGATGGGTACTCCTCCTACAAGAATTCGATTTAGAGATCAAAGACAAGAAAGGTGGTGAGAATGTAGTTGGGGATCATTTGTCAAGACTTCCTTATGAGAGTGATGATAAAGAGTTACCATTAAATGAGAACTTCCCCGATGAACAACTATTCGCACTAGAGGTAAAACTCCCATGGTACACTGATATAGTAAATTATCTAACTGCTAAAGTTTTTCCTCCAGGCATGACTACACAAGAAAAGAAACGGCTGATATCTCTGTCAAGACATTACTATTAGGATGATCCTTATCTTTTCAAAGCTTGCCCCGATCAAATCATCAGACGATGTATCCCAGATGAGGAACACTTTAGCTTATTGCAACACTGCCACTAGTTTGCTTATGGAGGACATTTTGGGGCAAAACAAACAGCTCTTAAGGTACTCCAATCTGGTTTTTATTGGCCTAACCTATTTAAAGATGTTTTCTCATTTTGCAGCTTATGTGATAGATGCCAACGGACAGGTAACATCTCTTCCAGAAATCAAATGCCCTTACAAAATATTCATATAATAGAAATTTTTAATGTATGGGGCATTGATTTCATGGGACCATTTCCTAACTCATTTGGTTATTTATATATTCTTGTGGGCGTGGATTATGTGTCTAAATGGGTCGAGGCTGTCCCCTCAAGGACTAATGATCACAAAGTAGTTATCAAGTTTTTGCAGGCTAACATTTTTACTAGGTTTGGAACTCTAAAAGCAATCATCAGTGATGGGGGCAGTCACTTTCATCATTGTTCTTTTGCCGAACTACTTCGGAAGTATGGGATCACTCATAAAGTTGGCATTGCATATCATCCTCAAACCAGTGGCCAAGTGGAGATTAACAATCGAGAGATCAAGGGAATATTAGAAAAGACTGTGAGGCCTAACCGGAAGGATTGGTCTCTACACTTAAATGATGCTCTATGGGCATATAGGACAGCTTATAAGACTCCAATTGGCATGTCTCCCTATCGCCTAGTCTTTGGAAAAGCATGCCATCTCTCGTTGGAATTAGAGCATCGAGCATATTGGGCCATTAAGCAGTTCAACTTCGACATGAAGCAAGCGGGTGAGAAAAGAAAACTGCATCTAAATGAGCTTGAAGAATTGAGATATGATGCCTATGAGAATGCAAAGTTGTACAAGGAATGGACAAAAGTTTATCATAACAAACAACTAGCCCGGAAGGAGTTCCATGTAGGACAAAAGGTGCTGTTATATGACTCACGATTGAGGTTGTTCCCAGGCAAGCTCAAATCTAGATGGTACGGTCCATACATGGTCACCAAGGTCTTCCCTCATGGTGCATTAGAAGTCTGTGGCCCCAACGGAAATCAGCCCTTTACAATCAATGGACACAGAGCCAAGCCTTACCTTGACATTAACATTCCTCCAAGAGATGAAGATTTGGCACTTGAATCAGTACAGTATACAGCTGAAACACAAGCACTAGAGCTCCAAGAGGTAGACTCTAAGTGCCTCCTTCCAAACAACTAGCACGGTAGCAAGAGAGTGCTTGAGCAAAGTAAAAATTTGATCTCCTATTAAGCTCAAGCACCTCTGGTAAGGTTAGTGGTACTGAGGCCACTAACAAATGGTAAGGTTGTATTGTTTCAATAATTTATCATTTTTTCAGCTAGGATAAGTTTTTCTTTTACCAATATGCCCTCCTTGCGATCGATCGCATCATCCAGTGCGATCGAGCGCAAGTGTGCGATCGAGTGTGTCCTTCAAACATGCTCGAGCGCACGAGTGTGATCGAGCGCATTCGTGGCAGAAGCATTTATATATCTGAAAACCTTCACTCATGCACTCACACCTCTTCACTGTGTTCACTCACACCCTACACTCCCTCTCTCACTCGCTCTTCCCGTCTACCCATATCTCTCACGCTCACACTTTGCCACCATCATTCACCACCACTTCTATCTCCACCATCCTCCGTCACCATCCATTGCCTCCATCACCGGCAGTCACCACCCCATATTCCCATCCCCATTAATCCACAAGGTGCTCTTCACACACACGCACGAATTTTAAATGTTTTATTTACAAAACTCTTTATTCTTATAAGTTATCTTGAGTGTGATTGAGTGTTTGTTGGTTTGCAAGAGGTTTGGCACACATTCAACTCGTCAAGATAGTAGCTTGTTTTTGGTGCACATCAACTGTTCGAGGAAAAGCCTGACAGTGTGCGATCGAGCGCATGGCATTTGCGATCGAGCACGCAAGTCACGATCGATCGCAAATTTGGCAGAAACTAGTATCAAGCATGTCTAGATCAACTGTTTCTACCTTTGGTCCCTCAAGCGGCCGTGCCTCAAGCAGCCGTGCCTCAAGCAGCCGTGCCTCCTCATCCCGACCCAGCATCGAGCAACGAGAGCTGTTGTTCGAGACCACATTCGCCATCGATGACATTTTTCGGCACATGGACGCCACACAATGGGCTGTCCAAGCATTCCGACATCGAGGGTTGAAGCGGCTGTTTAAACCAGTGTGCTCCACTGCCTACTCCCAGCTCGTAGTCCAGTTTTTTGAGCATCTATCTTTCAATTGCAGCAGACCGAGAGTCCTCACCTCTTTAGTCCGGGGCACGTCCATCAAGGTGACTAGTGCCGATATCACCGCTGCTCTTCATTGCACCGATGAGTCCCCTCCTGAAGACACTGATATCGAGGAGCAGTCGGAGTCCTTTGCCCTGATCGAGATCATCACGGACATATGCGCTAGCCAGTTTGTCAACAGGCATAACAATGCGGCCAGTCAGTCTAAGCTGTCTCCCCGACTGTGGCTTGTTGATACTATCCTACAGCGTAACGTGTGTCCATTGGGGCACAAGACACAGCGGTGAGACCAGTTTCTCCAGACTATATATGCCTTCCATAGAGGCCACTAGTACTCCATCCTGGCTGTCATTTGGAGCCAGTTGCACAAGTTTTGGGATCACGTGCATGGCCGTCAGACCACCACGGCCAATGCTTGGGGCCTCCCTTTCCCATTCCTACTCACAGCGACGGGCCAGTGCGAGAGCGTCCCTTCTTCCGGAAGGCTCAATGGACACACATCTCGTATATGCCACGAGGACTCCCGGCACCCGCTCCAGCAGCTGAGCGAGTTGAGGAGGATCGCATGGAGACCGAGACCCAGGTCATTAGCCCAGTACGTCAGGAGGACCATTCGGACATGGGACCCACCGAGTCCCAACACTTTCTAGCTGAGCTGTCCTCCTTCTGAGGTGAAGTCTCTGCTGCTACCACACTCGTGCATCAGTGCATGGACAGTTTGGAGGCACGGTTAGCACGATAGGAGGCTATGCTGCAGGCCATTCTTGATCGCCTACCTCAGACACCCGGTACCTTTTCAATGATCAACAGTGAGAGGATACCACGTTTGGCTGAAGACGTTAAACTTAGTGCTCATGGGAGGCACCCCAATGCATATCCTTTTTATAGTTTATGTTATTTTTAGTATTTTATAGTTTACTTTTCTATTATTTTTTCTTACTTTTTTTCCATTTTATATTTGTTTTTCTTTCTTTTTTAAGGACAGTGTCAGTGCATCCAGCTGAAGTTTGGAGGTGTGTTACAAGACATGCCAGCCATATAGCTCTCCATCTCCCAGGTCAAATCCTTCCATGCTACTCACACATTGGGGACAATGTGCATTTTAAATTTGGGGGTATGGGGACACATTCACACACTCACTATGTCCCACATTTTTCTTTTTGTTATTATTTTCATAGATAAATACATGTTCATTATGTCTAATAAACTTTTTTTTGTGATCTAAACAAAACTGTATGATTCGACTTCATCAGCGAGCTTAACACTTTGAACATATAGGCCAATAATCAAGCTTTGAACCTAGATCACTGCCCTTTAGGCATTTAAGAATTCATAAGTTCAGCTTAAACTATCACGAGCACATTAGCACATGATCGTGTGGGGTATGACATGTTATTTGGATTTGTATGTTTCTTTTGCTTGACTGTGAGCTAGATGACCTATTAGATTGACATTTTGGCATATAAAAATAGAAAAGATTGATTAGTGCTCAAAAGAAAAAAAAATGCTCCTAATGATCAATAAAAACAAATCTTCCGCCGAGTAACTGGCCCTCTTGCCTCAGTAAGCATTGAGTGTCACGTCAAAAGGTGGAAAATTCTAAGTAGTAGCATTAAAACCAGTTAGTTTCGTAGCCTTGTTGACTCGAGCTAGTAAGTCCTTAGGGGTGTCTTTACACCTAATGCCCTAAAACCATATGGTTTGGGAGTCATTGGCTAAACGCTCGTTACACGAGTCAACAAGAAAGCTTAAGGGAACTAACGTGGAAAAAATCTCGCAAATAAAAGTCTATGCCATGTTTGTTGACTCTAATAGGAAGTTTGGTAAATCTTGAGTCATCGAAACACTACACATTTGAATTTCTTGGAAGCCCAATCTTTTGTATGGTAGTCACCACACACTAAAGTCAAACTTGTGATGTCTTAAACTACCTCATGAATATGATTTATGTTCAAAACTCTTATTCATTGCAAAAATATGTTTACACTTGTTAAGCTTGCTCATGAATGCGCATCATAGTTTTGTGTAAAATCTAGACTTTTGATTGACACTATGAACATGGGATTTATCTATGTTTTTCGTTTTAGTTTTTAATTTAGTATTGATAAGGGACTAGCAATATGTAAGTTTGGGGGTGTGAAAGACGCTTAAATATTCATATTTAAGCCCCCTTATTTACATTTGTTAGGTCCTTAATTACGTTAATTTGGTCTTTTTTACTCCATTTGTGTGTTTTACATGTTTTTATAGGGTTTTAGAGAAAAATAAGCTGTTTTGGCACTTAAAGGAAGAAATTTGGAATCCCTGAAGCATTCTCTGGACAAATTGCAATCGATCGCGCCATGCAATGCGATCAAGCGCACATTACGATTGTGCGCACACATGAAGAATCAAGCGCACACTGCGATCGAGTGCAAGACATATGCGATCGAGCGCACATGTACGGGCGTGAACAGTAAACTGCAGAACCCTATTTTAGAAATAATAGAATTTTAATTTTAGGAAGGTTTAGGAACTCATGGGTCTCTTAGGACTTCTCAAAGACCTATAAATACACTTGTAACTCACACACATAAACACACCTCGGATAGAAAACACTTTTTCTCTTTTCTTTTACTTGGAGTTGAAAAGCTTGGGAGAGAATTGACGCCTCTTCTCTTAGGTTTATTCTTCTCCCTTATGTTTAGTTTATATATGATGTTTACTTTAGACAGCATGTGTAACTAACTTTCTTATAGGGCTTGATTGAAGCCCTAGTTATGCATTCCCATATTTATATTCATTGATAAAATCTTTGCCAATAGCTTTTATTATGTTACTTAACTTGATTAATACCTGTGCTTATTTAAATTCCTCATATGTATGTGTATGGCCAATGTATGCATGTGGTATGGATTGGTTAGTTAGATCAATTTGGATGACCGAGTCCTGGGTCTAACATTAGTAACAAGGGATATCTTATCCGGATACCCGAGTTAATCAACATGGGAAACCGGGAGTAGATACCATGCCCTAGGTCTCATGTGGTTGTCGATTTCCATAGTACTTATGTTTTCTTAAGGAACAACTCAAGCAGATACCATGCTGAATCCCTTAAGGAAGAAAAGAGTTAGAGTAGATACCATGCCTAACTCGTTGCTTAGGGAAATCAATAGCTTAAGGAGTAGATACCATGCACTTAGGTTGGCAACTAGTAGGTATACATAATAAGGCTAGTGCACTGATACCTTATACAAATTGGGAAAGTATGACTAGTGGTGGATATCAAAGCCCTATGTCTTTATTATTATCAAATCACACACAACAGTTATTTATCTCTTTTTACTTTAGAGAAACTGATTCTAAAAGCAACTTTACCAATCTCTGTGGAGATGACCTTGCTCTTGCACACTAGACTATACTGATGACCTTGTGCACTTGCAAGTATAACTAGTACGATTATCTGCTTAATTATTTAGGTATCTAATCGCTCAACAATCCTCTCTGGTAACTTCGTGAAAATTTTTCCCAAGTGCTTTGTTGAATGAATATCATGTCAACACTATAGATAATGTGAAATTCATCCAATGATGCACTTGAGAAAAATTTTCCTCAAATTACTGGAAAGGATCTTCTCCCAAAGAGATTTAATTGCAGTTTAATTAGACAATTTTTCTTATAAAAAATATTAGACAAATTTGATATTTGTGGAATTTATTTGTCTCAATTAAAAGTTTAGGGATCAATTCAATCAAAAGGGCAAATATTAGCGTTGTTAAGCCATATAAAAATTATTTGAGGCGTTATCTATAATCTATATCTATAATATGTATATAAAAAGTCTTAATAAGGTGTAAAATATTCACTGAACAAAAAATCTTCATTTAAATGAGGTAATTTTGATTCTATAATTATTTGGGTTATATAAAGCTCAATTTTAAAGCCCAAATAACAAAGCTCACTTGATAAAAATATGATATAATAAATCTAATTAAGTTTAGTAAACAAACTTAAATTTCTAGATTTTCTACAATTTGAAAGTTTAATTATAATTAAAAGAACTTAAGCATGCATTTCCACACATGTACAAGTATTATTCAATAGTTAATATTTGAAATGTACTTTAAATTTCTTAAGGTGCAAAAAATTTATTAGACAATACATGTTGTTGATGCCAAAAATGTGTTTCACTGAGCTGGAGGCCGGGCCTCGGATCTACTTGCATAGGGAAAGATATATGAGCAATGGGGTCGCCGGAGGGGTGCCTCCGGCGATGCTCCGAAGCTTAAGTTAGAGCGTGATAAGGTGTATGCAGGGGATGAGCGTTTCTTTCTTTTTGTTGTGAAAAGTCTGATCTTTTTGAATGCATACCTGACCTTTTTTTATAGGGCTTTGGAGGTGGTGTTTGTCCTAGGGCGGTGGTGATATGATACCCCTAATTGGTTCAGGCAATGATGCCTAGAAGATCTAGCTTGGTGGCTGATGGCCGTTCGCTAGGGCTTTTGCCCTGTTGGCTTGATCAGGAGCCATCCAAGTATGAGGGCAGTTAGACACCTGGCGCCCCAACTTGGTTGTGTAATGATGTTTAAGAGGCCCAGCTGGGTGGCTGGGGGCCGTCTGTTAGTGCTTCGCCTTGTTGGTTCGATCAGGAGCCATTCATGTGCCCGAGGTAGTCTACTGACCTGACATCCCAACTTGGCTACACGATGATGGTCTGGATGGCGGTGATGATGTGGAGGCCCAGCTGGGGGTTATGGAGCCCTGAAGGGCAGTTAATGACCTGGAGGCTTAGTTGTTTGGTCCTGGATTGTCCACGTGCTTCCTTGTATCCTATCATCAAGAGGGTCCACGTGTTGCCTTCCTATTAATTGGGTGTTTTATGGCAGTATCAAAGGCCCCCCCTTCTTTGAGTATAATTATGTGCTTAAGGAAGTATTTTTACGAGTTGCCTTTCATTTAAGAGTATTGGTCAGCTTCTTTAGGTCTTTGGGGTGGCGGTCCAAGGATCATCGGAGCAATCCATCTGTTCAGACCTTAGAGCTTGTGGCCGAGGCAGATTACATGACCCCAGAGGTGTGAGTTTGAGGACAGAAGGAGCAATCCATCTGCTCGGCCATGAAGGCTTGAGTCCGAGGATAGAATGAGCAATCCATCTGCTCGGACCTTGAAGATAACGGGCCGAGGACCAGTGGAGCAACCTATATGTTCGGCCATGAAGGCTTGAGTCTGAGTATAGAAGGAGCAATCCATCTGCTCAGTCATGAAGATAACGAGTCGGGGACCAGTGGAGCAATCCATCTGCTCGGACATAAATGCTTCGAGCCGAGGACCAGTAGAGTAATCCATCTACTTAGACCTTGAAGAGAACGGGCCGAGGACCAGTGGAGCAATCCATCTGCTCAGCTATGAAGATAACGGGTCGAGGATTAGTGGAGCAATCCATCTGCTTAGCCATAAATGCTTTGGGCCGAGGACCAGTGGAGCAATCCATTTGCTTGGCCATGAAGGCTTAAGTCCGAGGACAGAAGGAGTAATCCATCTACTCGGACCTTGAAGAGAACGGATCGAGGACCAGTGGAGCAATCCATCTGTTCGGCCATGAAGGCTTGAGTCCGAGGATAGAAAGAGTAATCTATCTGCTTAGACCTTGAAGATAACGGGCTGAGGACCAGTGGAGCAATCTATCTGTTCGGCCATGAAGGCTTGAGTCCGAGGACAGAATGAGTAATCCATCTGCTCGAACCTTGAAGAGAATGGGCCGAGGACCAGTGGAGAAATCCATATGCTCAGCTATAAAGGCTTGAGTTCGAGGATAGAATGAGCAATCCATCTGCTCAGAGCTTGAAGAGAACGGGCCGAGGACCAATGGAGCAATCCATCTGTTTGGCCATGAAGGCTTGAGTCTGAGGACAGAAAGAGTAATCCATCTGCTCGGCCATGAAGATAACGGGATGAGGACCAGTGGAGCAATCCATCTGTTTGGCCATAAATGCTTTGGGTCGAGGACTAGTGGAGCAATCCATCTGCTCGGCCATGAAGGCTTGAGTCCGAGGACAGAAGGAGCAATCTATCTGCTTGAACCTTGAAGAGAATGGGCCGAGGACCAATGGAGCAATCCATCTGCTCGGCCATGAAGATAACAGGCCAATGACCAGTGGAGCAATCCATCTGCTTGGACCTTGAAGAGAATGGGCCGAGGACCAATGAAGCAATCCATTTATTCGGCCATAAAGGTAACGGATCGAGAACCAGTAGAATAATCCATCTGCTCGGCTATAAATGCTTCGGGCCGAGAACTAGTGGACTATTCGGCCATGAAGGCTTAAGTCTGAGGATTGAAGGAGCATTCCATCTGCTTGGACCTTGAAAGAAATGAGCTGAGAACCAGTGGAGTAATCCATCTGCTCAGCCATAAATGCTTCAGGTCGAGGACCAGTGGAGCAATCCATCTGTTCGACCATAAAGGCTTGAGTTTGAGGACAGAAAAAGCAATCCATCTGCTCAGACCTTGAAGAGAACTAGCCAAGGACCAGTGGAGCAATCCATCTGCTCGGCCATGGATGCTTTGGGCCGAGGACCAGTGGAGCAATCCATCTGCTCGGCTATGAAGGCTTTTGGGCCGAGGACCAGTGGAGCATTGAGAATTTGATCCTTGTTAAAAAATGGCGGAGAGCTTGATATGTGGTGTTGTTTGCGCAAATGGCGGTGTATGGGAAATGATGATTTCCCTTGGGAAATAAAAAGCCGTTTTGGGAAAACGGTGGCCACCTCGGGGAATAGAACGCTCCCTGGGGAAGTGTTAAAGCTGCTTTGGGACTCTAAAGAGTCCCCTCTACTTCTGTGCTAGCATTAAATGACTCTTGTTTGTCATGTTCCTCTTTCCAATATAAGGGGGTTTTTTTTCATTTTCTTTTTTACTTCAATTCAAAATCATAACATTTTTGCAAGAGAGAAATTCTTGAGAGCCCTCGGCCTCATCCTTGAGAGTCTTTGTTTTTGTCTTCTCATATCAGAGAACTTGTTGCCTTCGTCCTTTTTTCTTTTTAGAGTTTTAGCCCTATGAGTCTTCGTCCTCGTTCTGAATCCAGTTTGGAGGTTTTTGTGTTTGACTTTCGTGGGAGCACGGATTTGACTTTGGTACTGGAGTTCTAGTGGCTATGGTGTTTGGAGTCACGGGAGAGGAGTGCTTTTGACAACCTTGGTCATTAAGAGGAGCTCAAGTCTGAATCCTTCAGACTTTGGTGAGTTTGTCCGTCCATCATTTTAATCATGTCTTCGTTTGATGCATATCGTGATAGACCTAGCAGTAGTAATAATAGTAGAAGTAGTGTAGATGACACTAATGGTGATAGTACCGAGGGGGTAGAGACGTCATATGCCTCGTCAAGGGGAAGGACCCCTGTGGGGGCCTTGCCGAGGGCAGACTCCTGGGCAATGGTGTCGTATGTCCCTATTGTTATTTGTCTAAGGTTCAAACAGGTCCAACCATGGTTTAAAAATGGTTAAAGTCCAAACCAAAGATGGATTATCAAAGTTCAGCAAGTTAGAAGACTGCACACATATGTGTGCATCAATTTGGAGCAAGGGAAGGCCATGCGTACTAGTGTGCGCACTTCTGCAAACAATCAGGGAAGTGTGCGCACAGCAGCAGCATAATCAGCACTATGGCGCCCAAAACCAGCACCATGGCATCCAGAATGATGTGCTGAAGGACCGCATCAGCACCATGGCACCCAGCATTAGCACCATGGCATCCAAAATGGTGTGCTGAAGGACTGGATCAGCGCCATGGCGCCCAGAAGGTGTGCAAAGGTGCTCTGCCCAGCACCATGGCGCCCCCTGTTGAGGGCTTAGGCGCCAGGCAAAGGGCTGCACACATAGACAGCCTATTTTAAGACCCTTTTAAGTGTGTGAGTGCAAGGATAAAATGCACAGCTTCACTTGGAGATGATTAAGGGCTAAAATCTGAGGGAGAACAAGATCAAAGGGTCAACAATGAATCTCAAGAATGTCCAAGAATTAAGAGGCTATAAAAGGGGTTCTAAAGGCCTCATTTCTACAATAATATACAACACACATACAAGAGAGGTTTGTGACTTTATGAGATCATTGTAAACACTTAGAGAGAATTGTGTAAGTGTGACAAACACAAGAGGGACTATTTATAGTAAGGCTGGGTGTATAAGATAGAGAAGTCTAGAATAGTGAGAGGACATTGTTAGTTCTCATCTTCTTCCTTCTCTTCTTGTTTCTTTAAGAACTTGGATTCTTGAAGGGGATTGCTGTAACTTTGTAAGAACCATTGAGATAGTGCAGAGAGTTCGGAGGAACTCACGGGGACGTAGGCACATTGCCAAACCTCGACAACAAATTGCTTGTCTTCTTTCTTTCTTTGATTTTTTGTTCTTATGTTTGATTGCTGTTTTCTTTCTACAAGTCATTCAAGACTTGGGTGTTTGGAAGATCACCACCTGGGCATCTTGCTAAGGTGATTTCCAACAGTCCCTTTGGGGGAGGAGTATGAAGAGGGCTCCTCATCTGGGGATAAAATGGTCAGGGCCTTAATTGATATTTGGGAGACCTCGATTGGAGAGAAGAGAGAGGAGTGGAATTATACTGCCAATGAGATCCCTAGCCAACTTAGGGAGGAGGACATAGAGGTGATTCGGAAGACATACTGCATTCCAGGCGAGTACGCCCTCTGGCTAGCCAGGGTGGGGGAGAGGGCCTGTGATGCCCTCCCTGACCGAGCCCCTTATGAGCTCTGTGTATATGAACACCATATGCAGGCTGGGCTACGATTTCCCCTTCACCCATTTTTCTGTACCATCCTTTGGTACTTTGATATTACATTGTGTTAGCTGATACCGAACTCAGTTCTGTTGATCATGGCCTTTATCTGTGTTTCCTCGATGTGGTTGATCATGACCTTGGATGTTTTCAAGGCCTATTTCCTGATCAGTAGGCACGGTCAGACCGGATGGGTGGATTTTACCACTCAACCGAGAAAAAGGTTGTTGAAGAAGATGTTTTCGTCGATCAAGAGGTGGAAGAAGAACTTATTCTTCATTCAATCTGCCGAGGACTTCAGCCTTCCTCGTTCCTGGAGTATGGACAGGACTGGGAAGTGCAAGAAAGTGGGCCTTCTTCCCTACAAACAAGAGACCATGGATGCCATGGTAGCCACACCAATTGATGTCAAAGTCCTCTACGACAATGAGGAGTTGGCCAGGCACGGTCTCTGCCCCTCATACCCTGAGCCCTTGCTCGAAAGTGGTAAAAAGCTTTGGTTTTATTTTTTTTTCCTCGCTTTTCTTGTTTTCTTGCATTTGTCCTTCCCTGAGATTTATACTTATGCTTTTTCTTGGTTTGTGTTTTTGAGCAGAGATGGAGGCTGCGGTGCTTGCCAGAGAGTATGCCGGGAAGTTAGTCCTAGAGAAGAGGAGAGAAGCCTGGTCCGAAAAGCAACAGGCCTCAGGCTCGGGGACCAGGAAGAGGCCTCAAGCCCAATCTCCTACTCGGATCGACCTAGAGACTCTTCCGAGGCATCCCTCCCAGTCGGAGACCATTCTTGTCTCCAGTGCTGCCCCACCGGTTTCTGCCACTGCCAAACCCTCCACTGCTCTGGGTACTAGTTAGGGAGCTGCTTCTGAGGCCCCAATCTTCATGCCCAACTGGGCCATGAGGATAGATGATTCCGTCTTCGTGCATCCTCGGATGGCACGGGAATATTTGACAAAGAGGACTCTTCCTCGGGACGTCATGGAGCTGGCAAGGAAGATCATAAAAGCCCATTGTGCAGTTGCTGAGACGGTGACATCCCAGGTAAGTTTTTCCTCCCAGTGTTTGTTTTATTTCCTTAATCTTTCCAACTTTTGCTAACACTTTTCACCTGGTCTCAGATGGGCGTCCTCGTAGGCGCGGCCTCTCGTCGCTGCATAGAGATGGTCGAGCTTCTCGAACGTACTCAGCGTCAGCTAGAGGAGTAGACAGAGGCCACTTGCTAGCTTCAAGCCTTGTTGGATTCAGCTAACCAGGCCAGGGCTTAAGTTGAGGCTCGTGCTCGGTGTCATGTTAAAAGTTCATTACGCTATGTCAAAAGTTGACAATCCTCCTTGTATTTACAGTTCTTCTACCATTATGTCAAAAGTTGACAATCCTCCTTGTATTTAAGCGCGTTTCCCTGGCAACGGCACCAAAATTTGATTACGCCCAAAGATTGATGCGACAGTTGTAGAACAACTTTGGGGTGTCGATTCCACAGGGAAACAAGTTAACTACAAAAGAAGGTGTGAACCTTAACACAAACGATAAAGATCAAATGACAAAATCTGAATTGTTGATTGTGTG
The DNA here is from genome assembly GCA_023935145.1 of Bretschneidera sinensis. Lineage (NCBI taxonomy): Eukaryota > Viridiplantae > Streptophyta > Magnoliopsida > Brassicales > Akaniaceae > Bretschneidera > Bretschneidera sinensis. The sequence goes on from CM043700.1 coordinate 34,631,196, forward strand.
AAAATTGTGTAAATAATTGATGAATAATATAATAAAGAAACAACAACGTTCCAAAAATCCTCCTAGGTTCGTTGCCCTAATCCTAACTTGATTTAATTGTTTTTATCTCGATTGCAAGTTTCATATCCCAAACAGGCAATCGGCAAATATTCAATTAAAGCGCACATATAAACCCTAATGTAATTGATATGAATTATTCTTTACTTTCAAGCACAGATGACCTAATTTATAAATTATCAAAAAATGACGATATATCTAAATGACAATACCGCAGCGATGGACAAATCTATAAAAGAGATTTACCGAACTCAATCACACCCAAACAAATACATATAAGAAGAGCATGACTAGACTTATAAAGAAAAAAAGCATGCAATCACTGGACTAATAAGAAATCTACTAATTAAATTAAAGAATAAAACACAACAATGTTTAATGAAAATAATACAAAACTACAATTGAATCAAATAAAGGAAAATAAGAACAACTACACCTAGGGATTCATCCCTTCGCCTTGCTTGGAGACTAGTCGGCCATGGGGCTCATGCGTCCTCGAGTTGCCTCTGGCCTCTCAACGATCATCTCCCCCTTGGTAGCAAAAGCTTCGGCGATTCCTCAGCTTGCCCTCCAAAAGTACTTCGGATTGCTCCTAAAGGCCCTCTGGATTGCTCCTAAAGGCCTTCTGGATTCACTTTCTGATGATCTCAGATTCTCAGATTGTCCTTAAAGCTGAAGTGGAGTGGGTCTTATATAGGCAAATACCATGAGTGCAATGTGTTTCCAATCCGATGTGGGATGTGGGATATAGAAATGTGTTTCCAACCGATGTGGGATGTGGGATTTAAGCTTTCACATGCCCTTCACACTGAAATCCCGCACAGCTTGACCTTTGCCTACTTAAACTGCCATAACTTTCTCTAGAAAAATCATTTTTACGAACCGTAAAATTCTCCAGAAAATAGACTTTCGGATCTTTTTAAGAATATATGGCTCATCTCCTGGTTCTTCTTGTATCAATACATTTTAATTTTCAAAGATGATTGATCTGTACGGGCAATTCTGGCAATTTAGTGAAACTCATTTTCAGTGCAGGCAGCAGCTGTTGATCTTCTAAGCCCTCCATCTTGTCCTTTCAAAAGCATTCCTTCACTCCAATATGCCTCGAGTCTTTGTGCCTCAAGCAATGGTAACTTTTCCTCTTCTTTTGAGCTTAAAGTACCTGAAAATGCACTGAAATAGATCAATGATCCAAGAATGATACTTTAGAGTTGTTAACGTATAAAAGTGCAATTAAAACCTAGATCAACCCTAAAATGATAACAATTAAGTAGTGTTAAGATGCATTTTATGACTCTTATTACAACCCCCAACTAGCTTATTGCTAGTCCCTAGCAATTCAAGCGGAAACAAGAGATGAATTCTACGGTGGGAATCAAAGTAAATGAAAAGAAATATTAGTGTTAACCAAGAGTAATTCACATTTTGTCTCAAAAATTGCACATAACACACGGCACAAAGAATCATCAAATTTCACCCAAATCCAAAAGTAATCCAAACATCAATCTTAAAATCATTATTGACTCTTAACATCCATCTTACCACAAACCATTAATCCGAACACCCAGATGATTTTAGGCATAACATTCATGAATACAAGTCTTGGCCTCTAAAACATGATAAATTTCGTGACATCAATCACAAAAACAAGCTTCATATGCTTACATTTCAAACCACTCCCCACTATTGTAGAAAAATCACATTACATTGGATCAGTAGGTCTTTAATAGGCTTGTAACGTTAGGCTAAGGTAAAGGTTAAGAAAAAATGGGAAAGATTCACGAGAAAAAGAACTCAATCTCTTAGCTTTAAACACAATGACTTTTAAGCACTAGATAACCTTACTTCAGCACCCAACTTTTTCGAGCATTTTTCGAGCATTTTTCATTTTTTTTTTCAAAATCACCACTTTTCTTTTCTTTTCTTCTTTTTTGCCGTAATTCACTTTTCTTTTGTATTTTGGCATAAGACCGTTCAACTCCTTTTTCATTTTTCTTTTCTTTTACATAATCCCCAACTAATCTCCTTTAATATACTTAGGTTATGGTAGTGATATTTTCTCATATTTCCATCCTTATTCTTTTTAAGTGCTTCTCAACAAATGTGTATAGCTAAGTTCTTTTAAGAGAAAGGTAAGGATAAAATATTCTCTTTAGGCTCATAAAGGTGAGTAAATGGGCTATTGAAAGAAACAAGGCTCACTTCTTTTTCAAGAAAATGCTCAAATAGGTGACTAGTGGTAAATATAGCAATGGTAGGTTTAACAGGCTCAAACAGTCAAAAAATGGCGTATACATATCCTAAGTAGTGTGCATTCTAGGAATTCATCTCAAGTAATTATCAAGTAAGTTCTAGAGCTTGTCAAGACCACAAAAGTATTCATAAAATAATCACACATAAAATTTCTCTAAATGTTTAAGACTAATCATACAATCTTACCACAAACTGAGTCTCAAACCAAATGAAAATTGATACTTAAATTAATTTCAAACTGAAGCAAGATTTAACTTCTTCTAAATGCTATATTCTATCTCAATTAAGTTTATATCATTGACATGTAAATTTACTTTAAGGCTAACACCAAGCAAGCTAAACACAAACAATCAAGGAAGATGACACCAAACAGTTCAATGGAGAAAGAAAAAAAAATGTATAGAAACAAAGAGATGCATTTCCTCCACCCCCTAACTTAAAAATTGCATTGACCTCAATGTAAAAGAAAGAGTAAAGGAAACTTTCCTTGTAGCCAAAGGTGCACAGAAACCGAAAATTGTGCTCCACCATTTGAACTGCTTCGTATATTTTTCCTTGAAAATGAAATACCAATTTAATACTGGAAAAAATAAAAAAAATGCGAATAATAAACAAGAAAGAAAAACAATAATAGTAAAAGGATATGCTATGGGGTGCCTCTCATGAGCACTAAGTTTTACGTCTTTAGCCAGACGCCCTTATTCTCTCCTAGAAAAACATAAGTTGAATGCACCAGCCACTGCTTCATTACCAAATTCGGCACTTGTATGCTTTTGAGAGGCTCAAGGATGTTATCAGTAACATCTGCAAATTCTGGCTCGACATATGCTCTTGTGAAGCCATGGGTGAGGATGAACTCTAATGGATTAAGATGATAAACCTTTTCCATGAATGAGTCAATCATGCATGCTTGGTGGCTTTCGTCCACATCCTCTGATTTTTTCGTTATTAGGATGTGTAATAACTTACCACTTAGTGTCTCAATGGCATTCACCTCCTTCAAATTTTGTTGTGCCAGGTGCTGACCATGGGATGTAGATTGAGCTTGAGAATGGAACTTACCTCGCTCAGTCACACTCAAGTAACTCATTAACTTGGACACTTGGCTCTTTACCTTTTTATTTTCTTCAACAGCCTGTGTAATTAAAGATTCAAGTCTTTGATTAGTTTTACCCTATGCCTCAATAAAAGCATGTAAAATGTCTTCTAAAGAACTCCTAAAAGATACAGGTGCATGATATGTTCAAGATATGGTGCAAGGGGTTGTGCAAGCTGCTGGTTTTCAGACTTCTAGTTGAAATTGGGGTGATTTCGCCATCCCGGATTATAAGTATCAGAGAAGGGTGCCAAAGGCTTCTTATACATGCTTAAGGCATTACATTGTTCCTCATACATCCATCTCATCTCAGCAAATGTGGGGCACCCTTGGGCGAGATGATCTACCCCGTCACACACAAAACATGGTTTCAAAGACGCTGCATGATTAGCTACTTGTGTTGGCTTTGAGTTTTTAGTCTTTAACACCTCTAGTTCCCTAGTGAGCATCTCGACCTTGGCCTTAAGGTTATCCTCTTCCCTAAGATGGTAAATTCCACCACCATTTGGGTTCCCTATAGGTTGTGACCTATTTGTGCTTTCAGTAGCACTAGGTCCAGTCCAAGTGTGAGCTTTTTCAACAAGCTCATTAAGGTACTCTATGGTCTCATCAGGATCTTTCTCCAAAAATTCACCATTACACATCATCTCTACGAATTGGCACTCTCTATATGTAAGTCCCTCATAAAAATAGCTCACCAAGCACCAGTTCTCATACCCATGGTGAAGGCACATACTCAATAACTCCTTAAATCTCTCCCAAGACTGATTTAAGGTCTCACTATCCTTTTGTGCAAAGGTGGAGATTTGTCTTTTCAAAGCGTTGGTCTTATATTGGGGAAAGTATTTGTTAAAGAAAGCCCGAGTCATCTCAGTCCATGACCCAATAGATCGTGGTCTTAGTGAGTATAGCCAACTCTTGGCTTTATCCTTCAAAACGAAAGGAAAGAACTTAAGCCTCACAATTTCAAATGTTTCATCTTGACTATGAAAAGTCGCGACTACTTTCTCAAACTCTTAATGTGCACATATGGATTTTCATTATCCAAGCCATGAAATGTAGGGAGTAATTGAATCATCCCTGGTTTAAGATCTAATTGGTGAGTATTGGCTGGAAACATGATGCATGATGGTGTGGCTGTGCGTGTGGGGTGAAGGTAATCCTGAAGTGTCCTAGCAACATTCTCATTAAGGTTATCGGCCATGTTAACAAAATCCTCTAAATTCTCACTTGGGTTTCCACTATGGGTTGATCTAGGTGAGGTTTCACTATCAGACTCGGAAGGAGATGGATTATCAAATAAAGGGTTTAAAAAGTTTAATTCTGACTCTAGCACAGGCCTACCAGCAAATCTACCCAAAGTGTCTCTATATCTGGGCATGCAAGATCACAAAATAATAAAAATACTATAAAAAAAAAAGAAATAATAAAATAAAATAAAATAAAAAAATAAAAAAATTAATTCAGCAAGCTAAAAGAAGGAACAAAGTTACTGCCTTTACAGCTGTTGAAAAAACTATTTACAGTTCTTCTACCGTCATGTCAAAAGTTGACAATCCTCCTTGTATTTAAGCGCGTTTCCCCGGCAACGGCACCAAAATTTGATTACACCCAAAGATTAATGTGGTAGTTGTAGCACAACTTTGGGGTGTCAATTCCACAGGGAAACAAGTTAACTACAAAAGAAGGTGTGAACCTTAACACAAACGATAAAGATCAAATGACAAAATCTGAATTGTTGATTGTGTGAAAATTGTGTAAATAATTGATGGATAATAGGTTCATTGCCCTAATCCTAACTTGATTTAGTTGTTTTTATCTCGATTGCAAGTTTCACATCCCAAACAGGCAATCGGCAAATATTTAATTAAAGCGCATGTATAAACCCTAATGTAATTGATATGAATTATTCTTTACTTTCAAGCACACATGACCTAACTTATAAATTATCAAAAAGACGGCGATATATCTAAATAACAATACAGCAGCAATGGACAAATCTATAAAAGAGATCTACCGGACTCAATCACCCCCAAACAAATACACATAAGAAGAGCATGACTAGACTTATATGGAAAAGAAGTATGTAGTCACCGGACTAATGAGAAATCTACTAATTAAAATAAAGAATAAAACACAACAATGTTTAATGAAAATAATACTAAATTACAACTGAATCAAATAAAAGGAAATAAGAATAACTAGACCTAGGGATTCATCCCTTCACCTTGCTTGGAGACTAGCCGGCCATGGGGCTCATGCGTACTCGAGTTGCCTTCGGCCTCTCAATGATCATCTCTAACTTAGTAGCGAAAGCTTCGGCAATTCCTCAGCTTTCCATCCAAAAGAACTTCGGATTGCTCCTAAGAGCCGTCTGGATTGCTCCTAAAGGCCCTCTAGATTCACTTTCTGATGATCTCAGATTCTCCGATTGTCCTTAAAGTTGAAGTGGAGTGGGTCTTATATAGGCAAATACCATGAATGCAATGTGTTTCCAAACTGACGTGGGATGTGGGATATAGAAATGTGTTTTCAATGGATGTGGGATTTAAGCCTTCATATGCCCTTCACGTTGAAATCCCGCACAGCTCGCACTGCCTGACCTTTGTCTACTTAAACTACTATAACTTTCTCTAGAAAAGTCATTTTTACGAACCATAAAATTCTCCAGAAAATAGACATTCGGATCTTTCTAAGCATATATGGCTCATCTCCTAGTTCTTCTTATATCAATACAGTTTAATTTGCAAAGATGATTGATCTGTACGGGAAATTCTGGCAATTTAGTGAAACTCCTTTCCAGTGCGGGTAGCAGCTGTTGCTCTTCTAAGCCCTCCATCTTGTCCTTCCAGAAGCATTCCTTCACTCCAGTATGCCCTGAGTCTTTGTGCCTCAAGCAATGATAACTTTTCCTCCTCTTTTGAGCTTAAAGTACCTGAAAATGCACCAAAATAGATCAATGATCCAAGAATGATACTTTAGAGTTGTTAACATATAAAAGTGATATTAAAACCTAGATCAACCCTAAAATGATAACAATTAAGTATTGTTAAGATACATTTTATGACTCTCATCAGCCATATTTTATCTGTACTTCGAGGTCGTTAGTTGTAACTTGTTTAAAAAATTAATAAAAATTTATTTCTATAAACTTTTGTCTTTCATACAATAGTTCCGTGTTTTTACACTTAGTTTGTTTTAAGATAACCGTTTTGGGATAACCTTCCTTCTTGGAACTCGAGCGCAGGCTCCAAGTTTTTATTAGTAAAAACATCGAAGGTGTTCGGCGTTTAAGGTTCGAGGAATGGGTTTCCCATTCAACTCCTCGAGCTCGAAAGTGCCAGGGCAACACACTTTTTTGATTCGATATGGTCCTTCCTAGTTAGGGATCAATTTTCTCCTTTCTCGAGGTTGGGATACTTCGTTCTTCCATAGGACGAGGTCATGGAGCAGAAAGTGCCTTTCTTTCACTCTTGAGTTGTAATACCTAGCAGTGAGCTATTGATATGCTGCTAGTCAGATTTGAGCTTTGTCTCAGGCCTCGTCGAGGAGATTGGCATTCATATAAATGGCTTCTTTGTTGCTCATTTCCTCAAAGCTTTGTATTCGGAAGAAAAGGTACTCCTATTTCCAAGGGAACCACGGCCTCCGACCCATAGGTCATGAAGAAAGGGGTTTCCCCCGTAGGAGCTAGAGCCATGGTTCGGTATGCCCATAGTATGTGGGGTAGATGGCTCATCCATTGTTTGTCCGCTTCGTCTAATTGCCTCTTGATGCCTTGGAGGAGCGTTCTGTTAGTTACCTCGGTTTGTCCATTAGCTTGTGGATATTCGATCGAGGAAAAGCGATGATCGATATGCAATTCATCACATAATGTTTTGAACCGAGCACTGTCGAACTGTTTTCCGTTATCCGTTACCAATACTCGAGGTACTCTAAACCGATATACTATCGACTTCCACACGAAACCTCGGGCCTGATGGTCGGTGATGCTGGCCAAGGGCTCGGCTTCTACCCACTTCGTAAAATAGTCTATTGCCACTATGAGGTACTTCCGCTGGCTAGCTGCTCCGGAAAAAGGTCCGAGAAGGTCCATTTCCCACATAGTGAAGGGAAGCAGACTGGTGATTGGAGTTAAGAGGTTTGTCGGTCTCTGTGGTACGACGGCATACTGTTGGCAGCTTTTACACTTTTTTACCATCTCCATTGCTTCTTCTCTCATTCTGGGCCAATAATAACCTTGGTGAAGGATTTTGAATGCCAGGGCCCTTCCTCCAAGATGATTTTCGCATATTCCTTCATAGACCTCTCGGAGGGGTTAAGGCATTTTAAGTAGGACATTGTGAGGCCTCTTTTATATAATCGATCATCCAAGATAGCGTACCGTTTTGTTCGAGACATGACCTTCCAGGCTTCATTTCTGTCGTCTGGAAGACGACTGTCGCACAAGTACTCAAGAATAGGACTCATCCATGTCTTTTCGCCAACCATGGGTAATACCATAGCTTCATCGATGTTGGTTACAATCAGTGTTTCGAGATAAACTGCCCACCATGGTTAGAGTTGGCGGGAAGACACGAGCCGGGCCAAAGAGTCAGCCTTTTAATTTTCAGCCCGCGGATTTGACTGATGCAAAATACTTTGAACTTTGCAGCTAGTACTTTAGCCTTCTCAAGGTAACGAGCGATCTTTTCCCCTCAGGCTTTGAACTCCCCTTTAATCTGGTTTACCACTAGCTGAGAGTCACTATATACGTTCAGGATTTTTACGTAAAGTACCTCGGCTAGTTTTATTCTTGCTAGCAAAGCTTCGTACTCGGTCTCATTGTTGAATGCCTTAAATTCAAACCTCAAGGTGTATTCAATAGTGAAGTTGTCTAGACCACCTAGGATGAGTCTGGCACCACTTCCAGTGTCAGTGGAGGACCTATCGACATGAAGAGTCTACTGAGGGAACAGGTTTGTTTCGTCGAGCGTCTAAGGCGGTTCTTCTGGTCTTGGTAGAGTGGTTTCCATGACAAAATCGGCTAAGGTCTGGGCTTTAATAGTTGTCTGAGGCCTGTAGCGAATGTCGAACTCGCCCAGCTCTATTGATCATTTCACCATTCTGCCAGAAATATCAGGTTTGTGGAGTACTTGTTGACGGGGTTGGTTGGTGAGAAAAGTGATTGTGTGGGCTTGAAAATACGGCCTGAGCTTCCGGGCCGAGATTAAGAGAGTATACGCCATTTTTTCCACAGGAAGATACCTTGTTTCTGTTCCGTGGAGCACTTTGTTTACTTAGTACATGGGCTTCTACGTGCCCTCTTCTTCTCGAATCAAGACTGAGGCCACTACTTCGGGTCCGACCGAGAGATACAGAAAGAGTTCTTCGCCAGCTACGGGCTTGGTGAATAAATGAGGAGTACCCAAATATTTCTTTAGTTCCCTGAATGCTTCTTGGCAATCTTCGGACTAAACAAAGTCTTTGGCCTTCCGAATGGCTTTAAAAAAGGGTAGGCACTTCTCGGCAGACTTTGATATGAACCGACTCAAAGCGGCTATCGTTCTAGTGACTCGTTGGATTTCCCTCACGATCCGAGGTGGGTTCATGCTAAGGACGGCATCTATCTTTTCAGGGTTTGCTTCTATGCCTCTGTGGGTTACTATGAACCCAAGGAACTTTCCCCCAGTGACTCTAAAGGCATACTTAATGGAGTTTAACTTTATTTGATGATGGCGGAGGACGTCGAAGGCCTTTTTTAAGTCGACCTCGTGATCTCTGGCCTTGACACTTTTAACCAACATATCATCGATATAAACTTCCATATTTCGACCTATCTGCCCCTAGAAAATTTTATTCACTAACCTCTAGTAAGTGGCCTCGGCATTCTTTAAGCCGAAGAGCATGACCCTGTAGCAGTAGAGTCCTTGTTCTGTCATAAATGTTATTTTCTCTCGATTCGGTTGGTGCATGAGGATCTGATTATAACCTGAATAGGTCTCTATGAACGTTAGTAATTCATGCCCTGAGGTTGCGTCGACAAGTTGATCAATTCTGGGTAAAGGGAAACTGTCTTTCGGACAGGCTTTATTTAGATCAGAGAAATCAATGCAGATCCACCACTTACCATTTGCCTTTTTCACCATAACTACATTAGATACCCAGTCCAGATAGCGTACCTCTCGGATAAACTTGATCGTGAACAATTTGCCAACCTCTACTCGAACGGCTGCCTGTCGCTCGAAGGCGAATGATTCTTTCTTTTGGATGACCGGTTTATGATTTAGATCCACACTTAATTAGTGTACTATGACCTCTGGGCTGATTCCGGGCATATCTACTGCAGTCCAAACGAATAGATCATGATTTGCCCGAAAGAAAGCGAGCAAAGACTTTTTGAGGGCTTCAAGTAAGTTTGAACCAATTTGGATGGTCCGAGAGCTATCTTCGTCGAGGGGGATAGCTGTTAGTTCTTCTATTGGTTGGCCCATTGGGTTGCTTCATTCATCTCTAAGATCGTCCAGCTTAAGCGGGAAGGCTTCCGTCTGCTGGCCTTTTCTCACTGCACTGAGATAGCAGGACCTTAAGGTTTGTTGATCTCCCTTGACTTCACCTACTCCTTCTTTGGTGGGGAATTTGACTTTCAGGTGATAGGTGGAGACAACCGCTCGGAGTTTATTCAGTGTTGGCTGTCCAAGTATCATATTGTAGGATGAGGACTGCTAGACGATCGGAAAGGTAGTCTGCATAGTTGTCACCTGAGGGGCTATCCCCTCAATCATTGGAAGGGTTATGCTGCCTTCTATAAAGACTGGTCCTCTTGAGAAACCATAAAGCGGGGTGGAGACCGGCTCTAATTGGGACTCTCCCAGTTGAATTTGTTGGAAAGCGTTATAGAACAAAATATCGGCTGAGCTTCCGTTATCGACCAGGACTCGCCTAACCTCGTGGTTGGCCACAATGAGGAAAATTACGACAGCATCGTCATGTGAAGTCTGAACTCCTTGTAAGTATTCGTTCGAAAAAAAAATGGTTTCGCTCGCCTTATGCCGTTTATAGGGTTCGGAGACGAAAGCTATCGACCTGGCATAAAACTTCCCGCGGTTGTTGGACACGCCCCCAACTGCTTGCCCTCCACAAATGGTCTTGATGATTTTTTCCGTGGCCTCTGGTTTCTTCTGGCTGGGTTCTTCACGGTTCGACCCCGAGCTCTTCCGGATAGGCTGCACAGGCCTGTTCCGCTCGAATGGGCGTTCAGGGCTTCTTCAGGGTTGCTCTGTGAATTTTTCCAATTGTGATCCAGTAAATTCCTTTAGATATCCTCTGTTAATGAGGGCCTCGATCTAGTTCTTGAGGGTCTTACATTCTTTTGTATCGTGGCCGTAGTTTTTGTGGAACCTACACCAAGTACTTCGATCTGGATTGAGGTTTGGTGGCCTCGGGGGCCACTACAAGAGACCTTTGTCGTGGATCTGCATTAGAATATTGTTCCTTGACGTATTCAGCGGAGTATAGTTTTTAGATGGCCCAGAGGCCCTGGGTCCGGTTTCGAAGGTTTTGGGGGTTTAAGGCCTGCCTTCGAAAGGTTTAGGAGCCTTTGGTCTTTCATCGCGAAATGGTCGTTCAGCAGGCTCATGGCTCGGGCTAGTGGGGCCTTTCTTCCTTCTTTTCGCATCTTCTTCTCGCTCTTTACAGAACGTCTAGTTGTCTTCCGTCAGCATGTATTTCTTGGCTCAGGCTAAGACTTCACTCATATCAAAGGGTGGGCGTCTGGTAAGTTTTGAACTGAAGATCCCAAATCTTAGCCCATTTTTGAAAGCCAACAGTTGAACGCTAAGATCAAGGTCTGGGATCTCCCATGTGGCAGAGTTGAACCTTGAAATATAGGCCCAGAGTTTCTCTCCTTTTAGTTGGACGATGTTGAACAGAGATTCTGAGGTCTTCTTTGGTCCTTTGCTACTGATAAAATGAGAGGCGAAGGCGTAACTTAACTCTTTAAATGTGCGGACGCCTTCTGGTTTCAAATAGGAATACCACATTTCGGCTGCCTTTTCAGTGTTAGAGGGAAGGTTTGATACATCACAGGGTCGGAATGTCTGTGGAGTGTCATCGTGGTTCTATAGTGCTTGAGGTGATCTAAAGGGTCAGTGGATCCATCATAAGGTTTAATCTGAGGCATTCTGAAATTTGGCGTGAAGGGGGCCTCGAAGACCTCCCGAGTGAAGGGGGGTCCTACATATCGAACTTGTCCATGATATTGTGACCATGGCCTTTAAGAGCTTCATTGATCCATCCTTCTATATCCTTGGCCCGCCTTCCGAGATCACCACTATGTTTGGACAAGGGACTTTCTTTGGACCCAGCCATACGGGGCTGGGAAGACGTTGTTGCGGAACAGTCGTCGGTAGAGCGTATGCGGATACCTGACATAGTATGACTAGAGTCTGGCTGAAGGGGTACTGGTAATGGCTGGTGAGCTTGATTACGCTCAAACTATCACACGGTTATTGTGTATAGATGAGGTGTCGATCACACGAGGAAACGCGTACTACAAGAGAAATTGTTAACCTTAACACGAACGATAACGATCAAATGAAAGAATATAAGTTTTGATAATGGAATAATGTGAGAGAATTGTGTAAATATAAATGAGAATATAAACAAAACAACAAGGTTCCGGGAATCCTTCTTAGGTTCGTTGCCTTGTTCCACTCTCGATTCAATTGTTTTTATCTCGATTGCAAGTTTCACATCCCAAACAAGCAATCGAAAAATATTCAATTAAGTACATTTATAAACTCTAATGTAATTGATATAGTATACTCTTTAGTTTCGATTCAAGCACACATGATCTATCTCATAGATTATCAAGAAATGACAATATATCTTAATGACAATACCACAATAATGGACAATCTATAATATAAATCTACCGAAATCAGTCACATCTAAACAACTTGACATAAGAAGAGCTTGACTAAACTTATGTGGAAGAGGAAGATGCAATCACCGGATTAAGAGTAAAGTCTCTAATTCATACTTAATCAAAGAGTAAATCATAAACAATATTCAACAATAAATCCTTACAACTGAATCAAGAATGGAATACAAGAACAACAACACCTATGAATTCATCTTTTTTCCTTGTTTGGAGATTAGTTGGCCATGGGGCTCATGGCTGATGAACAATGTGGAGCTCTCCTATTGATTTCCAGCCTTGAGAGACTTGGAAGAATACTAAATTAGATTATGGCTGCAAACCCTTAAGGATCTATATATAAACCATAAGGTTAGGGGGTGTCTTGGGCTCAAAAATTGCGATTTAGAAGCCCTAATTGGGTCAAGGAACCGTGTGCGCGCCTAGGCACCCACTCACCCATGCCTAGGCACTGCCTTCATCCAAGATGGGTAGTGTGCTGGGCGGTGCGGGGCCCTCTTATTTAAGCTGCGGCACTCACTCTTGGCAGCTTGGTGTCTTCTCTGGACAGTGCGACGCTCTCTTCTCGACGCCTAGGCACCCACTCTTGGTTGAATGGTGGAGTCTCTAGACGGTGCGGCGCCCTCTTCTCCACGCCTAGGCGCCCACTCTTGGTTGAATGGTTGAGTCTCTGGATGGTGCGGCGCCCTCTTCTCCACGCCTAGGCGCCCACTCTTGGTTTGTTATCCAAAAGCTTGTGGACTTTCTGGGCAAGGCTTGAGGTCTTGACGCACACCAGGCCTTCCGAACATGTGGACTTTTCTTGTGCCCATGACGCACAACGGGCCTTCTGAAACTACTCTGTTCTCTCCAACATACATGAACTTTTGGCATTTTAAACATAGATAACTTCATCATCTCTTTTGAACACAAAACACTTGAAAATGCAACGAAATAGATCAATGATCCAAGAAGGATACTTTAGAATTGTTAAGGTAAAAATGAGTAATTGAACCCTATATCAACTTTAACATGCTAACAAATAAGCACAGTTAAGATGCATTTTACGACTCTCATCAGAGCTCCTTCGCGAATCTCAGTGGTTAGGCTGGTCACAAGTCGCGAGAGTTCTGCAAACTGCGCTTGAAGAGTGGCTATGTTGGGGCGTGCCTCAGACTCGGCTGAGGAACTCGTCTCGGTCCTCATTACACCCTTACCAAGGTCTCTGGCAGGGGTTTTGGGTGGCATGGCAACAAATGAGTTTTTTAAACTTCTTCGTTGTTACTGTCAGTGAGAGATGGTGGTTTATAAATGAGAATATAAACAAAACAACAAGGTTCTGAGGATGCTCCGAAGCTTAAATTAGAGCGTGATATGGTGTATGCAGGGGATGAACGTTCCCTTATTTTTGTTGTGAAAAGTCTGATCTTTTTGAATGCATACCTGACCTTTTTTTTATGGGGCTTTGGAGGCGGTGTTTGTCCTAAGGCGATGGTGCTATGATGCCCATAATTGGTTCATGCAATGATACCTAGGAGGTCCAGCTTGGTGGCTGAGGGCCGTTCGCTAGGGCTTTTGTCTTGCTGGCTTGATCAGGAGCCATCCAAGTATGAGAGCAGTTAGTCAGCTAACGCCCCAACTTGGTTGTGTAATGGTGTTTAAGAGGCCCAGCTGGGTGGCTGGGGACCGTCCGTTAGGGCTTCGCCTTGTTGGTTCGATCAGGAGCCGTTCATGTGCCCGAAGTAGTCTGTTGACCTGACATCCCAACTTGGATCGACAATGATGGTCTGGAGGGTGGTGATGATGTGGAGGCCCAACTGGGGGTGATGGAGCCCTGAAGGGCGGTTTATGACCTGGAGGCTTAGCTGTTTGGTCCTGGATTGTCCACGTGTTTCCTTATGTCCTGTCATCAAGAGGGTCCACGTGTTGCCTTCCTATTAATGGGGTGTTTTATGGCAATATCACATGTATTTAACAATATCTTTTCTTTTCCTCTTAAAATTAGGATTTTTTTATAAGTAATTGTTTGACAAAAAATTCACTACTTGACATAAACAAGTTTTTTTTTTACAATAAATTAAAATATGATTAAATCATTAAATTAATTTTTTTAGTATAGTCAAATAATTAAGATTTAGTTTTACTCTATATAAAAAAGTTATTTATAGAAGAAAAAATTATAACTATAATTATTTGGACTATATAAAACCCAAAATAGCAAAGCTCACTCAATAGACGTCCAATGTTAAAAATCTAAGCAAGTTAAGAATAATAAACAAACTTAATTATAGTATCTATAATCTATATTCTACAATCAAACAATTCAATTATAATTAGAAGAGTATTTAAGTATGCGTTTTCACACATGTAAAAGTAGTATCTCACAAATTGATATCACTAGAAAAAAATACCAGTACTTGATAATTATCTTTTCTTTTCCTTTTAAAATTAGGATTTAGACCAAAAAAAATATTATTTTATATAAACAAGTTCTTTTGTGAAAGAATAAATTATTATGTAACTAAATCAATTAAATTAACACTTTAGTTTCTTCAAATTAGGAATGTTCACTAAACAGTTAAAATCGATTAACCGACTATATCGATCCGATTTGGTTAATTGGTTAAATTTGTTAACAAAATAAGATATATCAGTTAATTGGTTGGTTAGTGGTTAAATTTTTTTTAACTGTTTCGACCGTTTAACCGATTAGAAAAATAATTAATATTAATAATATGTTAAATATAAATATAATATATAATAAACTAAAAATACATTAAGTATAAATTATATGTATAATATATAATAAATTAAAAAAACTTAATTATATAAACAGTGTCAGTTAACCGATCAACCGACTATACCAACCGAAATTAATTTAATTGGTTAATGTTGAAATACTTAGATTAATTCGGTTGAAATGGTTAAAAAAAATTTGACCCAAAAAAATCGGTTAAAATTTTTAACCGAGTGTTTTGACCGTTTGCACACTCCTACTTCAAATAATTAAGATTTAGTTTTATTATATATAAACAAGTTGTTTATAGAATAAAAAAAATTAATTATGCTATACGAACGAGATTTTACACAAACAAGTGATCAATTTGTAATTAAATTCATTAAATTAATAAAAAATTATTACGCTTAAATTTAAGATATTTTTTACTCATTTAAATCAAATCATGCTCTTCTATATCGATGAGGACAAAAATTCTCTTTCACTTCAAAAAAGACACGATTGAACTATTGTTTTATTTTATTAATGATTAGCTGACCATGTTTATTAGATGAACAAGTGATTGTATTCATTTTTTTATTTATTTTATAGCGAAGATCTAACGTACAAACCCTTAATTCTTACCCACATAAACATTGACGGATTCTAACCTATATTTTTTTTAGGGGGCCACACATAAAATATGTATTTTTATGAAAATGGATTTATTATTTTATGTGTATGTTTTTTCATAAGAACTTTATTTTTTTTTTTATTAAGAGTATGAATTATGTAAATAATTTTTTTATTAAATTGATTTGTAATGGGCCATCCTATTGAAAAATGTTATTACTATTTTATCATAAACTTACTTCTAAAAATAAAGAAAACCAACAAACTTAGTGTTTACCTACAAAATTAAATGGTGTCTCAACTTATGGGTATATATCATGAGTTGAAAAACAAGAATTTAAAAAAAAAAGAAGAATGAATAAAGTCTTTAATGTTTACAGTTATTTGATATTAAGTTTGTATGTTATTTTACTAGTATCAAGTACTTATAATGGATAATTTAAAAAGGGATAAATATACCACTCAAATATTAAAGCATATGTATAATTTAATTAGATTAAGTAAAAAGGATATGTTTTGATTTTATAATTTTTATATATTTATTATATGTAAATTATTTAGAATATTAATATTCTAAACATTTTACTTTAAGCCAGTCACAAGTATATTAAGTATAATGTATTTTTTTAGTTAAATAATATGAAAGAAATCTTGAAATGGCCCAATTCAAATTTTATGCCTATGCCATATTGCCATGAGCCCAAGACTAGCAATGTGCCCAATATGTTCAAATATAGTTCTATTTTTTTTGAGCCAGTCAGGGCATTCTCAGTCATATTTTTTTTGAGGTCCAGAATCTTCTCTGAGAGAGAGAGAGAGAGAGAGAGAGAAGGAGAGACGTCTTCTTGTTCCCAAAAACCTATCTTTCTCCTCTTGTCTTCTCTCTCTCCGATTTCCTCTATTCTCTATCGGTCTCACTCTCTCGTTTCCCTCTCTCACTATTGAAAATATTAGTTCTATTTTCTCTCTTTTGCCGTGAAGGACGAGATCCATGGGCAAAGAGAAATCAGATCAAGGTGTGGCCGGAAAATGCAGTTCGGCCACCATCAACCACCACTGTGTCCTCCTTAAATTTTTGGTAAAGAAAGAAAGAAAGAAAATGAAGAGAGGGAGAGATTTCTTGTTCTTCCAGAAAACTGATCTCTCTCTCCGATTTCCTCCCCCTCCTCCTCTATTCTCTCTCGGTCTCACTCTCTCGCGTCCATCTCTCTCTCTCTCTCTTGAAAAATTTAGTTATATTTTCTCTTTGTTGGCGTGAAGGAAGAGATCCATGGGAAAAGAGAAATCCGACCATGGTGTGGCCGGAAAATGCAATCTGTCCACCATCAGCCACCACTGTGTTCCCCTCAATTTTTTGGTAAATTCTTATACACATTTATAGACATTTAAATGTATTTCAAAACAAGTTGATATATTTTTATATAGCTCAAATGGAAATCTATAAAATAAAAACATTGGATATTTCTGATATATATATATATTTTTTTGGGGTGGGGGGTGATTGAGTTAATTTTTGTTGGATTTCTAAGTTGAATGTAAATTGAAAAAATGTATGTATATATATATATACGATTTTTGAAGGATATATATATACGATTTTTGAAGGACTAATATTGAAAATCACAAACCCCGTTTACTACACACCGTGAAGGAAGTGTTTTCGTTGTCTCCTAAAACGAGTTATCTTGATCAAGATCTTTCCTCTCATCGTATTGAGACAACAATCAGCTTCTTGTTTCTCGCTGTTGCGATCGTTTTCTTTTTATTCTATTTGAAATGCAGGAGCGCATACCATTGCAGTACAGAAGCATGTTCTCTATCCATATTGGCCCACTAAGGCCCTCTTGTTTTCATTCATGGTTTCTTAACATAACTACGCCCATGTTAACTGAATAAGGCTACCTTGTCTGATATATGTGGCTAAATAGTATAATCTTTATTATAATGTGAAGATAAATTGGAAATTTTGAAGGTTTACCGCAATTTTGTATGCAGGTTTTTATAGCTTGTGGGGTTGGTATAGCAGACCAATTAAAAAAAAAGAATTTTTTTTGTTGGTGAAGCAAAGGACCTCTTCCGCAAACCCAAGACTAGGTTGTGGTGAATTATGGAGAAACAAATCAACTCTGGCATTCCAATTGATACTGATCAGTTAGTTTCCTCTTCTTTTCTTACTTTTACTGTTACTGTTTAAATCTATTAGATTATTTATGTCCTTTACTTGATTCCTTGAAGATTGAAAAACTTCCCAATTCTATACTAATCATCCTACTGTCAACTGTATCATATGGCTTTATTCTACAATTTGAAGATCCCTTCGACCTGGGAATTTTAATTTGAGGAGGCTCTCTTGTTCTCCATTTGTAGATCTTTTTATGTTGGTGGTGCAGCGAGGAGGGCCAATGATATAAAATTTGCGCAGGTATTTTCAAAGTTATCAGTTGTGTATGTTCTTTGTACACAAATTATGATTTATTTTTGTTTTCTTATTGTTTTCCTTTAGTCAATCTGCTGAAGCTACAATCCAACTGCCCTCCCAATGTGTAAGCTTAATGAAAATAAAACAGTTTTGCAACATGTTTCTTTGTTGTCCCATTCTCAATAGGATGTGAAATGACGGTTACATAACATGAATTTGCTGATAAATTGCACGATACTTCTTTCATATAATGATTTTGGACTTCATTGGACACCACACTTGTGAAGGTGATATTTGTGCAGGCTTTAAGTTGATATCTTTCTTTGAGAAGAAAATGATGGTGTTGCATTTCTCTTGAAATAGCATACTGTAGAGAACCACAACTGAGTTATTTCCTTCATATATCATTGCTTGAAATAGTACACCAATAAAACATATTTTCCATATGGTGCATTCCATTGTTTTCCTTTTTGATGCAACTGTCCACACTTTTGAGTTGGCATATTACCTCTTTCTCATCATATTAAGTTTAAATATTTTGGAAGTTTCATGGTTGTTCTATCTTTTTATTTTTTTCTAGCACGACCAAGAAAAAGATATATGAACTTTTTAACTATTGGTTCTATTAAGTCAAAAGCATATTTTCAAAACTGTTTTTCTGCTTCCAGCAAGTAGGATTGAAATTTTATTTCCATGAGGAGTACTTCGGCTCTTAAAGAATTCTTGTTACTTTTGAAATTTAGTAGATATGAAAGGGATGTAATACGTTTCATTGCAGTTGATTCAGGTATTTTGTTTTCTGTTAGTGAAAGCGAGAAGTTACAGATTGCTTGAAATTTAAATCTTTTGAAGTGAGATGTTTTCCTATTTTTGTTACTGCTGATGGGGATGCATAAATGTAGTTTCAAGGTAGTATGTAGACTTTTAAAGGTACTGAATTGACTAATGATATGATAATCAACCGTGGTGTCTATAGAGTAGGCATGATATGTAAGATGAGTCTTCTTTTTTTGGTACATTGGTGGGAGGGGAGATCGGATCCAGATCTCTTATATGGAGGATCCGGAAATAACTACTAAGCCAGAAGGCTTTGATCAAGATGAGTCTTTTTGCTTCAAAATAATCTGTAATAATGATATGATAATCATTTGTGGTGTAAATCGAGCCCACAAGATGTTTAAAGTGGGTGTTTTAACTTCATAATGTTATGTACACTATCTTTGAATTGACAAATGATATGATAATCAACCGTGGTGTCTATAGAGTAGGCATGATATGTAAGATGAGTCTTCTTTTTTTTGGTACATTGGTGGGAGGGAGATCGGATCCAGATCTCTTATATGGAGGATCCGGAAATAACTACTAAGCCAGAAGGCTTTGATCAAGATGAGTTTTTTTGCTTCAAAATAATCTGTAATAATGATATGATAATCATTTGTGGTGTAAATCGAGCCCACAAGATGTTTTAAAGTGGGGTGTTTTAACTTCATAATGTTATGTACACTATCTTTGAAGCAAAACACATGTAGTAAACAAAATATTCAAAGTGAAGTTAATTTAGTTAATGAGTCATTCATAATTCAATCTTCCTCAACTATGTTGTGGTGGATTCTTAAACAAAAGGAATGATGATAGCTACTATGTTTCAAGGTCTTAGAAGTTTAGCTGTGTCAACTACTTTAGGAAATAACAAAAATTATCATTTGGTGCTTTGATTATAAAATATAAATTTATAATCCATTTGAAGGTTTAACGCAATCAAAGTTGTTGTCAAAGGAAGCTACCTAACTAGACATTTGTTTAAAACCCCACTAAGTTTCAGTTTAGGCTCATTTTTTTGTCATTTGTTGTGAGTACCTAATATATTGTGCAACATGTTCTTGAAGGTTATTCCATTTTCTTTTTATTTTTTTAAACAGTATTACATAGAAATCAGAGTATAAAGCGAAATAAATTGTCAATGCAACAACTAATGTCATGTCTTTTTATGTTATTAATTTTTTAGGAAAAATTATCTAGATTAATCATAACTTCAACAACCAGAAGCATAGTGACATTGGCACTTATTCTTAAATTTTGGCATGTAGATACTTCTAAGAAGAAAGAAAGTTTGGCATGTAAATAATGTGGCTCACCCTTTGCTGAAAAATAATATACATCTTGTGTGGGAGAAAATTTGAATTTTTTTTTTGTTTTGTTTATATTGAAGGATGATTTCTTTATCGTGTATTGTAGAGCTGGAACATCTCTTGTTCTTTTGTATAACATTTAGGAGGGTAAGCCGTTAAGGGGAAGGATAGGAAATTCCCCTTTGATAATCATTTGTTATTTGAGAGGGTAGCCTATCAAGGGGAAGAATGAGATGCTTCAATGCTCATAAAGTTCATTGTAAACTTTTACTTTCTGTACTTTGATTCCACTCATTCCCAAGCATTGTTTTTTGCATTATATACAAGTTTATACACAGTTAAATTTATTTATTTATTTTTTTAGAAAATTTGTCGATTTTATAGGTCTAAAGCAGATATTTCATCTTTAGTACTTGGGTTGGAGGCTTTGGTAGGGAGCTTTCGATGATTGCATGAGCATTCAAGGGTATTCCCTTATCTCACTAAAAGTTAATTCTATAATTTCCATTTCTTGGTTTTTGTAGAAACTTGGTGCTTCCATTTAAAATACTTTGTTGTTTAAAGAGTTTAGGGTGTTGAATTCTTGGATGATGATTTGATTGTAACTTGCGTCTGTTTGGTTCAGGATTATAGTGAGATATGATTAGAATTAACATATGATAGGATAATGAGAGATTAAAGAGGTAACCTTAATCTTATGTTTGGTTCACGAGATTGTTGGATTGATGCTAAAGTGTGATCAGAAGTTTAATTACCAAAATATAAAATACACAATTACTATTCATCATTCTTAATAATATCTAATTCTTTACAAACACTAAAATTTAATTATTATTATTATATTTTTTACTATTATAATTATTATAATAATAAATACTAGTTATTATGAAATTATTACTTTTATCATCATAATTATAATAATTATTATTATTATAATTAATAATCAATATTATTGGCATTATTATTATTATTATTATTATTAATATAATTATATTATACGATTATTATCAGTATTATTATAATAATTATTATCATTATTAATATATTATATATTAATATAAATATTATAGTAATAATAGTTATTTACATTATCATTATTATAGTTATTACTATTTAATTATTTTATCATAATCATTAAAAGTATTATTACATTTACTATCATTATAATTATAATTATTTATTATTATTATAATTCCTATTTTAATATGAATAAATAATAATTATTGTTATTATTATCATCATAATTATAATTATAATAATTATAATGATAATAATTATCATTATCATTATTATTAATATTATAAAAATATAAGAAAATTAAGATAATAATATTATTATCAATATTATTATAAAAATACTTCGGTGGTTCCTTTCCGGGGTTTTCTAAAGGAAATACAAATTCAGAATTCTAATTGCAATTGAATTCATTATGGGAAACATTGTATTTTTTCTTTTCGATGGTGCCTTTCATTTGGTTTTTTGAAGGAAGACCAGTTATGAATTCTAATTGTAATTGAATTCATTATGGGAAACATTGTATTTTTTTGCCCCTTTGGTGGTGTCTGTCCCTTTGTTTTCTGAAGAAAGACTAATTCTAAATTCTAATTCTAATTGAATTTCATGCTTGCAAAGATTGTATTATTTTGTCCCTTCGGTGGTGCCTTTCAGTTGGTTTTATGAAGGAAAGATTGATTTTGAATTCTAATTGCAATTGAATTCATTCTTGAAAACATTATGTTTTTCTATCCCTTTGGTGGTGCTTGTCCCTTTGTTTTCTGAAGAAAGACTTATTCTAAATTCTAATTGAATGCCATGCTAGCCAAGATTGTATTATTTTGTCCCTTCGTTGGTGCTTGGTTATTGTACTAATTCTAAATTCTAGGCGCAATTGAATTCCATCCCAGCAAACATTATACTTTCGTCCCTTCATAATGCCTTTTTGCTGGCTTTCTAAAAGAAAAAATAATTTTGAATTCTAGTTGTAAATGAATTCAATGCTTAGGAACATTATATTCTTGTCCCTTTGGTGGTGCCTTTCAGTTGGTTTTCTGAACGCTGAAGGAAAGTCTTATTCTGAATTCTAATTGAATTCATTGTTGAGAAAGATTGTATTATTTTGTCCTGATGGTGCCTTTCTGTTAGTTTTCTGAAGGAAAGATTAATTCTGAATTCTAATTACAGTTGAATTCATTATGAGAAACATTGTTTTTTTTGTACCTTTGGTGGTCCATGTCCCTTTGTTTTTTGAAGAAAGATCAACTCTGAATTCTAATTCTATATGAATTCCATGTTGGCAAAGATTCAAATGATTTTCATGTTGACAAACATCGTATTCTTTGGTCCTTTCAGTGGTGTCTTCCTGTTGGTTTTCTAAAGGAAAGACTAATTCCGAATTCTAATTTGCACTTGAATTCATTATGGTAAACATTATGTTTTTTTTGTCCCTTTGGTGGTCCTTGTCCCTTTGTCATTTGAAGAAAGACTAATTCTGAATTCTAAATCAAATTCAATTCCATGCTGGTAAAGATTCAAATGAATTTCATGCATATTGTTTTGTCCCTTCGGTGGTGCATTCTTGGTGGTTTTGAATTATTTATGGGAAACATTGTATTCTTTTGGTCCGTTCGATTGTGCATGTCCGTTGGTTTTCTGATGAGAGACTTATTCTAAATTCTAATTCTAATTGAATTCCATGCTGGAAAATTTGTATTATTGTCCCTTCGGTGGTGCCTTTCTATTGGTTTTTTGAAGGAAAGACTAATTCTGAATTCTATTTGCACTTGACTTCATCATGGTAAACATTATGTTTTTTTGTCCCTTCGGTGGTCCTGGTCTCTTTGTCATTTGAAGAAAGACTAATTCTGAATTCTAAATCAAATTGAATTCCATACTAGTAAAGATTCAAATAAATTTCATGCATATTGTTTTGTCCCTTCGGTGGTGCATTCCCGGTGGTTTTGAATTATTTTTGGGAAACATTGTTTGCTTTTGGTCCCTTCGATTGTGCATGTCTGTTGGTTTTCTGACGAGAGACTTATGCTAAATTCTAATTCTAATTGAATTCCATGATGAAAAAGTTGTATTATTGTCCCTTCGGTGGTGTCTTTCTGTTGGTTTTTTGAAGGAAAAACTAATTCTGAATTCTATTTGCACTTGAATTCATTATGGTAAACATTATGTTTTTTTGTTCCTTCGGTGGTCCTTGTCCCTTTGTCATTTGCAGAATGACTAATTCTGAATTCTAAATCAAATTGAATTCCATGCTGGCAAAGATTCAATTGAATTTCATGCAGACAAACATCGTAATGTTTTATCCCTTCGGTGGTGCATTCCTGGTGGTTTTGAATTATTTCTGAGAAACATTGTATTCTTTTGGCCGCAAAGATATTTTAGAGGTTCATAAAGGTCCATTTACAGGTCAAGGCCATAAAGGACTATATGAAATCCTAACAACATCATGGCATGCTAAATTATCTCTTAACCTAGCTATGCAAGGCTTCTTAACCATTGTTGTAGCTCACCATATGTATTCCATGCCACCGTATCCATATATAGCTACTGATTATGGTTCAGAGCTGTCATTGTTGATGTCTGTTGGTTTTCTGAAGAGAGACTTATTCTGAGTTCTAATTCTAATTGAATTCCATGCTGGAAAAGTTGTATTATTGTCCCTTCGGTTGTGCTTTTCTGTTGCTATTTTCAAGGAAAGACTAATTCCAAATTCTAATTTGCACTTGAATTCATTATGGTAAACATTATGTTGTTTTGTCCTTTCGGTGGTCTTTTTCCCTTTGTCATTTGAAGAAAGACTAATTCTGAATTCTAAATCAAATTGAATTCCATGCTGGTAAAGATTTAAATGAATTTCATGCATATTGTTTTGTCCCTTCGATGGTGCATTCCTGGTGGTTTTGAATTATTTTTGGGAAACATTGTATTCTTTTGGTCCCTTCGATTGTGCATGTCCGTTGGTTTTTTGAAGGAAAGACTAATTCTGAATTCTATTTGCACTTGAATTCATTATGGTAAACATTATGGTTTTGTCCCTTCGGTGATCCTTGTCCCTTTGTTATTTGAAGAAAGACTAATTCTGAATTCTAAATCAAATTGAATTCCATGCGGGCAAAGATTCAAATGAATTTCATGCAGGCAAAAATCGTATTGTTTTATCCCTTCGGTGGTGTATTCCTAGTGGTTTTGAATTATTTATGGGAAACATTGTATTCTTTTGGTCCCAAAGATATTTTAGAGGTTGATAAATGTCCATTTACATGTGAAGGCCATACAGGACTATATGAAATCCTAACAACATCATGGCATGCTCAATTATCTCTTAACCTAGCTATGTTAGGCTCTTTAACCATTGTTGTAGCTCACCATATGTATTTAATGCTCCCTTATCCATATCTAACTACTAATTAAGGTACAGAACTGTCATTGTTCATGTTTGTTGGTTTTCTGAAGAGAGACTTATTCTGAATTCTAATTCTAATGGAATTCCATGCTGGAAAAGTTGTATTATTGTCTTTCGGGTGGTGCATTTCTGTTGGTTTTTTGAAGGAAAGACTAATTCTGAATTCTATTTGCACTTGAATTCATTATGGTAAACATTATGTTTTTTGTCCTTCCGGTGGTCCTTGTCCCTTTGTCATTTGAAGAAAGACTAATTCTGAATTCTAAATCCAATTGAATTCCATGCTGGTAAAGATTCAATTGAATTTCATGCAGACAAACATCGTAATGTTTTATCCCTTCGGTGGTGCATTCCTGGTGGTTTTGAATTATTTATGAGAAACATTGTATTTTTTTGGCCCCAAAGATATTTTAGAGGTTTATAAAGGTCCATTTACAGGTCAAAGCCATAAAGGACTATATGAAATTCTAACAACATCATGGCATGCTCAATTATCTCTTAACCTAGCTATGCTAGGCTCTTTAACCATTGTTGTAGCTCACCATATGTATTCAATGCCACCATATCCATATCTAGCTACTGATTATGGTACAGAACTGTCGTTGTTGATGTCTGTTGGTTTTCTGAAGAGAGACTTATTCTGAGTTCTAATTCTAACTGAATTCAATGTAGGAAAAGTTGTATTATTGTCTCTTCGGTTGTGCTTTTTTGTTGCTATTTTGAAGGAAAGCCTAATTCCGAATTCTAATTTGCACTTGAATTCATTATGGTAAACATTATGTTGTTTTGTCCCTTCGGTGGTCCTTGTCCCTTTGTCATTTGAAGAAAGACTAATTTTGAATTCTAAATCAAATTGAATTCCATGCTGGTAAAGATTCAAATGAATTTCATGCATATTGTTTTGTCCCTTCGGTGGTGCATTCCTTGTTGTTTTGAATTATTTTTGGGAAACATTGTATTCTTTTGGTCCCTTCGATTGTGCATGTCCGTTGGTTTTCTGACGAGAGACTTATTTTAATTTCTAATTCTAATTGAATTCCATGATGAAAAAGTTGTATTATTGTCCCTTCGGTGGTGCCTTTCTGTTGGTTTTTTGAAGGAAAGACTAATTCTGAATTCTATTTGCACTTGAATTCATTATGGTAAACATTATGGTTTTTTGTCCCTTCGGTGGTCCTTGTCCCTTTGTCATTTGAAGAAAGACTAATTCTGAATTCTAAATCAAATCGAATTCCATGTTGGCAAAGATTCAAATGAATTTCATGCAGGCAAACATCATATTGTTTTATCCCTTCGGTGGTGCATTCTTGGTGGTTTTGAATTATTTATGGGAAACATTGTATTCTTTTGGTCCCAAAGATATTTTAGAGGTTGATAAAGGTCCATTTACAGGTCAAGGCCATAAAGGTCTATATGAAATCCTAACAACATCATGCCATGCTCAATTATCTCTTAACCTAGCTATGTTAGGCTCTTTAACCATTGTTGTAGCTCACCATATGTATTCAATGCCCCCTTATCCATATCTAGCTATTGATTATGGTACAGAACTGTCATTGTTCATGTCTATTGGTTTTTTGAAGAGAGACTTATTCTGAGTTCTAATTCTAATTGAATTCCATGCTGGAAAAGTTATATTATTGTCCATTCGATGGTGCCTTTCTGTTGGTTTTTTGAAGGAAAGACTAATTCTGAATTCTATTTGCACTTGACTTCATTATGGTAAACATTATGTTTTTTTGTCCCTTCCGTGGTCCTTGTCCTTTTGTCATTTGAAGAAAGACTAATTCTGAATTCTAAATCAAATTGAATTCCATGTTGGTAAAGATTCAAATGAATTTCATGCATATTGTGTTGTCTTTTCGGTGGTGCATTCCTGGTGGTTTTGAATTATTTTTGGGAAATATTGTTTGCTTTTGGTCCCTTCGATTGTGCATGTCTGTTGGTTTTCTGATGAGAGACTTATGCTAAATTCTAATTCTAATTGAATTCCATGAGGGAAAAGTTGTATTATTGTCCCTTCGGTGGTGCCTTTCTGTTGGTTTTTTGAAGGAAAGACTAATTCTGAATTCTATTTGCACTTGAATTCATTATGGTAAACATTATGTTTTTTTGTTGCTTCGGTGGTCCTTGTCCCGTTGTCATTTGCATAAATACTAATTCTGAATTCTAAATCAAATTGAATTCCATGCTGGCAAAGATTCAATTGAATTTCATGCAGACAAACATCATAATGTTTTATCCCTTCGGTGGTGCATTCCTGGTGGTTTTGAATTATTTCTGAGAAACATTGTATTCTTTTGGCCCCAAAGATGTTTTAGAGGTTTATAAAGGTCCATTTACAGGTCAAGGCCATAAAGGACTATATGAAATCATAACAACATCATGACATGCTCAATTATCTCTTAGAATTCATTGTTGTAGCTCACCATATGTATTCCATGCCATCGTATCCATATCTAGCTACTGATTATGGTAGAGAACTGTCGTTGTTTATGTCTGTTGGTTTTCTGAAGAGAGACTTATTCTGAATTCTAATTCTAATTGAATTTCATGCTGGAAAAGTTGTATTGTTGTCCCTCCGGTTGTGCTTTTCTGTTGCTATTTTGAAGGAAAGATTAATTCCGAATTCTAATTTGCACTTAAATTGATTATGGTAAACATTATGTTTTTTTGTCCCTTCAGTGGTCCTTGTCCCTTTGTCATTTGAAGAGGCTAATTCTGAATTATAAATCAAATTGAATTCCATGCTGGTAAAGATTCAAATGAATTTCATGCATATTGTTTTGTCCCTTCGTTGGTGCATTCCCGGTGGTTTTGAATTATTTATGGGAAACATTGTATTCTTTTGGTCCCTTCGATTGTGCATGTCCGTTGGTTTTCTGGTGAGAGACTTATTCTAAATTCTAATTCTAATTGAATTCCATGATGGAAAAGTTGTATTATTGTCTCTTCGGTGGTGCCTTTCTGTTGGGTTTTTGAAGGAAAGACTAATTCTGAATTTTCTTTGCACTTGAATTCATTATGGTAAACATTACGTTTTTTTTGTCCCTTTGGTAGTCCTTGACCCCTTGTCATTTGAAGAAAGACTAATTCTGTATTCTAAATCAACTTTAATTGCATGTTGACAAACATCATATTGTTTTGTCCCTTCGGTGGTGCATTCCTGCTGGTTTTGAATTATTTTTGGGAAACATTGTATTCTTTTGGTCCCAAAGATATTTTAGAGGTTGATAAGGGTCCATTTACAAGTTAAGGCCATAAAGGACTATATGAAATCCTAACAACATCATGGTCTGCGCAATTATCTCTTAACCTAGCTATGTTAGGCTCTTTAACCATTGTTGTAGCTCACCATATCTATTCCATGCCCCCTTATCCATATTTAGCTACTGATTATGGTACAGAACTGTCATTGTTCATGTCTTTTGGCTTTCAGAACAGAGACTTATTCTGAGTTCTAATTCTAATTGAGTTCCATGCTGGAAAAGTTGTATTATTGTCCATTCGGTTGTGCTTTTCTGTTTGTTTTTTGAAGGAAAGACTAATTCCGAATTCTAATATGCATTTGAATTCATTATGGTAAACATTATGTTTTTTTGTTGCTTTGTCATTTGAAGAAAGACTAATTCTGAATTCTAAATCAAATTAATTTCATGCTGGTAAAGATTCAAATGAATTTCATGCATATTGTTTTGTCGCTTCGGTGGTGTGTTGTTGTGAGTTTTAAATTACTTGCAAGCGCACGAATCGTTTGCAATATAGTGTTGTGCAAGTGCGAGGTCGAATCAACAGGGAATGCGTTGTGAAAATAGCTTTTTATCTAAACTAACCTTATTTTAACCTAGTTCCGAATTGTGAATTATATTTTTGCAAAACAAATATAAACTAAACTAAACTAAACTAAATTGATTTAATAACTAATGATGAAAACACTAAGGTTTAATAATCCACCCAACCAAAGTAAAGCATATATCTTCATGTTCTATATAAAAAAAATAATCTATCTAACATTCCGTGAATCCAACAAAAACAACGAATATCCCAATTAAACCAAAAGCATCCAATGTATCTGCTTTTAACAAATCACAAAGGAAATTCAATTTAATCGAAAAAGATTCGACGTATCCATCGAATGAAACACACAGAATATCCAACAGAACAATTAAAACTATTAATCGTAAGATTTTACTAAAATAATTGAAATAGAACATTTAAACTAAACATATCAGAATTGTATAAACATATCTGAAAATACAATACTAAACAATAGCGAGGCTTCATCTTCAACCTTAGCTGAAGATTTTAGCCACTTATTATCATGAAACTAAATTTCACAATAAAAAGTGCTAAGCATTAAAAACTGGAAAAGAATTAAAACTAACTGTATATTGGGAGAAATTTCACACGTTGTTGGGCAGCACTTCCTCCGGTGGTGGCAAAAGCCTTTAGGCGATCTACTAGAATGCTAGTAGAAATCCACCAGACTGCATACTGAATAATGAGGTGGGATAGTGTTTATATAAGGGATTTCTCGGAGTACAATGAGCTGCAAATTCGATGTGGGATACTGCCTCTTTGCGATCGATCGCAGCATGGTGCGATCGATCGCAGCATGGTGCGATGCAATGCGTCTGGCGCGCTGTAAGTGCTTCCTATCCGATGTGGGATGTGCGAGTCAACTGCGATCGATCGCAACCTTGTTGGTTTTTTGAACGAAAGACTAATTCTGAATTCTAATTTGCATTTGAATTCATTATAGTAAATATTATGTTTTTTCTGTCTCTTCGGTGGTCCTTGTCCCTTTATCATTTGAAGAAAGACTAATTCTGAATTCTAAATCAAATTGAATTGCATGCTGGTAAAGATTCAAATGAATTTCATGCATATTGTTTGGTCCCTTTGGTGGTGCATTCTTGGTGGTTTTGAATTATATATGGGAAACATTGTATTCTTTTGGTCCTTTCGATTGTGCATGTCCGTGGGTTTTCTGACAAGACACTTATTCTAAATTCTAATTATGATAGAATTCAATGCTTGAAAAGTTGTATTATTTTCCCTTCGGTGGTGCCTTTCTGTTGGTTTTTTGAAGGAAAGACTAATTCTGAATTCTATTTGCACTTGAATTCATTATGGTAAACATTATGTTTTTTTGTCCTTTCGGTGGTCCTTGTCCCTTTGTCATTTGAAGAAAGACTAATTCTGGATTCTAATTCAAATTGAATTCCAAGCTGGCAAAGATTCAAACGAATTTCATAATGACAAACATCGTATTGTTTTGTCCCTTCGGTGGGGCATTCCTAGTGGTTTTGAATTATTTATGGGAAACATTGTATTCTTTTGATCCCAAAGATATTTTAGAGGTTTATAAAGGTACATTTACAGGTCAAGGGCATAAAGGATTATATGAAATCCTAACAACATCATAACATGCTCAATTATCTCTTAACTTAGCTATGTTAGGCTCTTTAACCATTGTTATAGCTCACCATATGTATTCCATGCCCACTGATCCATATGTAGCTACTGATTATGGTACAGAACTGTCATTGTTCATGTCTGTTGGTTTTCTAAAGAGAGACTTATTCTGAGTTCTAATTCTAATTTGAGTTCCATGCTGGAAAAGTTGTATTATTGCCCCTTCGATTGTGCTTTTCTGTTGGTTGTTTGAAGGAAAGACTAATTCTGAATTCTAATTTGCATTTGAATTCATTATGGTAAACATTATCTTTTTTTTTATCAGTAAATAAAACCTGTATTAATAAAAAATTTACAAAAGAATCCTTAGGCATACCCAGGAGATATACAGAGATCAAGCACAGAAAGCAAAATAAGCTTATAAAGAAGCCTACACAAAAGCTTACAAAATGTGCTTACAAGAGAAGCCTAATTTGGGGACAGAGGGCATACACTATTCTATATATTACAATCTGAATCTTTTTGACAAGACTGGAAGTAAGAACAGGGGCATGGTTAAACAGTTTTGCATTTCTAGACATCCATATGCTGTAAACTGAGCATGCTAGGGCAATCCTTTTGGAAATGGCTGGAGGGGTAGTTCCTCTCATTTTTTGGGATCACTTGACTGCACTCTCAATTCTGTTCATCTGTCTTCTGCAGCTAAGCCACCTTTTGTTGGCTTCCCATGTTTCCTTGCTGATCTTGCATGAGAAGAAGAGGTGCTCTCTTGATTCCTCCTGCTCTTTACATAGGGGACAAAGCTTGTCATCTCCTTCCAACAGGATTCTGTCCTTGGTGAGGAGCTTGTTCTGAATGGTTGGCCATAGGATAAAAGAGTGTTTGGGCGGGGGGGGGGGGGGGCAGTGACCATACCAAACCATTGAAACCCATCTGACCTTGTGACCTTTCTGCCTAATAGAGTTATAGACCTTCTTAATGCACAAATCATCCTGAACTCTCCATTCCAAAAGTCTGTCCCTAGCCTGCAGGGTGGAGGATGATTGAGCAATAAGATCATCTCTAATCTCCAGAATTTTCTTCCAGAGTGGGGAACCATCCTTTCTTGCCATGATCTCCCAGATTGACCTGTTAGTGAGATAGTAATGTTGAACCCACTGGATCCACAATGAGTCTTTCTTCATGTGGATGTTCCAAAGGACCTTGGTAAGGAGACCCTTGTTCCAGGCTTTCAAGTCAACCAAGCCAAGCTCACCTTCTGATTTTGGTTTACAGATATCAGCCCAGGCAACCAGAGCCTTCCTCATATCATTACTTTTACCATTCCAAAGAAATGTTCTACACATCCTAACAATTTTCTCCAGAATATTGCCAGGGATTGGGAAAATAGCCGGCCAGAAACACTCCACACCTTGAAGCACAGATTTGATTAACTCAGTTCTGCCAGCATATGATAGGGAAGATCCAGCCCATATATTTATGTAGCCAGAGATTTTTTCAATGAAGGGGAAGTAGTGAGTAGCATTTAACTTTGCTGCAGCCAAAGACACCCCCAGATATTTGAAGGGGAAGGATTCATCCTCCATTCCAGTGATCTTTCTGATTTCCAAAAGCTCTACAGCCTGGACTCCTGCATGGAATATATTTGATTTAGGCAGGCTGGCCTGCAGCCCAGAGCACTCACTGAAATGGTTGACACAGTTCATAATCTGCCCAATAGATCTACCATCCCCCCTGGCAAACAGAATAAGGTCATCAACAAAAGCCAGGTGAGTGATCTTGAGTTTATCACATTTTGGGTGGAATCTGAAACCATTCTCTTCTTTTAATCTCCCAAGGAGCCTGGACAAATACTCCACTACCAAGACAAACAAGTATGGGGAGAGGGGGTCTCTTTGTCTGAGGCCTCTTTTACCAACAAAAAAACCATGCAAGCTACCATTGATGGATAGAGAGTAGGCTGTGGTAGTAACACATTCCATGATCCATTTTCTAAACTTATCAAGGAATCAAAGGCCCTCAATCAAGTTGTTCAGAAAATCCCATACCACAGTGTCATAGGCTTTTTTGAGGTTAATCTTGATTATGCATCTTGGGGAGATTCTCTTCCTACAATACTTCTTAAGTAGCTCCTGAACCAGGTATATGTTTTCAGCCATACTTCTAGCCTTGATGAAAGCAGCCTGGGCAGGGTTGACAATAATGCTCAAAATAGGAGATAACCTGGAAGCAAGGATATTGGAAATGATCTTGTAAATCACATTGCAACAGGCTATAGGTTTGAAGTCCTCCACTTTAGTGGCCTGCTTTCCCTTAGGAATCAAGGCAAGAGATGTATGGTTAAGCTGTTTAAGGAGTCTCCCATTCAGGAAAAATTCCTGCACAGCCTCTATGACATCATGGCTGACCACATCCCAAGCTTTCTTGAAGAACCTTGATGTGTAGCTATTAGGACCAGGGGACTTATCATCCCCAATACTCCAAAGTGCACCCTTAATCTCCTCCACTGTGACTTCCCTAATCAGCTGTTCAGCTTGACTCTCTTGGATTGTGGGACCATCTTTGATAATTTCCTGATCAATAGGCCTGCTACTGGCTGAGGAGCCAATGTGGACCTTGTAGAACTTCAGAAACTCCTCAGCTACTTCAGCTTCTGAGGAGGTCAGATCCCCTCTTGAGGACTCCACTACAGCTATATGGCTCTTACTAGTCTTTCTTTTAACCAAGCCATGGAAAAATTTGGAGTCCCTATCACTATTTAGAAGGTATCTGCATTTGGCCTGCTGGGAAAGAAAACTTCTCCCAACTTCAGCAAGATTGAAGGCAATCAACTTCTGGCTAGCGACCAATGTTTGGAGTTCAGAATCAGATGGATTGTCATGGAGTTCCTCTTGGAGGCTGGACAACTTTTGTGAAACCTCAAGAGCTCTCTTTGAAATGTGACTGAAGTGTTTTTCATTATCTTTTTTGTCCCTTCGGTGGTCCTTGTCCCTTTGTCATTTGAAGAAAGACTAATTCTGAATTCTAAATCAAATTGAATTCCATGCTGGTAAGGATAAGGATTCAAATGAATTTCATGGATATTGTTTTGTCCCTTCGGTGGTGCATTCTTGGTGGTTTTGAATTATTTATGGGAAACATTGTATTCTTTTGGTCCCTTCGATTGTGCATGTCTATGGGATTTCTGACGAGAGACTTTTTCTAAATTCTAATTCTAATTGAATTCCATGCTGGAAAAACTAATTCTGAATTCTATTTGCACTTGAATTCATTATGGTAAACATTATGTTTTTTTGTCCCTTCGGTGGTCCTTGTCCCTTTGTCATTTGAAGAAAGTCTAATTGAATTCTAATTCAAATTGAATTCCATGCTGGTAAAGATTCAAATGAATTTCATGCAGATAAACATCGTGTTGTTTTGTCCCTTCGGTGGTGCATTCCTGGTGGTTTTGAATTATTTATGGGAAACATTTTATTCTTTTGGTCCCAAAGATATTTGAGAGGTTCATAAAGGTACATTTACAGGTCAAGGCCATAAAGGACTATATTAAATCCTAACAATATCATGGCATGCTCAATTATCTCTTAACCTAGCTATGTTAGGCTCTTTAACCATTGTTGTAGCTCACCATATGTATTCCATGCCCCCTTATCCATATCTAGCTACTGATTATGGTACAGAATTGTCATTGTTCATGTTTGTTGGTTTTATGAAGAGAGACTTATTATGAGTTCTAATTCTAATTGACTTCCATGCTGGAAAAGTTGTATTATTGTCCCTTCGGTTGTGCTTTTCTATTGGTTTTTTAAAGGAAAGACTAATTCCGAATTCTAATTTACACTTGAATTCATTATGGTAAACATTATGTTTTTTTTGTCCCTTCGATGGTCCTTGTCCCTTTGTCATTTGAAGAAAGACTAATTCTGAATTCTAAATCAAATTGAATTCAATGCTGGTAAAGATTCAAATGAATTTCATGCAGACAAACATCGTATTGTTTTATCCCTTCGGTGGTGTATTCTTGGTGGTTTTGAATTATTTATGGGAAACGTTGTATTCTTTTGGTCCCAAAGATATTTTAGAGGTTCATAAAGGTCCATTTACATGTGTAGGCCATAAAGGACTATATGAAATCCTAACAACATCATGGCATGCTCAATTATCTCTTAACCTAGCTATGTTAGACTCTTTAACCATTGTTGTAGCTCACCATATGTATTCCATGCCCCCGTATCCATATCTAGCTACTAATTAAGGTACATAACTGTCATTGTTCACGTCTGTTGGTTTTCTGAAGAGTCTTATTCTGAATTCTAATTCTAATTGAATTCCATGCTGGAAAAGTTGTATTATTGTCTCTCAGGTGGTGCATTTTTGTTGGGTTTTTGAAGGAAAGACTAATTCTGAATTCTATTTTCACTTGAATTCATTACGGTAAACATTATGTTTTTTTGTCCCTTTGGTGGTCCTTGTCCCTTTGTCATTTGAAGAAAGACTAATTCCGAATTCTAAATCAAATTGAATTCCATACTGCTAAAGATTCAAATGAATTTCATGTATATTGTTTTGTCCATTCGGTGGTGCGTTTCTGGTGGTTTTGAATTATTTATGGGAAACATTGTATTCTTTTGGTCCCAAAGATATTTTAGAGGTTCATAAAGGTCCATTTACAGGTCAAGGTCATAAAGGACTATATGAAAGCCTAACAATATCATGGCATGCTCAATTATCTCTTAACCTAGCTATGTTAGGCTCTTTAACCATTGTTGTAGCTCACCATATGTATTCCATGACCCCTTATCCATATCTAGCTGCTGATTATGGTACAAAACTGTCATTGTTCATGTCTGTTGTTTTTCTGAACAGAGACTTATTCTGCGTTCTAATTCTAATTGAGTTCCATGCTGCAAAAGTTGTATTATTGTCGCTTCGGTTGTGCTTTTCTGTTGGTTTTCTGAAGGAAAGACTAATTCCGAATTCTAATTTGAACTTGAATTCAATATGGTAAACATTATGTTTTTTTATCTCTTTGGTGGTCCTTGTCCCTTTGTCATTTGAAGAAAGACTAATTCTGAATTCCCTATCAAATTGAATTCCGTGCTGGTAAAGATTCAAATAATTTTCATGCATATTGCTTTGTCCCTTCGGTGGTGCATTCCTGGTGGTTTTGAATTATTTATGGGAAACATTGTTTTCTTTTGGTCCCTTCGATTGTGCATGTCCGTTGGTTTTTTGACGAGAGACTTATTCTAAATTCTAATTCTAATTGATTTCCATGATGGAAAAGTTGTATTATTGTTCCTTCGTTGGTGCCTTTCTGTTGGTTTTTTGAAGGAAAGACTAACTCTGAATTCTTTTTGCACTTGAATTCATTGTGGTAAACATTATGTTTTTTTGCCCCTTCGGTGATCCTTGTCCTTTTGTCATTTGAAGAAAGGCTAATTCTGAATTCTAAATCAACTTTAATTCCATGCTGGCAAATATTCAAATTAATTTCATGTTAACAAACGTTGTATTGTTTTGTCCCTTCGGTGGTGCATTCCTGGTGGCTTTGAATTATTTATGGGAAACATTGTCTTCTTTTGATCCCAAAGATATTTTAGAGGTTCATAAAGGTCCATTCACAGGTCAAGGCCATAAAGGACTATATGAAATCCTAACATCCTGGCATGCTCAATTATCTCTTAACCTAGCTATGTTAGGCTCTTTAACCATTGTTGTAGCTCACCATGCGTATTCCATGACCCCTTATCCATATCTAGCTATTGATTATGGTAAAGAACTGTCATTGTTCATGTCTGTTGTTTTTCTAAACAGACTTATTCTGTGTTCTAATTCTAATTGAGTTACATGCTGGAAAAGTTGTATTATTGTCCCTTCGGTTGTACTTTTCTGTTGGTTTTTTGAAGGAAAGACTAACTCTGAATTCTTTTTGCACTTGAATTCATTATAGTAAACATTATGTTTTTTTGTCCCTTTGGTGGTCCTTGTCCCTTTGTTATTTGAAGAAAGGCTAATTCTGAATTCTAAATCAACTTTAATTCCATCCTGGCAAAGATTCAAATGAATTTCATGTAGACAAAGGTCATATTGTTTTGTCCCTTCGGTGGTGCATTCTTGGTGGTTGTGAATTATTTATGGGAAACATTGTATTCTTTTGGTCCCAAAGATATTTTAGAGGTTCATAAAGGTCCATTTACAGGTCAAGGCCATAAAGGACTATATGAAATCCTAACAACATCATGGCATGCTCAATTATCTCTTAACCTAGCTATGTTAGGCTCTTTAACCATTGTTGTAGCTCACTATATGTATTCCATGCCCCCTTATCCATATCTAGCTACTAATTAAGGTACAAAACTGTCATTGTTCATGTCTGTTGGTTTTTTAAAGAGAGACTTATTCTGAGTTCTAATTCTAATTGAATTTCATGTTGGAAAAGTTATATTATTGTCCCTTCGGTGGTACCTTTCTGTTGGTTTTTTGAAGGAAGGACTAATTCTGAATTCTATTTGCACTTGACTTCATTATGGTAAACATTATGTTTTTTTGTCCCTTCGGTGGTCCTTGTCCCTTTGTCATTTGAAGAAAGACTAATTCTGAATTCTAAATCAAATTGAATTCCATGCTGGTAAAGACTCAAATGAATTTCATGCATATTGTGTTGTCCCTTCGGTGGTGCATTCCTGGTGGTTTTGAATTATTTTTGGGAAATATTGTTTGCTTTTGGTCCCTTCGATTGTGTATATCTGTTGGTTTTCTGACGAGAGACTTATGCTAAATTCTAATTCTAATTTAATTCCATGATGGAAAAGTTGTATTATTGTCCTTTCGGTGGTGCCTTTCTGTTGGTTTTTTGAAGGAAAGACTAATTCTGAGTTCTATTTGCACTTGAATTCATTATGGTAAACATTATGTTTTTTTGTACCTTTTGTGGTCCTTGTCCCTTTGTCATTTGCAGAAAGATTAATTCTGAATTCTAAATCAAATTGAATTCCATGCTGGTAAAGATTCAAATGAATTTCATGCAAACAAATATCGTAATTTTTTGTCCCTTCGGTGGTGCATTCCTGGTGGTTTTGAATTATTTATGGGAAAATTTGTATTTTTTTGGTCCCAAAGATATTTTAGAGGTTCATAAAGGTCCATTTACAGGTCAAGGCCATAAAGGACTATATGAAATCCTAACAAAATCATGGCATGCTCAGTTATCTCTTAACCTAGCTATGTTAGGCTCTTTAACCATTGTTGTAGCTCACCATATGTATTCCATGCCCCCTTATCCATATCTAGCTACTGATTATGGTACAGAACTGTCATTGTTCATATATATTGGTTTTCTAAAGAGAGATTTATTCTGAGCTCTAATTCTAATTGAATTCCATGCCGGAAAAGTGGTATTGTTGTCCCTTCGGTTGTGCTTTTCTGTTGGTTTTTTGAAGAAAATACTAATTACGAATTGTAATTTGCTCTTGAATTCAATATGGTAAACATTATGTTTTTTTGTCCCTTTCGGTGGTCCTTGTCCCTTTGTCATTTGAAGAAAGTCTAATTGAATTCTAATTCAAATTGAATTCCATGCTGGTAAAGATTCAAATGAATTTCATGCAGACAAACATCGTGTTGTTTTGTCCCTTCGGTGGTGCATTCCTGGTGGTTTTGAATTATTTATGGGAAACATTTTATTCTTTTTGTCCCAAAGATATTTGAGAGGTTCATAAAGGTGCATTTACAGGTCAAGGCCATAAAGGACTATATTAAATCCTAACAATATCATGGCATGCTCAATTATCTCTTAACCTAGCTATGTTAGGCTCTTTAACCATTGTTGTAGCTCACCATATGTATTCAATGCCCACTTATCCATATCTAGCTACTGATTATGGTATAGAACTGTCATTGTTCATGTCTGTTGGTTTTATGAAGAGAGACTTATTCTGAGTTCTAATTCTAATTGACTTCCATGCTGGAAAAGTTGTATTATTGTCCCTTCGGTTGTGCTTTTCTATTGGTTTTTTAAAGGAAAGACTAATTCCGAATTCTAATTTACACTTGAGTTCATTATGGTAAACATTATGTTTTTTTTGTCCCTTCGGTGGTCCTTGTCCCTTTGTCATTTAAAGAAAGACTAATTCTGAATTCTA
Source organism: Bretschneidera sinensis (assembly GCA_023935145.1). Lineage (NCBI taxonomy): Eukaryota > Viridiplantae > Streptophyta > Magnoliopsida > Brassicales > Akaniaceae > Bretschneidera > Bretschneidera sinensis. Next base: position 34,669,374 of record CM043700.1, read on the forward strand.
AATCAAATTGAATTCAATGCTGGTAAAGATTCAAATGAATTTCATGCTGGCAAACATCATATTGTTTTATCCCTTCGGTGGTGCATTCTTGGTGGTTTTGAATTATTTATGGGAAACATTGTATTCTTTTGGTCCCAAAGATATTTTAGAGGTTGATAAAGGTCCATTTACAGGTCAAGGCCATAAAGGTCTATATGAAATCCTAACAACATCATGCCATGCTCAATTATCTCTTAACCTAGCTATGTTAGGCTCTTTAACCATTGTTGTAGCTCACCATATGTATTCCATGCCCCCGTATCCATATCTAGCTACTAATTAAGGTACATAACTGTCATTGTTCACGTCTGTTGGTTTTCTGAAGAGTCTTATTATGAATTCTAATTCTAATTGAATTCCATGCTGGAAAAGTTGTATTATTATCTCTCGGGTGGTGCCTTTCTGTTGGGTTTTTGAACGAGAGACTAATTCTGAATTCTATTTTCAATTGAATTCATTACGGTAAACATTATGTTTTTTTGTCCCTTTGGTGGTCCTTGTCCCTTTGTCATTTGAAGAAAGACTAATTCTGAATTCTAAATCAAATTGAATTCCATGCTGCTAAAGATTCAAATGAATTTCATGCATATTGTTTTGTCCCTTCGGTGGTGCGTTTCTGGTGGTTTTGAATTATTTATGGGAAACATTGTATTCTTTTGGTCCCAAAGATATTTTAGAGGTTCATAAAGGTCCATTTACAGGTCAAGGTCATAAAGGACTATATGAAAGCCTAACAACATCATGGCATGCTCAATTATCTCTTAACCTAGCTATGTTAGGCTCTTTAACCATTGTTGTAGCTCACCATATGTATTCCATGACCCCTTATCCATATCTAGCTAATGATTATGGTTCAGAATTGTCATTGTTCATGTCTGTTGTTTTTCTGAACAAAGACTTATTCTGTGTTCTAATTCTAATCGAGTTCCATGCTGGAAAAGTTGTATTATTGTCCCTTCGGTTGTGCTTTTCTGTTGGTTTTTTGAAGGAAAGACTAATTCCCAATTCTAATTTGAACTTGAATTCAATATGGTAAACATTATGTTTTTTTATCTCTTTGGTGGTCCTTGTCCCTTTGTCATTTGAAGAAAGACTAATTCTGAATTCTAAATCAAATTGAATTCAATGCTGGCAAAGATTCAAATAAATTTCATGCATATTGCTTTGTCCCTTCGGTGGTGCATTCCTGGTGGTTTTGAATTATTTATGGGAAACATTGTTTTCTTTTGGTCCCTTCGATTGTGCATGTCCGTTGGTTTTTTGACGAGAGACTTATTCTAAATTCTAATTCTAATTGATTTCCATGATGGAAAAGTTGTATTATTGTTCCTTCGTTGGTGCCTTTCTGTTGGTTTTTTGAAGGAAAGACTAACTCTGAATTCTTTTTGCACTTGAATTCATTATGGTAAACATTATGTTTTTTTGCCCCTTCGGTGATCCTTGTCCTTTTGTCATTTGAAGAAAGGCTAATTCTGAATTGTAAATCAACTTTAATTCCATGCTGGCAAATATTCAAATTAATTTCATGTTAACAAACGTTGTATTGTTTTGTCCCTTCGGTGGTGCATTCCTGGTGGCTTTGAATTATTTATGGGAAACATTGTCTTCTTTTAGTCCCAAAGATATTTTAGAGGTTCATAAAGGTCCATTTACAGGTCAAGGCCATAAAGGACTATATGAAATCTTAACATCATGGCATGCTCAATTATCTCTTAACCTAGCTATGTTAGGCTCTTTAACCATTGTTGTAGCTCACCATTCGTATTCCATGACCCCTTATCCATATCTAGCTATTGATTATGGTAAAGAACTGTCATTGTTCATGTCTGTTGTTTTTCTGAACAGAGACTTATTCTTCGTTCTAATTCTAACCGAGTTACATGCTGGAAAAGTTGTATTATTGTCCCTTCGGTTGTACTTTTTTGTTCGTTTTTTGAAGGAAAGACTAACTCTGAATTCTTTTTGCACTTGAATTCATTATGGTAAACATTATGTTTTTTTGTCCCTTTGGTGGTCCTTGTCCCTTTGTCATTTGAAGAAAGGCTAATTTTGAATTCTAAATCAACTTTAATTCCATCCTAACAAAGATTCAAATGAATTTCATGTAGACAAAGGTCATATTGTTTTGTCCCTTCGGTGGTGCATTCCTGGTGGTTTTGAATTATTTATGGGAAACATTGTATTCTTTTGGTCCCAAAGATATTTTAGAGATTCATAAAGGTCTATTTATAGGTTAAGGCGATAAAGGACTATATGAAATCCTAACAACATCATGGCATGCTCAATTATCTCTTAATCTAGATATGTCAGGCTCTTTAATCATTGTTGTAGCTCACTATATGTATTCCATGCCCGTTATCCATATCTAGCTACTAATTAAGGTACAAAACTGTCATTGTTCATGTCTGTTGGTTTTTTGAAGAGAGACTTATTCTGAGTTCTAATTCTAATTGAATTTCATGTTGGAAAAGTTATATTATTGTCCCTTCGATGGTACCTTTCTGTTGGTTTTTTGAAGGAAGGACTAATTCTGAATTCTATTTGCACTTGACTTCATTATGGTAAACATTATGTTTTTTTGTCCCTTCGGTGGTCCTTGTCCCTTTATCATTTGAAGAAAGACTAATTCTGAATTCTAAATCAAATTGAATTCCATGCTGGTAAAGACTCAAATGAATTTCATGCATATTGTGTTGTCCCTTCGGTGGTGCATTCCTGGTGGTTTTGAATTATTTTTGGGAAATATTGTTTGCTTTTGGTCCCTTCGATTGTGTATGTTTGTTGGTTTTCTGACGAGAGACTTATGCTAAATTCTAATTCTAATTGAATTCCATGTTGGAAAATTTGTATTATTTTCCTTTCGTTGGTGCTTTTCTGTTGGTTTTTTGAAGGAAAAACTAATTCTGAATTCTATTTGCACTTGTATTCATTATGGTAAACATTATGGTTTTTTGTCCCTTCGGTAGTCCTTGTCCCTTTGTCATTTGAAGAAAGACTAATTCTGAATTCTAAATCAAATTGAATTCCATGCTGGCGAAGATTCAAATGAATTTCATGCAGGCAAACATCGTATTGTTTTATCCCTTCGGTGGTGCATTCTTGGTGGTTTTGAATTATTTATGGGAAACGTTGTATTCTTTTGGTCCCAAAGATATTTTAGAGGTTCATAAAGGTCCATTTACATGTGTAGGCCATAAAGGACTATATGAAATCCTAACAACATCATGGCATGCCCAATTATCTCTTAACCTAGCTATGTTAGACTCTTTAACCATTGTTGTAGCTCACTATATGTATTCCATGCCCCCTTATCCATATCTAGCTACTAATTAAGGTACACAACTGTCATTGTTCATGTCTGTTGGTTTTTTGAAGAGAGACTTATTCTGAGTTCTAATTCTAATTGAATTCCATGTTGAAAAAGTTATATTATTGTCTCTTCGGTGGTGCCTTTCTGTTGGTTTTTTGAAGGAAGGACTAATTCTGAATTCTATTTGCACTTGACTTCATTATGGTAAACATTATGTTGTTTTGTCCTTTCGGTGGTCTTTTTCCCTTTGTCATTTGAAGAAAGACTAATTCTGAATTCTAAATCAAATTGAATTCCATGCTGGTAAAGATTTAAATGAATTTCATGCATATTGTTTTGTCCCTTCGATGGTGCATTCCTGGTGGTTTTGAATTATTTTTGGGAAACATTGTATTCTTTTGGTCCCTTCGATTGTGCATGTCCGTTGGTTTTTTGAAGGAAAGACTAATTCTGAATTCTATTTGCACTTGAATTCATTATGGTAAACATTATGGTTTTGTCCCTTCGGTGATCCTTGTCCCTTTGTTATTTGAAGAAAGACTAATTCTGAATTCTAAATCAAATTGAATTCCATGCGGGCAAAGATTCAAATGAATTTCATGCAGGCAAAAATCGTATTGTTTTATCCCTTCGGTGGTGTATTCCTAGTGGTTTTGAATTATTTATGGGAAACATTGTATTCTTTTGGTCCCAAAGATATTTTAGAGGTTGATAAATGTCCATTTACATGTGAAGGCCATACAGGACTATATGAAATCCTAACAACATCATGGCATGCTCAATTATCTCTTAACCTAGCTATGTTAGACTCTTTAACCATTGTTGTAGCTCACTATATGTATTCCATGCCCCCTTATCCATATCTAGCTACTAATTAAGGTACACAACTGTCATTGTTCATGTCTGTTGGTTTTTTGAAGAGAGACTTATTCTGAGTTCTAATTCTAATTGAATTCCATGTTGGAAAAGTTATATTATTGTCTCTTCGGTGGTGCCTTTCTGTTGGTTTTTTGAAGGAAGGACTAATTCTGAATTCTATTTGCACTTGACTTCATTATGGTAAACATTATGTTTTTTTGTCCCTTCGGTGGTCCTTGTCCCTTTGTCATTTGAAGAAAGACTAATTCTGAATTCTAAATCAAATTGAATTCCATGCTGGTAAAGACTCAAATGAATTTCATGCATATTGTGTTGTCCCTTCGGTGGTGTATTCCTGGTGGTTTTGAATTATTTTTGGGAAATATTGTTTGCTTTTGGTCCCTTCGATTGTGTATGTCTGTTGGTTTTCTGACGAGAGACTTATGCTAAATTCTAATTCTAATTGAATTCCATGATGGAAAAGTTGTATTATTGTCCCTTCGGTGGTGCCTTTCTGTTGGGTTTTAGTAAGAAAGACTAATTCTGAATTCTATTTGCACTTGAATTCATTATGGTAAAAATTATGTTTTTTTGTCCCTTTGGTGGTCCTTGTCCCTTTGCAATCTTAAGAAAAACTAATTCTGAATTCTAAATCAAATTGAATTCCATGCTAGCAAAGATTCAAAATTAATTTCATGCAGACAAACATCGTATTGTTTTGTCCCTTCGGCAGTGCATTCCTTGTGGTTTTGAATTATTTATGGGAAACATTGTATTCTTTTAATCCCAAAGATATTTTTGAGGTTCATAAAGGTACATTTACAGGTCAAGGCCATAAAGGACTATATGAAATCCTAACAACGTCATGGCATGTCAATTATCTCTTAACCTAGCTATGTTAGGCTCTTTAACCGTTGTTGTAGCTCACCATATCTCTTCCATGCCCACTTATCCATATCTAGCTGTTGATTATAGTACAAAACTGTCATTGTTCATGTCAGTTGGTTTTCTGAAGGGAGACTTATTCTATGTTTTAATTCTAATTGAATTTGATGCTGGAAAAGTTGTATTATTGTCCATTCGGTGGTGCATTCCTGGTGGTTTTGAATTATTTATTGGAAACACTGTATTCTTTTGGTCCTTTCGATTGTGTATGTTCGTTGGTTTTCTGACGAGAGACTTGTTCTAAATTCTAATTCTTATTGAATTCCATGCTGGAAAAGTTGTATTATTGTCCCTTCGGTGGTGCATTTCTGTTGGTTTTTTGAAGGAAAGACTAATTCTGAATTCTATTTGCACTTGAATTCCTTATGGTAAACATTATGTTTTTTTGTCTCTTCGGTGGTCCTTGTCCCTTTGTCATATGAAGAAAAACTAATTCTGAATTCTAAATCAAATTGAATTCCATGTTAGCAAAGATTCAAATGAATTTCATGCAGGCAAACATTGTCTTGTTTTGTCCATTCGGCGGTGCATTCCTTGTGGTTTTGAATTATTTATGGGAAATATTATATTCTTTTGGTCCCAAAGATATTTTAGAGGTTCATAAAGGTCCATTAACAGGTCAAGGCCGTAAAGAACTACATGAAATCCTAAAAATGTCATGGCATGTCAATTATCTCTTAACCTAGCTATGTTAGGCTCTTTAGCCATTGTTGTAGCTCACCATATCTATTCAATGCCCTCTTTTTCATTTCTAACTACTGATTATAGTATAGAACTGTCATTGTTCATGTCTGTTGGTTTTCTGAAGAGAGACTTATTCTGTGTTCTAATTCTAATTGAATTTCATGATGGAAAAGTGGTATTTTTGTCCCTTCGGTTGTGCTTTTCTGTTGATTTTTTTGAAGGAAAGACTAATTCCGAAGTCTAATTTGCACTTGAATTCATTATGGTAAACATTATGTTTTTTTTGTTCTTTCGGTGGTCCTTGTCCATTTGTCATTTGAAAAAAGACTAATTCTGAATTCTAATTCAAATTGAATTTCATGCTGGTAAAGACTCAAATGATATTCATGCATATTGTTTTGTCCCTTCAGTGGTGCATTTATGGTGGTTTTGAATTATTTATGGGAAACATTGTATTCTTTTGGTCTCTTCGATTGTGCATGTCCGTTGGTTTTCTGACGAGAGACTTATTTTAAATTCTAATTCTAATTGAATTACATGATGGAAATGTTGTATTATTGTCCCTTCGTTGGTGCCTTTTTGTTGGTTTTTTGAAGGAAAAACTAATTCTGAATTCTATTTACACTTGAATTCATTATGGTAAACATTATGTGTTTTTCTCTTTGGTGGTCCTTATCCCTTTGTCATTTGAAGAAAAACTAATTCTGAATTCTAAATCAAATTGAATTCCATGTTAGCAAAGATTCAAATGAATTTCATGCAGGCAAACATTGTCTTGTTTTGTCCCTTCGGCGTTGCATTCCTTGTGGTTTTGAATTATTTATGGGAAATATTGTATTCTTTTGGTCCCAAAGATATTTTAGAGGTTCATAAAGGTCTATTAACAGGTCAAGGCCGTAAAGAACTACATGAAATCCTAAAAATGTCATGGCATGTCAATTATCTCTTAACCTAGCTATATTAGGCTCTTTAGCCATTGTTGTAGCTCACCATATCTATTCAATGCCCCATTTTCCATTTCTAACTACTGATTATAGTATAAAACTGTCATTGTTCATGTCTGTTGGTTTTCTGAAGAGAGACTTATTATGTATTCTAATTCTAATTGAATTTCGTGATGGAAAAGTGGTATTTTTGTCCCTTCGGTTGTGCTTTTCTTTTTATTTTTTGAAGGAAAGACTAATTCCAAAGTCTAATTTGCACTTGAATTCATTATGGTAAACATTATGTTTTTTTTGTTCTTTCGGTGGTCCTTGTCCATTTTTCATTTGAAGAAAGACTAATTCTGAATTCTAATTCAAATTAAATTTCATGCTGGTAAAGACTCAAATGAATTTCATGCATATCGTTTTGTCCCTTCGGTGGTGCATTCCTGGTGGTTTTGAATTATTTAAGGGAAACACTGTATTCTTTTGGTCTCTTCGATTGTGCATGTCCGTTGGTTTTCTAACGAGAGACTTGTTCTAAATTCTAATTCTTATTGAATTCCATGCTGGAAAAGTTGTATTATTGTCCCTTCGGTGGTGTCTTTCTGTTGGTTTTTTGAAGGAAAGACTAATTCTGAATTTTATTTGCACTTGAATTCATTATGGTAAACGTTATGTTTTTTTGTCCTTTTGGTGGTCCTTGTTCCTTTGTCATCTGAAGAAAAACTAATTCTCAATTCTAAATCAAATTGAATTCCATGCTAGCAAAGATTCAAATGAATTTCATGCAACAAACATCGTATTGTTTTGTCCCTTCGGCGGTGCATTCTTTGTGGTTTTGAATTATTTTTGGGAAACATTGTATTCTTTTGATCCCAAAGATATTTTTGAGGTTCATAAAGGTCCATTAACAGGTCAAGGCCATAAAGGACTACATGAAATCCTAAAAATGTCATGGCATGTTAATTATCTCTTAACCTAGCTATGTTAGGCTCTTTAACCATTGTTGTAGCTCACCATATCTATTCCATGCCCCCTTTTTCCATTTCTAACTACTGATTATAGTACAGAACTGTCATTGTTCATGTCTGTTGGTTTTCTGAAGAGAGACTTATTTTGAGTTCTAATTCTAATTGAATTCCTTGCTGGAAAAGTTGTATTATTGTCCCTTTGGTTGTGCTTTTCTGTCAGTTTTCTGAAAGAAAGACTAATTTCGAATTCTAATTTGAATTTGAATTCATTATAGTAAACATTATTTTTTTTTGTCCCTTCGGTGGTCCTTGTCCCTATGTTATTTGAAGAAAGACTAATTCCGAATTCTAATTGAAATTGAATTCCATGCTGGTAAAGATTCAAATGAATTTCATGCATATTGTTTTGTCCCTTCGGTGGTGCGTTCTTGGTAGTTTTGAATTATTGATGGGAAACATTGTATTCTTTTGATCCCAAAGATATTTTTGAGGTTCATAAAGGTCCATTAACAAGTCAAGGCCATAAAGAACTACATGATATCCTTAAAATGTCATGGCATGTCAATTATCTCTTAACCTAGCTATTTTAGGCTCTTTAACCATTGTTGTAGCTCACCATATCTATTCCATGCCCCTTTTCCATTTCTAACTACTGATTATAGTACAGAACTGTCATTGTTCATGTCTGTTGGTTTTCTGAAGAGAGACTTATTTTGAGTTGTAATTCTCATTGAGTTCCATGCTTGAAAAGTTGTAATATTGTCCCTTCGGTTGTGCTTTTCTGTTGGTTTTCTGAAGGAAAGACTAATTCCGAATTCTAATTTGAACTTGAATTCATTATGGTAAACATTATGTTTTTTTGTCATTTCGGTGATCCTTGTCCCTCTGTCATTTTAAGAAAGACTAATTCTGAATTCTAATTCAAATTGAATTCCATGCTGGTAAAGACTCAAATGAATTTCATGCATATTGTTTTGTCCCTTCGGTGGTGAATTCCTGGTGGTTTTGAATTATTTATGGGAAACACTGTATTCTTTTGGTCCCTTCGATTGTGCATGTCCGTTGGTTTTCTGACGAGAGACTTGTTCTAAATTCTAATTCTTATTGAATTCCATGCTGGAAAAGTTGTATTATTGTCCCTTCGGTGGTGTTTTTCTGTTGGTTTTTTTGAAGGAAAGACTGATTCTGAATTCTGTTTGCACTTGAATTCATTATGGTAAACATTATGTTTTTTTGTCCATTTGGTGGTCCTTGTCCCTTTGTCATCTGAAGAAAAACTAATTCTGAATTCTAAATCGAATTGAATTCCATGCTAGCAAAGATTCAAATGAATTTCATGCAGACAAACATCGTATTGTTTTGTCCCTTCGGCGGTGCATTCTTTGTGGTTTTGAATTATTTATGGGAAACATTGTATTCTTTTGATCCCTAAGATATTTTTGAGGTTCATAAAGGTCCATAAACAGGTCAAGGCCATAAAGGACTACATGATATCCTAAAAATGTCATGGCATGTCAATTATCTCTTAACTTAGCTATTTTAGGCTCTTTAACCATTGTTGTAGCTCACCATATCTATTCCATGCCCCCTTTTCCATTTCTAGCTACTGATTATAATACAGAACTGTCATTGTTCATGTCTGTTGGTTTTCTGAAGAGAGACTTATTTTGAGTTCTAATTCTAATTGAATTCCGTGCCGAAAAAGTTGTATTATTGTCCCTTCGGTTGTGCTTTTCTGTTAGTTTTCTGAAGGAAAGACTAATTTCGAATTCTAAGTTGAACTTGAATTCATTATGGTAAACATTATGTTTTTTTGTCCTTTCGGTGGTCCTTGTCCCTCTGTCATTTGAAGAAACACTAATTCTGAATTCTCAATCAAATTGAATTCCATGCTGGTAAAGATTCAAATGAATTTTCATGCATATTGTTTTGTCCCATCGGTGGTGCATTCCTGATGGTTTTGAATTATTTATGGGAAACATTGTTTTCTTTTGGTCCCTTCGATTGTGAATGTTCGTTGGTTTTCTTACAACAGACTTATTCTAAATTCAAATTTTAATTGAATTCCATGATGGAAAAGTTGTATTATTGTCCCTTCAGTGGTGCCTTTCTGATGGGTTTTTGTAGGAAAGACTAATTCTGAATTCTATTTGCACTTGAATTCATTATGGTAAACATTATGTTTTTTTTTGTACCTTCGGTGGTACTTGTCCCTTTGTCATTTGAAGAAAGTCTAATTCTGAATTCTAAATCAACTTTAATTCCATGCGGGCAAAGATTCAAATGAATTTCATGTAGACAAAGATCGTATTGTTTTGTCCCTTCGGTGGTGCATTGTTGGTGGTTTTGAATTATTTATGGGAAACATTGTATTCTTTTGGTCCCAAAGATATTTTAGAGGTTCATAATGGTCCATTTACAGGTCAAGGCCATAAAGGACTATATGAAATCCTTACAACATCATGGCATGCTCAATTATCTCTTAACCTAGCTATGTTAGGCTCTTTACCCATTGTTGTAGCTCATCATATGTATTCCATGACCCCTTATCCATATCTAGCTACTGATTATGGTACAGAACTGTCATTGTTCATGTCTGTTGTTTTTCTGAACAGAGACTTATTATGCGTTCTAATTCTAATTGAGTTCCATGCTGGAAAAGTTGTATTATTGTCCTTTCGGTTGTGCTTTTCTGTTGGTTTTCTGAAGGAAAGACTAATTCCGAATTCTAATTTGATTATTTTCCCTTCAGTGGTGCCTTTCTAATGGATTTTTGTAGGAAAGACTAATTCTGAATTCTAAATCAACTTTAATTCCATGCGGGCAAAGATTCAAATGAATTTCATGTAGACAAAGATCGTATTGTTTTGTCCCTTCGGTGGTGCATTCCTGGTGGTTTTGAATTATTTATAGGAAACATTGTATTCTTTTGGTCCCAAAGGTATTTTAGAGGTTCATAAAGGTACATTTACAGGTCAAGGCCATAAAGGACTATATGAAATCCTAACAACATCATGGCATGCTCAATTCTCTCTTAATCTAGCTATGTTAGGCTCTTTAACCATTGTTGTAGCTCTTTAACCATTGTTGTAGCTCACCATATGTATTCCATGACCCCTTATCCATATCTAGCTACTGATTATGGTACAGAACTGTCATTGTTTATGTCTGTTGTTTTTTTGAACCGAGACTTATTCTGCATTCTAATTCTAATTGAGTTCCATGTTGGAAAAGTTGTATTATTGACCCTTCAGTTGTCCTTTTCTGTTAGTTTTTTTGAAAGAAAGACTAATTCTCAATTCTAATTTGACCTTGTATTCATTATGGTAAATACTATGTTTTTTTCTCCCTTCGGTGGTCCTTGTCCCTCTGTCGTCTGAAGAAAGACTAATTCTGAATTCTAAATCAAATTGAATTCCATGCTGGTGAAGATTCAAATGAATTTCATGCATATTGTTTTGTCCCTTCGGTGGTGCATTCCTGGTGGTTTTGAATTATTTATGGGAAACATTGTATTCTTTTGGTCCAAAAGATATTTTGGAGGTTCATAAAGGTCCATTTACAGGTCAAGGCCATAAAGGACTATATGAAATCCTTACAACATCATGGCATGCTCAATTATCTCTTAACCTAGCTATGTTAGGCTCTTTAACCATTGTTGTAGCTCACCATATGTATTCCATGACCCCTTATCCATATCTAGCTACTGATTATGGTACAAAACTGTCATTGTTCATGTCTGTTGTTTTTCTGAACAGAGACTTATTCTGCGTTCTAATTCTAATTGAGTTCCATGCTGGAAAAGTTGTATTATTGTCGCTTCGGTTGTGCTTTTTTGTTGGTTTTCTGAAGGAAAGACTAATTCCGAATTCTAATTTGAACTTGAATTCATTATGGTAAACATTATGTTTTTTGGTCCCTTCGGTGGTCCTTGTCCCTCTGTCATTTGAAGAAAGACTAATTCTGAATTCCCTATCAAATTGAATTCCGTGCTGGTAAAGATTCAAATGAATTTTCATGCATATTGTTTTGTCGCTTTGGTGGTGCATTCCTGATGGTTTTGGAATATTTATGGGAAACATTGTTTTATTTTGGTCCCTTCGATTGTGCATGTCCGTTGGTTTTCTGATGGGAGATTTATTCTAAAGTCTAATTTTAATTGAATTCCATGATGGAAAAGTTGTATTATTGTCCCTTCAGTGGTGCCTTTCTGATGGGTTTTTTTGTAGGAAAGACTAATTCTGAATTCTATTTGCACTTGAATTCATTATGGTAAACATTATGTTTTTTTTGTCCCTTCGGTGGTACTTGTCCCTTTGTCATTTGAAGAAAGACTAATTCTGAATTCTAAATCAACTTTAATTCCATGCGGGCAAAGATTCAAATGAATTTCATGTAGACAAAGATCGTATTGTTTTGTCCCTTCGGTGGTGCATTCCTGGTGGTTTTGAATTATTTATAGGAAACATTGTATTCTTTTGGTCCCAAAGATATTTCAGAGGTTCATAAAGGTACAATTACAGGTCAAGGCCATAAAGGACTATATGAAATCCTAACAACATCATGGCATGCTCAATTATCTCTTAACCTCGCTATGTTAGGCTCTTTAACCATTATTGTAGCTCTTTAGCCATTGTTGTAGCTCACCATATGTTTTCCATGACCCCTTATCCATATCTAGCTACTGATTATGGTACAGAACTATCATTGTTTATGTCTGTTGTTTTTCTGAACAGAGACTTATTCTGCATTCTAATTCTAATTGTGTTTCCATGATGGAAAAGTTGTATTATTGACCCTTCGGTTGTGCTTTTCTGTTAGTTTTTTGAAGGAACGACTAATTCCCTATTCTAATTTGACCTTGTATTCATTATGGTAAACATTATGTTTTTTTGTCCCTTCGGTGGTCCTTGTTCCTCTGTCGTCTGAAGAAAGACCAATTCTGAATTCTAAATCAATTTGAATCCCATGCTGGTAAAGATTCAAATGAATTTCATGCATATTGTTTTATCCCATCGGTGGTGCCTTTTTGATGGGTTTTTGTAGGAAAAACTAATTCTGAATTCTATTTGCACTTGAATTCATTATGGTAAACATTATATTTTTTTGTCCCTTCGGTGGTCTTTGTCCCTTTGTCATTTGAAGAAAGACTAATTATGAATTCTAAATCAACTTTATTTCCATGCGGGCAAAGATTCAAATGAATTTCAAGTAGATAAACATCGTATTGTTTTGTCCCTTCGGTGGTGCATTCCTGGTGGTTTTGAATTATTTATGGGAAACATAGTTGTCTTTTGGTCCCTTCGATTGTGCATGTCCGTTGGTTTTCTGACGAGAGACTTATTCTAAATTCTAATTCTAATTTATTTCCATGATAGAAAAGTTGTATTATTGTCCATTCGTTGGTGCCTTTCTGTTGGTTTTTTGACGGAAAGACTAATTCTGAATTCTTTTTGTACTTGAATTCATTACGGTAAACATTATGTTTTTTTGTTCATTTGGTGGTCCTTGTCCCTTTGTCTTTTGAAGAAAGATTAATTCTGATTTCTAAGTCAACTTTGATTCCATGCTGGCAAAGATTCAAAGGAATTTCATGCAGGCAAACATGGTATTGTTTTGTCCCTTCGGTGATGCATTCTTGGTGGTTTTGAATTATTTATGGGAAACATTATATTCTTTTGGTCCCAAAGATATTTTAGAGGTTCATAAAGGTCTCTTTACAGATCAAGGCCTTGAAGGACTAGATGAAATCCTAACAACATCATGGCATGCTCAATTATCTCTTAACCTAGCTATGTTAGGTTTTTTAACCATTGTTGTAGCTCACCATATGTATTCCATGACCCCTTATCCATATCTATCTACTGATTATGGAACAGAACTGTCATTGTTTATGTCTGTTGTTTTTCTGAACGAAGACTTATTCTGCATTCTAATTTTAATTGAATTCCATGATGGAAAAGTTGTATTATTGTCCCATCGGTGGTGCCTTTTTGATAGGTTTTTGTAGGAAAGACTAATTCTGAATTCTATTTGCACTTGAATTCATTATGGTAAACATTATGATTTTTTGTCCCTTCTGTGGTCCTTGTCCCTTTGTCATTTGAAGAAAGACTAATTTTGAATTCTAAATCAAATTTAATTCCATACGGGCAAAGATTCAAATGAATTTCATGTAGACAAACATCGTATTGTTTTGTCCCTTCGGTGGTGCATTCCTGGTGGTTTTGAATTATTTATGGGAAACATTGTATTCTTTTGGTCCCAAAGATATTTTAGAAGTTCATAAAGGTCCATTTACAGATCAAGGCCATAAAGGACTAGATGAAATCCTAACAACATCATGGCATGCTCAGTTATCTCTTAACCTAGCTATGTTAGGCTTTTTAACCATTGTTGTAGCTCACCATATGTATTCCATGACCTCTTATCCATATCTAGCTACTGATTATGGAACAGAACTGTCATTGTTTATGTCGTTTTTCTGAACAAAGACTTATTCTGCATTCTAATTTTAATTGAATTCCATGATGGAAAAGTTGTATTATTGTTCCATCGGTGGTGCCTTTTTGATAGGTTTTTGTAGGAAAGACTAATTCTGAATTCTATTTGCACTTGAATTCATTATGGTAAACATTATGTTTTTTTGTCTCTTCGGTGGTCCTTTTCCCTTTGTCATTTGAAGAAAGACTAATTCTGAATTCTAAATCAAATTGAATTCCATGCTGGCAAAGATTCAAATGAATTTCATGCAGGCAAACATCGTCTTGTTTTGTCCCTTCAGTGGTGCATTCTTGGTGGTTTTGAATTATTTATGGGAAACATTGTATTCTTTTGGTCCCAAAGATATTTTAGAGGTTCATAAAGGTCCATTTACAGGTCAACGCCATAAAGGACTATATGAAATCCTAACAACATCATGGTACACTCAATTATCTCTTAACCTAGCTATGTTAGGCTCTTTAACCATTGTTGTAGCTCACCATATGTATTCCATGCCCCCTTATCCATATCTAGTTGTTGATTATGGTATAGAGCTGTCATTGTTAACGTCTGTTGGTTTTCTGAAGAGAGACTTATTCTATGTTCTAATTCTAATTGAATTTCATGTTGGAAAAGTGGTATTTTTGTCCCTTCAGTTGTGCGTTTCTGTTGATTTTTTGAAGGAAAGACTAATTCTGAAGTCTAATTTTCACTTGAATTCATTATGGTAAACATTATGTTGTTTTTGTCCTTTCGGTGGTCCTTGTCCATTTGTCATTTGAAGAAAGTCTAATTCTGAATTCTAATTCAAATCGAATTCCATGCTGGTAAAGTCTCAAATGAATTTCATGCATATTATTTTGTCCCTACGGTGGTGCATTCCTGGTGGTTTTGAATTATTTAAGGGAAACACTGTATTCTTTTGGTCCCTTCGATTGTGCATGTCCGTTGTTTTTCTGACGAGAGACTTGTTCTAATTTCTAATTCTAATTGAATTCCGTGCTGGAAAAGTTGTATTATTGTCCCTTCGGTGGTGCCTTTCTGTTGGTTTTTTGAAGGAAAGACTAATTCTGAATTCTATTTGCACTTGAATTCATTATGGTAAACATTATGTTTTTTTTGTCTCTTTGGTGGTCCTTGTCCCTTTGTCATCTGAAGAAAAACTAATTCTCAATTCTACATCAAATTGAATTCCATGCTAGCAAAGATTCAAATGAATTTCAGGCAGACAATCATCGTGTTGTTTTGTCGCTTCGGTGGTGCATTCTTTGTGGTTTTGAATTATTTATGGGAAACGTTGTATTCTTTTGATCCCAAAGATATTTTTGAGGTTCATAAAGGTCCATTTACAGGTCAAGGCCATAAAAGACTACATGATATCCTAAAAATGTCATGGCATGTCAATTATCTCTTAACCTAGCTATGTTAGGCTCTTTAACCATTGTTGTAGCTCACCATATCTATTCTATGCCCCATTTTCCATTTCTAGCTACTGATTATAGTACAGAACTGTCATTGTTCATGTCTGTTGGTTTTCTGAAGAGAGACTTATTTTGAGTTCTAATTCTAATTGAATTCCATGCTGGAAAAGTTGTATTATTGTCTCTTCGGTTGTGCTTTTCTGTCAGTTTTCTGAAGGAAAGACTAATTCCGAATTCTAAGTTGAACTTGAATTCATTATGGTAAACATTATTTTTTTTTTGTCCCTTCGGTGGTCCTTGTCCATCTGTCATTTGAAGAAAGACTAATTCTGAATTCTAATTGAAATTGAATTCCATGCTAGTAAAGATTTAAATGAATTTCATGCATATTGTTTTGTCCCTTCGGTGGTGCGTTCTTGGTGGTTTTGAATTATTTATGGGAAATACTGTATTCTTTTAGTCCCTTCGATTGTGCATGTCCGTTGGTTTTCTGACGAGAGACTTGTTCTAAGTTCTAATTCTTATTGAATTTCATGCTTGAAAAGTTGTGTTATTGTCCCTTCAGTGGTGCCTTTCTGTTGATCTTTTGAAGGAAAGACTACTTCTGAATTCTATTTGCACTTGAGTTCATTATGGTAAACATTATATTTTTGTCCCTTCGGTGGTCCTTGTCCCTTTGTCATTTGAAGAAAGATTAATTCTGAATTCTAAATCAACTTTGATTCAATGCTGGCAAAGATTCAAATGAATTTCATGCAGGCAAACATCGTATTGTTTTGTCCCTTCGGTGATGCATTCTTGGTGGTTTTGAATTATTTATGGGAAATATTGTATTCTTTTGGTCCCAAAGATATTTTTGAGGTTCATAAAGGTCCATTTACAGGTCAAGGCCATAAAGGACTATATAAAATTCTAAAAACATCATGGCATGTCAATTATCTCTTAACCTAGCTATGTTAGGCTCTTTAACCATTGTTGTAGCTCACCATATCTATTCCATGCCCCCTTTTCCATATCTAGCTACTGATTATAGTACAGAACTGTCATTGTTCATGTCTGTTGGTTTTATAAAGAGAGACTTATTTTGAGTTCTAATTCTAATTGAATTCCGTGTCGAAAAAGTTGTATTATTGTCCATTCGGTTGTGCTTTTCTAAAGGAAAGACTAATTCCGAATTCTAATTTGAACTTGAATTCATTATGGTAAACATTATGTTTTTTTGTCCCTTCGGTGGTCATTGTCCCTCTGTCATTTGAAGAAAGGCTAATTCTGAATTCTCAATCAAATTGAATTCCATGCTGGTAAAGATTCAAAAGAATTTTCATGCATATTGTTTTGTCCTTTCGGTGGTGAATTCTTGATGGTTTTGAATTATTTATGGGAAACATTGTTTTCTTTTGGCCCCTTCGATTGTGCATGTCCGTTGGTTTTCTAACGAGAGACTTATTCTAAATTCTAATTTTAATTGAATTCCATGATGGAAAAGTTGTAATATTATCCCTTCAGTGGTGCCTTTCTTATGGGTTTTTTTTTGTAGGAAAGACTAATTCTGAATTCTATTTGAACTTGAATTCATTATGGTAAACATTATGTTTTTTTTGTCCCTTCGGTGGTACTTGTCCCTTTGTTATTTGAAGAAAGACTAATTCTAAATTCTAAATCAACTTTAATTCCATGTGGGCAAAGATTCAAATGAATTTCATGCAGACAAAGATCGTCTTGTTTTGTCCCTTCGGTGGTGTATTCCTGGTGGTTTTGAATTATTGTTGTAGCTCACCATATGTATTCCCTGCCACCTTATCCATATCTAGTTGTTGATTATGGTACAGAGCTGTCATTGTTCATGTCTGTTGGTTTTTTGAAGAGAGACTTATTCTATGTTCTAATTCTAATTGAATTTCCTGCTGGAGAAGTGGTGTTTTTGTCCATTCGGTGTACGTTTCTGTTGATTTTTTGAAGGAAAGACTAATTCCGAAGTCTAATTTGCACTTGAATTCATTATGGTAAACATTATGTTTTTTTTTTCCTTTCGGTGGTCCTTGTCCATTTGTCATTTGAAGAAAGACTGATTCTGAATTCTAATTCAAATTGAATTTCATGCTGGTAAAGACTCAAATGAATTTCATGCATATTGTTTTGTCCTTTCGGTGGTGCATTCCTGGTGGTTTTGAATTATTTAAGGGAAAGACTATATTCTTTTGGTCCCTTCGATTGTGCATGTCCGTTGGTTTTCTGACGAGAGACTTGTTCTAAATTCTAATTCTTATTGAATTTAATGCTGGAAAAGTTGTATTATTGTCCCTTTGGTGGTGTCTTTCTGTTGGTTTTTTGAAGGAAAGACTAATTCTGAATTCTATTTGCACTTGAATTCATTATGGTAAACATTATGTTTTTTTGTTCATTTGGTGGTCCTTGTCCCTTTGTCTTTTGAAGAAAGATTAATTCTGAATTCTAAGTCAACTTTGATTCCATGCTGGCAAAGATTCAAAGGAATTTCATGCAGGCAAACATCGTCTTGTTTTGTCCCTTCGGTGATGCATTCTTGGTGGTTTTGAATTATTTATGGGAAACATTATATTCTTTTGGTCCCAAAGATATTTTAGAGGTTCATAAAGGTCCATTTACAGGTGAACGCCATAAAGGACTATATGAAATCCTAACAACATCATGGTACGCTCAATTATCTCTTAACCTAGCTATGTTAGGCTCTTTAACCATTGTTGTAGCTCACCATATGTATTCTATGCCCCCTTATCCATATCTAGTTGTTGATTATGGTATAGAGCTATCATTGTTAATGTCTGTTGGTTTTCTGAAGAGAGACTTATTCTATGTTCTAATTCTAATTGAATTTCATGTTGGAAAAAGGGTATTTTTGTCCCTTCAGTTGTGCGTTTTTGTTGATTTTTTGAAGGAAAGACTAATTTCGAAGTCTAATTTTCACTTGAATTCATTATGGTAAACATTATGTTTTTTTTGTCTTTTCGGTGGTCCTTGTCCATTTGTCATTTGAAGAAAGACTAATTCTGATTTCTAATTCAAATCGAATTCCATGCTGGTAAAGTCTCAAATGAATTTCATGCATATTGTTTTGTCCCTTCGGTGGTGCATTCCTGGTGGTTTTGAATTATTTAAGGGAAACACTGTATTCTTTTGGTCCCTTCGATTGTGCATGTCCGTTGGTTTTCTAACGAGAGACTTGTTCTAAATTCTAATTCTTATTGAATTCCATGCTGGAAAAGTTGTATTATTGTCCCTTCGGTGGTGTCTTTCTGTTGGTTTTTTGAAGGAAAGACTAATTCTGAATTCTATTTGCACTTGAATTCATTATGGTAAACATTATGTTTTTTTGTCCCTTTGGTGGTCCTTGTCCCTTTGTCATCTGAAGAAAAACAAATTCTCAATTCTACATCAAATTGAATTCCATGCTAGCAAAGATTCAAATGAATTTCATGCAGACAAACATCGTGTTGTTTTGTCGCTTCGGCGGTGCATTCTTTGTGGTTTTTAATTATTTATGGGAAACGTTGTATTCTTTTGATCCCTAAGATATTTTTGAGGTTCATAAAGGTCCATTAACAGGTCAAGGCCATAAAAAACTACATGATATCCTAAAAATGTCATGGCATGTCAATTATCTCTTCACCTAGCTATGTTAGGCTCTTTAACCATTGTTGTAGCTCACCATATCTATTCCATGCCCCCTTTTCCATTTCTAGCTACTGATTATAGTACAGAATTGTCATTGTTCATGTCTGTTGGTTTTCTGAAGAGAGACTTACTTTGAGTTCTAATTCTAATTGAATTCCATGCTGGAAAAGTTGTATTATTGTCCCTACGGTTGTGCTTTTTTGTTGGTTTTCTGAAGGAAAGACTAATTCCGAATTCTAAGTTGAACTTGAATTAATTATGGTAAACATTATTTTTTTTTTGTCCTTTCGGTGGTCATTGTCCATCTGTCATTTGAAGAAAGACTAATTCTGAATTCTAATTGAAATTGAATTCCATGCTGGTAAAGATTCAAATAAATTTCATGCATATTGTTTTGTCCCTTCGGTGGTGCATTCCTGGTGGTTTTGAATTATTTATGGGAAATACTGTATTCTTTTAGTCCCTTCGATTGTGCATGTCCGTTGGTTTTCTGACGAGAGACTTGCTCTAAATTCTAATTCTTATTGAATTCCATGCTGGAAAAGTTGTGTTATTGTCCCTTCAGTGGTGCCTTTCTGTTGATCTTTTGAAGGAAAGACTACTTCTGAATTCTATTTGCACTTGAATTTATTATGGTAAACATTATATTTTTTTGTCCCTTCGGTGGTCCTTGTCCCTTTGTCATTTGAAGAAAGATTAATTCTGAATTCTAAATCAACTTTGATTCAATGCTGGCAAAGATTCAAATGAATTTCATGCAGGCAAACATCGTATTGTTTTGTCCCTTCGGTGATGCATTCTTGGTGGTTTTGAATTATTTATGGGAAATATTGTATTCTTTTGGTCCCAAAGATATTTTTGAGGTTCATAAAGGTCCATTTATAGGTCAAGGCCATAAAGGACTATATAAAATTCTAAAAACATCATGGCATGTCAATTATCTCTTAACCTAGCTATGTTAGGCTCTTTAACCATTGTTGTAGCTCACCATATCTATTCCATGCCCCCTTTTCCATATCTAGCTACTGATTATAGTACAGAACTGTCATTGTTCATGTCTGTTGGTTTTATAAAGAGAGACTTATTTTGAGTTCTAATTCTAATTGAATTCCGTGTCGAAAAAGTTGTATTATTGTCCATTCGGTTGTGCTTTTCTAAAGGAAAGACTAATTCCGAATTCTAATTTGAACTTGAATTCATTATGGTAAACATTATGTTTTTTTGTCCCTTCGGTGGTCCTTGTCCCTCTGTCATTTGAAGAAAGGCTAATTCTGAATTCTCAATCAAATTGAATTCCATGCTGTAAAGATTCAAAAGAATTTTCATGCATATTGTTTTGTCCTTTCGGTGGTGAATTCTTGAAGGTTTTGAATTATTTATGGGAAACATTGTTTTCTTTTGGCCCCTTCGATTGTGCATGTCCGTTGGTTTTCTAACGAGAGACTTATTCTAAATTCTAATTTTAATTGAATTCTATGATGGAAAAGTTGTAATATTATCCCTTCAGTGGTGCCTTTCTTATGGGTTTTTTTTGTAGGAAAGACTAATTCTGAATTCTATTTGAACTTGAATTCATTATGGTAAACATTATGTTTTTTTTGTCCCTTCGGTGGTACTTGTCCCTTTGTTATTTGAAGAAAGACTAATTCTGAATTCTAAATCAACTTTAATTCCATGTGGGCAAAGATTCAAATGAATTTCATGCAGACAAAGATCGTCTTGTTTTGTCCCTTCGGTGGTGTATTCCTGGTGGTTTTGAATTATTGTTGTAGCTCATCATATGTATTCCCTGCCACCTTATCCATATCTAGTTGTTGATTATGGTACAGTGCTGTCATTGTTCATGTCTGTTGGTTTTCTGAAGAGAGACTTATTCTATGTTCTAATTCTAATTGAATTTCATGCTGGAAAAGTGGTGTTTTTGTCCATTCGGTGTACGTTTCTGTTGATTTTTTGAAGGAAAGACTAATTCCGAAGTCTAATTTGCACTTGAATTCATTATGGTAAACATTATGTTTTTTTTGTCCTTTCGGTGGTCCTTGTCCATTTGTCATTTGAAGAAAGACTGATTCTGAATTCTAATTCAAATTGAATTTCATGCTGGTAAAGACTCAAATGAATTTCATGCATATTGTTTTGTCCTTTCGGTGGTGCATTCCTGGTGGTTTTGAATTATTTAAGGGAAAGACTATATTCTTTTGGTCCCTTCGATTGTGCATGTCCGTTGGTTTTCTGACGAGAGACTTGTTCTAAATTCTAATTCTTATTGAATTTCATGCTGGAAAAGTTGTATTATTGTCCCTTTGGTGGTGCCTTTCTGTTGATTTTTTGAAGGAAAGACTAATTCTAAATTCTATTTGTACTTGAATTCATTATGGTAAACATTATGTTTTTTTGTTCCTTTGGTGGTCCTTGTCCCTTTGTCATTTGAAGAAAGATTAATTCTGAATTCTAAATCAACTTTGATTCCATGCTGGCAAAGATTCAAATGAATTTCATGCTGGCAAACATCGTACCATTTTGTCCCTTCGGTGATGCATTCTTGGTGGTTTTGAATTATTTATGGGAAACATTGTATTCTTTTGGTCCCAAAGATATTTTTGAGGTTCATAAAGGTCCATTTACAGGTTAAGGCCATAATAAAATTCTAAAAACATCATGGCATGTCAATTATCTCTTAACCTAGCTATGTTAGGCTCTTTAACCATTGTTGTAGCTCACCATATCTATTCCATGCCCCCTTTTCCATATCTAGCTACTAATTATAGTACAGAACTGTCATTGTTCATATCTGTTGGTTTTATGAAGAGAGACTTATTTTGAGTTCTAATTCTAATTGAATTCCGTGCCTGAAAAGTTGTATTATTGTTCCTTCGGTTATGCTTTTCTGAAGGAAAGACTAATTCCGAATTCTAATTTGAACTTGAATTCATTATGGTAAACATTATGTTTTTTTGTCCCTTCGGTGGTCCTTGTCCCTCTGTCATTTGAAGAAAGACTAATTCTGAATTCTCAATCAAATTGAATTCCATGCTGGTAAAGATTCAAAAGAATTTTCATGCATATTGTTTTGTCCCTTCGGTGGTGAATTCTTGATGGTTTTGAAGTATTTATGGGAAACATTGTTTTCTTTTGGTCCCTTCGATTGTGCATGTCCGTTGGTTTTCTGACGAGAGACTTATTCTAAATTCTAATTTTAATTGAATTCCATTATGGAAAACTTGTATTATTGTCCCTTCAGTGGTGCCTTTCTGATGTGTTTTTTTGTAGGAAAGACTAATTCTGAATTCTATTTGCACTTGAATTCATTATGGTAAATATTATGTTTTTTTGTCCCTTCGGTGGTACTTGTCCCTTTGTCATTTGAAGAAAGACTAATTCTGAATTCTAAATCAACTTTAATTCCATGCGGGCAAAGATTCAAATGAATTTCATGTAGACAAAGATCGTATTGTTTTGTCCCTTCGGTGGTGCATTCTTGGTGGTTTTGAATTATTTATAGGAAACATTGTATTCTTTTGGTCCCAAAGATATTTTAGAGGTTCATAAAGGTACATTTACAGGTCAAGGCCATAAAGGACTATATGAAATCCTAACAAAATCATGGCATGCTCAATTATCTCTTAACCTAGCTATGTTAAGCTCTTTAACCATTGTTGTAGCTCACCATAAGTATTCCATGACCCCTTATCCATATGTAGCTACTGAATATGATACAGAACTGTCATTGTTTATGTCTGTTGTTTTTCTAAACAGAGACTTATTCTGCATTCTAATTCTAATTGAGTTCCATGCTGAAAAAGTTGTATTATTGACCCTTCGGTTGTGCTTTTCTGTTAGTTTTTTGAAGGAAATACTAATTCTCAATTCTAATTTGACCTTGTATTCATTATGGTAAACATTATGTTTTTTTGTCCCTTCGGTGGTCCTTGTCCCTCTATCGTCTGAAGAAAGACTAATTTTGAATTCTAATTCAAATTGAATTCCATGCTGGTAAAGATTCAAATGAATTTCATGCATATTGTTTTGTTCCTTCGGTGGTGCATTCCTGGTGGTTTTGAATTATTTATGGGAAACATTGTTTTCTTTTGGTCCATTCGATTGTGCATGTCCGTTGGTTTTCTGACGAGAGACTTATTCTAAATTCTAATTTTAATTGAATTCCATGATGGAAAGGTTGTATTATTGTCCCATCGGTGGTGCCTTTTTGAGGGGTTTTTATAGGAAAGACTAATTCTGAATTCTATTTGCACTTGAATTCATTATGGTAAACATTATGTTTTTTTGTCCCTTCGGTGGTCCTTGTCCCTTTGTCATTTGAAGAAAGATTAATTCTGAATTCTAAATCAACTTTAATTCCATGCGGGCAAAGATTCAAATGAATTTCATGTAGGCAAACATTGTATTGTTTTGTCCCTTCGGTGGTGCATTCCTGGTGGTTTTGAATTATTTATGGGAAACATTGTATTCTTTTGGTCCCAAAGATATTTTAGAGGTTCATAAAGGTCCATTTACAGATCAAGGCCATAAAGGACTAGATGAAATCCTAACAACATCATGGCATGCTCAATTATCTCTTAACCTAGCTATGTTAGGCTCTTTAACCATTGTTGTAGCTCACCATATGTATTCCATGATCCCTTATCCATATCTAGCTACTGATTATGGTACAGAACTGTCATTGTTCATGTCTATTGTTTTTCTGAACAGAGACTTATTCTGCGTTCTAATTCTAATTGAGTTCTATGTTGGAAAAGTTGTATTATTGTCCCTTTGGTTGTGCTTTTCTGTTGGTTTTTTGATGGAAAGACTAATTCCCAATTCTAATTTGAACTTGAATTCAATATAGTAAACATTATTTTTTTTGTCCCTTCGGTGGTCTCTGTCCCTTTGTCATTTGAAGAAAGACTAATTCTGAATTCTAAATCAAATTGAATTTCATGTTGGCAAAGATTCAAATAAATTTCCTGCATATTGTTTTGTCCCTTCGGTGGTGCATTCCTGGTGGTTTTGAATTATTTATGGGAAACATTGTTGTCTTTTAGTCCCTTCGATTGTGCATGTCCATTGGTTTTCTGACGAGAGACTTATTCTAAATTCTAATTCTAATTTATTTCCATGATGGAAAAGTTGTATTATTGTCCCTTCGTTGGTGCCTTTCTGTTGATTTCTTGAAGGAAAGACTAATTCTGAATTCTTTTTGCACTTGAATTCATTATGGTAAACATTATGTTTTTTTGTCCCTTCGGTAGTCCTTGTCCCTTTGTCATTTGAAGAAAGACTAATTCTAAATTCTAAATCAACTTTGATTCTATGCTGGGAGAGATTCAAATTAATTTCATGTAGACAAACATCGTATTGTTTTGTCCCTTCTGTGGTGCATTCCTGGTGGTTTTGAATTATTTATGCAAAACATTGTATTCTTTTGGTCGTATTATTGTCCCTTCGTTGGTGCCTTTCTGTTGATTTTTTGAAGGAAAGACTAATTCTGAATTCTTTTTGCACTTGAATTCATTATGGTAAACATTATGTTTTTTTGTCCCTTCGGTGGTCCTTGTCCCTTTGTCATTTGAAGAAAGACTAATTCTAAATTCTAAATCAACTTTGATTCTATGCTGGGAAAGATTCAAATTAATTTCATGTAGACAAACATCGTATTGTTTTGTCCCTTCGGTGGTGCATTCCTGGTGGTTTTGAATTATTTATGCAAAACATTGTATTCTTTTGGTCCCAAAGATATTTTAGAGGTTCATAAAGGTTCATTTATTGGTCAAGGCCATAAAGGACTATATGAAATCCTAACAACATCATGGCATGCTCAATTATCTCTTAACCTAGCTATGTTAGGCTCTTTAACCGTTGTTGTAGCTCACCATATGTATTCCATAACCCCTTATCCATATCTAGCTACTGATTATGGTTCAGAATTGTCATTGTTCATGTCTGTTGTTTTTCTGAACAAAGACTTATTCTGCTTTCTAATTCTAATTGAGTTCCATGCTATAAAAGTTGTATTATTGTCCCTTCGGTTGTGCTTTTCTTTTGGTTTTTTGAAGGAAAGACTAATTCCCAATTCTAATTTGAACTTGAATTCAATTTGGTAAACATTATGCTTTTTCATCCTTTCGGTGGTCCTTGTCCCTTTGTCATTTGAAGAAGGACTAATTCTGAATTCTAAATCAAATTGAATTTCATGCTGGCAAAGATTCAAATAAATTTCATGCATATTGTTTTGTCCCTTCGGTGGTGCATTCCTGGTGGTTTTGAATTATTTATGAGAAACATTGTTTTCTTTTGGTCCCTTCAATTGTGCATGTCCTTTGGTTTTTTGATGAGAGACTTATTCTAAGCTCTAATTCTAATTGATTTCCATGACGGAAAAGTTGTATTATTGTTCCTTCGTTGGTGCCTTTCTGTTGGTTTTTTGAAGGAAAGACTAACTCTGAATTCTCTTTGCACTTGAATTCATTATGGTAAACATTATATTTTTTTGTCCCTTCGGTGGTCCTTGTGCCTTTTTCATTTGAAGAAAGGCTAATTCTGAATTCTAAATCAACTTTAATTCCATGCTGGCAAAGATTCAAATGAATTTTATGTAGACAAACGTCGTATTGTTTTGTCCCTTCGGTGGTGCATTCCTGGTGGTTTTGAATTATTTATGGGAAACATTGTATTCTTTTGGTCCCAAAGATATTTTAGAGGTTCATAAAGGTCCATTTACAGGTCAAGGCTATAAAGGACTATACGAAATCCTAACAACATCATGGCATGCTCAATTATCTCTTAACCTAGCTATGTCAGGCTCTTTAACCATTGTTGTAGCTCACCATATGTATTCCATGACCCCTTATCCATATCTAGCTACCGATTATGGTACAGAACTGTCATTGTTCATGTCTGTTGTTTTTCTGAACAGAGACTTATTCTGCTTTCTAATTCTAATTGAGTTCCATGCTGGAAAAGTTGTATTATTGTCCCTTCGGTTGTGCTTTTCTGTTGGTTTTTTGAAGGAACGACTAATTCCCAATTCTAATTTGAACTTGATTCAATTTGGTAAACAATATGTTTTTTGTCCCTTCGGTGGTCCTTGTCCCTTTGTCATTTGAAGAAAGACTAATTCTGAATTCTAAATCAAATTGAATTCCATGCTGGTAAAGATTCAAATGTATTTAATGCAGACAAACATCGTATTGTTTTGTCTCTTTGGTGGTGCATTCCTGGTGGTTTTGAATTATTTATGGGAAACATTGTATTCTTTTGGTCCCAAAGATATTTTAGAGGTTCATAAAGGTCCATTCACATGTCAAGGCCGTAAAGGACTTTATGGAATCCTAACAACATCATGGCATGCTCAATTAAATCATAACCTAGCTATGTTAGGCTCTTTCACCATTGTTGTAGCTCACCATAGGTATTCTATTCCCCCTTATCCATACCTAGCTACTGATTATGGTGCAGAACTGTCATTGTTCATGTCTGGTGGTTTTCTGAAGAGAGACTTATTCTGAGTTCTAATTCTAATTGAATTCCATGCTGGAAAAGTTGTATTATTGTCCCTTCGGTTGTGCTTTTCTGTTGATTTTTTGAAGGAAAGACTAATTCTGAATTCTAATTTGCATTTGAATTCATTATGGTAAATATTATGTTTTTTTGTCCCTTCGGTGGTCCTTGTCCATTTGTCATTTGAAGAAAGACTAATTCTGAATTATAAATCAAATTGAATTGTATGCCGGTAAAGATTCAAATGAATTTCATGCATATTGTTTGGTCCCTTTGGTGGTGCAGTCCTAGTGGTTTTGAATTATTTATGGGAAACCTTGTATTCTTTTGGTCGCTTTGATTGTGCATGTCCGTGGGTTTTCTGACGAGTGATTTATTCTAAATTCTAATTCTGATAGAATTCAATGCTTGAAAAGTTGTATTATTGTTCCTTCGGTGGTGCCTTTCTGTTGGTTTTTTGACGGATAGACTAATTCTGAATTCTATTTGCACTTGAATTCATTATGGTAAACATTATGTTTTTTTGTCCTTTTGATGGTCCTTGTCCCTTTGTCATTTGAAGAAAGACTAATTTTGGATTCTAATTCAAATTGAATTCCATGCGGGCAAAGATTCAAATGAATTTCATGTAGACAAACATCGTATTGTTTTGTCCCTTTGTTGGTGCATTCTTAGTGGTTTTGAATTATTTATGGGAAACATTGTATTCTTTTGGTCCCAAAGATATTTTAGAGGTTTATAAAGGTATATTAAAAGGTCAAGGGCATAAAGGACTATATGAAATCCTAACAACATCATGGCATGCTCAATTATCTCTTAACTTAGCTATGTTAAGCTCTTTAACCATTATTGTAGCTCACCATATGTATTCCATGCCCCCTGATCCATATATAGCTACTAATTATGGTACAGAACTGTCATTGTTCATGTCTGTTGATTTTTTAAAGAGAGACTTATTCTGAGTTCTAATTCTATTTGAATTCCATGCTGGAAAAGTTGTATTATTGTCCCTTCGGTTGTGCTTTTCTGTTGGTTGTTTGAAGGAAAGACTAATTCTGAATTCTAATTTGCATTTGAATTCATTATGGTAAACATTATCTTTTTTTTTTTGATTAGTAAATAAAACATGTATTAATCAAACATTTACAAAAGAATCACTAGGCATACCTAGGAGATATACAGAGATCAAGCACAGAAAGCAAAATAAGCTTATAAAGAAGCCTACACAAAAGCTTACAAAAGATGCTTACAAGAGAAGCCTAATATGGGGACAGAGGGCATACATTATTCTATATATTACAATCTGAATCTTCTTGACAAGACTGGAAGTAAGAACAGGGGCATGGTCAAACAATTTTTCTTTTCTAGCCATCCATATACTGTAAACTGAGCATGCTAGGGCAATCCTTTTGGCAATGGCTAGGGGCTAGTTCCTCTCACTTTTTGGGACCACTTGACTGCACTCTCAATTGTGTTCATCTATCTTCTGCAGCCAAGCCACCTTTTGATGGCTTCCCATGTTTCCTTGCTGATCTTGCATGAGAAGAAGAGGTGCTCTCTTGATTCCTCCTGCTCTTTACATAGGGGACAAAGCTTGTCATCTCCTTCCAACAGGAGTCTGTCCTTGGTGAGAAGCTTGTTCTGAATGGCCAGCCATAGGATAAAGGAGTATTTGGGGGGGGGGGGGGGGGGGCAGTGACCATACCAAACCATTGAAGCCCATCTGGCTTGTGACCTTTCTGCCTAATAGAGTTATAGACCTTCTTAATGCACAAATCATCCTGAACCTTTCATTCTAAAAGTCTATCCCTAGCCTGCAGAGTGGAGGATGATTGGGCAATAAGATCATCTCTAATCTCCAGAATTTTCTTCCAGAGTGGGGAACCATCCTTTCTTGCTATGATCTCCCAGATTGACCTGTTAGTGAGATAGTAATGTTGAACCCACTGGATCTATAGTGAGTCTTTCTTCATGTGGATGTTCCAAAGGACCCTGGTAAGGAGAGCTTTGTTCCAGGCTTTCAAGTCAACCAAGCCAAGCCCACCTTCTGATTTTGGTTTGCAGATATCAGCCCAGGCAACCAGAGCCTTCCTCATACCATTACTCTTACCATTCCAAAGAAATGTTCTACACATCCTAACAATTTTCTCCAGGATATTGCCAGGGATTGGGAAAATGGCCAGCCAGAAACACTCCACACCTTGAAGCACAGATTTGATTCACTCAATTCTGCCAGCATATGATAGGGAAGATCCAGCCCATATATTTATGTAGCCAGAGATTTTTTCAATGAGGGGGAAGTAGTGAGTAGCATTTAACCTTGCTGCAGCCAAAGGCACCCCCAGATATTTGAAGGGGAAGGATCCATCCTCCATTCCAGTGATCCTTCTGATTTCCAAAAGCTCTATAGCTTAGACTCCTGCATGAAATATATTTGATTTAGGCAGGCTGGCCTGCAGCCCAGAGCACTCACTGAAATGGTTGACACAGTTCATAATCTGCCTAACAGATCTACTATCCCCCTGGCAAACAGAATAAGGTCATCAGCAAAAGCCAGGTGAGTGATCTTGAGTTTATCACATTTTGGGTGGAATCTGAAACCATTCTCTTCTTTTAATCTCCCAAGGAGCCTAGACAAATACTCCACTACCAAGACAAACAAGTATGGGGAGAGGGGGTCTCATTGTCTGAGGCCTCTTTTACCAACAAAAAAACTATACAAGCTACCATTGATGGATAGAGAGTAGGCTGTGGTAGTAACACATTCCATGATCCATTTTCTACACTTATCAGGGAATCCAAGGCCCTCAATCAAGCTGTTCAGAAAATCCTATTCCACAGTGTCATAGACTTTTTTGAGGTCAATCTTGATCATGCATCTTGGAGAGATTCTCTTCCTACAATACTTCCTAAGCAGCTCTTGAATCAGGTATATGTTTTCAGCCATACTTCTAGCCTTGATGAAAGCTGACAATAATGCTCAAAATAGGAGATAACCTGGAAGCAAGGATCTTGGAAATGATCTTGTAAATCACATTGCAATAGGCTATAGGTCTGAAGTCCTCCACTTTAGTGGCCTGCTTTCCCTTAGGAATCAAGGCAAGGGATGTATGGTTAAGCTGTTTAAGGAGTCTCCCATTCAGGAAAAATTCCTGCACAGCCTCTATGACATCATGGCTGACCACATCCCAAGCTTTCTTGAAGAACCTTAATGTGTAGCCATCAGGACCAGGGGACTTATCATCCCCAATACTCCAAAGGGTACCCTTAATCTCCTCCACTGCGACTTCCCTAATCAGCTGTTCAGCTTGACTCTCTTGGATTGTGGGACCATCTCTGATAATTTCCTGATCAATAGGCCTGCTACTGGCTGAGGAGCCAATGAGGACCTTGTAGAACTTCAGTAACTCCTCAGCTACTTCAGCTTATGAGGAGGTCAGATCCCCTCTAGAGGACTCCACTGCAGCTATATGGTTCTTACTAGTCTTTCTTTTAACCAAGCCATGGAAAAATTTGGAGCCCCTATCACTATTCAGATGGTATCTGCATTTGGCTTGCTGGGAAAGGAAACTTCTCTCAGCTTCAGCAAGATTGAAGGCAATCAACTTCTGGCTAGCCACCAATGTTTGGAGTACAGAATCAGATGGATTGTCATGGAGTTCCCCTTGGAGGCTGGACAGCGTTGTGAAGCCTCAAGAGCTCTCTCTGAAATGTGACTGAAGTGTTTTTCATTATCTTTTTTTATCCCTTCGGTGGTCCATGTCCCTTTGTCATTTGAAGAAAGACTATTTCTGAATTCTAAATCAAATTGAATTCCATGCTGGTAAAGATTCAAATGAATTTCATGCATATTGTTTTGTCCCTTCGGTGGTGCATTCCTGGTGGTTTTGAATTATTTATGGAGAACATTGTATTCTTTTGGTCCCTTCGATTGTGCATGTCTGTGGGATTTCTGACGGAAGACTTATTCTAAATTCTAATTCTAATTGAATTCCATGTTGGAAAAGTTGTATTATTGTCCCTTCAGTGGTGCCTTTCTATTGGTTTTTTGTCGGAAAAACTAATTCTGAATTCTATTTGCACTTGAATTCATTATGGTAAACATTATATTTTTTTGTCCCTTCGGTGGTCCTTGTCCCTTTGTCATTTGAAGAAAGACTAATTATGAATTCTAATTCAAATTGAATTCTATGCTGGTAAAGATTCAAATGAATTTCATGCAGACAAACATCGTGTTGTTTTGTCCCTTCTGTGGTGCATTCCTGGTGGTTTTGAATTATTTATGGGAAACATTGTATTCTTTTGGTCCCAAAGATATTTTAGAGGTTCATAAAGGTACATTTATAGGTCAAGGCTATAAAAGACTATAATAAATCTTAACAACATCATGGCATGCTCAATTATCTCTTAACCTAGCTATGTTAGGCTCTTTAACCATTGTTGTAGCTTATCATATGTATTCCATGCCCCCTTATCCATATCTAGCTACTGATTATGGTATAGAACTGTCATTGTTCATGTCTGTTGGTTTTCTGAAGAGAGACTTATTTTGAGTTCTAATTCTAATTGACTTCTATGCTGGAAAAGTTGTATTATTGTCCCTTCGGTTGTGCTTTTCTGTTGGTTTTTTAAAGGAAAGACAATTCTGAATTTTAATTTACACTTGAATTCATTATGGTAAACATAATGTTTTTTGTCCCTTCGGTGGTCCTTGTCCCTTTGTTATTTGAAGAAAGACTAATTCTGAATTCTAAATCAAATTGAATTCAATGCTGGTAAAGATTCAATTGAATTTCATGCATATTGTTTTGTCCCTTCGGTGGTGCATTCTTGGTGGTTTTGAATTATTTGTGGGAAAGATTGTATTCTTTTGGTCCCTTCGATTGTGCATGTCCGTTGGTTTTCGGATGAGAGACTTATTCTAAATTCTAATTCTAATTGAATTCAATGCTAGAAAATTTATATTATTGTCCCTTCAGTGGTGCCTTTCTATTGGTTTTTTGAAGGAAAGACTAATTCCGAATTCTATATGCACTTGAATTCATTATGGTAAACATTATGTTTTTTTGTCCCTTTGGTGCCATTTGAAGAAAGACTAATTCTGAATTCTAAATCAAATTGAATTCCATGCTGGCAAAGATTCAAATGAATTTCATGCAAACAAACATCATAATATTTTGTCCCTTTGGTGATGCATTCCTGGTGGTTTTGAATTATTTATGGGAAGCATTGTATTCTTTTGGTCCCAAAGATATTTTAGAGGTTCATAAAGGTCCATTTACAGGTCAAGGCCATAAAGGGCTATATGAAATCCTAGCAACATCATGACATGCTCAATTATCTCTTAACCTATTAACCTAACTATGTTAGGCTCTTTAACCATTGTTATAGCTCACCATATGTATTCTGTGCCCCCTAATCTATATCTAGCTACTGATTATGGTACAGAACTGTCATTGTTCATGTCTGTTGGTTTTCTGAAGAGAGACTTATTCTGAGTTTTAATTCTAATAGAATTCCATGCTGGAAAGTTGTATTATTGTCCCTTCGGTTGTTCTTTTCTGTTGGTTTTTTTGAAGGAAAGACTAATTCTAAATTCTTATTTGCACTTGAATTCATTATGGCAAACATTATGTTTTTTTTGTTCCTTCCGTGGTCCTTGTCTCTTTGTCATTTGAAGAAAGACTAATTCTGAATTCTAAATCAAATTGAATGCCATGCTGGTAAAGATTCAAATGAATTTGATGCATATTGTTTTGTCCCTTCAGTGGTGCATTCCTGGTGGTTTTGAATTATTTATGGGAAACATTGTATTCTTTTGGTCCCTTCGATTATGCATGTTTGTGGGTTTTCTGACGGGAGACTTATTCTAAATTCTAATTCTAATTGAATTCTATGCTGAAAAAATCGTATTATTGTCCCGTTGGTGGTGCCTTTCTGTGGGTTTTTTTGTCGGAAACACTAATTCTGAGTTCTATTTGCACTTGAATTCATTATGGTAAATATTATGTTTTTTTGTCCCTTCGGTGGTCCTTGTCCCTTTGTCATTTGAAGAAAGACTAATTCTGAATTATAATTCAAATTGAATTCCATGTTGGCAAAGGTTCAAATGAATTTCATGCAGACAAACATCGTATTGTTTTGTCCCTTTCGGTGGTGCATTCCTGGTGGTTTTGAATTATTTATGGGAAACATTGTATTCTTTTGGTCCCAAAGATATTTTAGAGGTTCATAAATGTACATTTACAGGTCAACGCCATAAAGGACTATATGAAATCCTAACAACATCATGGCATGCTCAATTATCTCTTAACCTAGCTATGTTAGGCTCTTTAACCATTGTTGTAGCTCACCATATGTATTCCATGCCCCCTGATCCATATGTAGCTACTGATTATGGTTCAGAACTGTCATTGTTCATGTCTGTTGATTTTCTGAAAAGAGACTTATTCTTAGTTCTAATTCTAATTGAATTCCATGCTAGAAAAGTTGTATTATTGTCCCATCGGTTGTGCTTTTCTGTTAGTTTTTTGAAGGAAAGACTAATTTCGAAGTCTAATTTGCATTTGAATTCATTATGGTAAACATTATGTTTTTTTGTCCCTTCGGTGGTCCTTGTCCCATTGTCATTTGAAGAAAACTAATTCTGAATTCTAAATCAAATTGAATTCCATGTTGGTAAAGATTCAATTGAATTTCATGCATATTGTTTTGTCCCTTCGGTGGTGCATTCCTGGTGGTTTGAATTATTTGTGGGAAAGATTGTATTCTTTTGGTCCCTTGGATTGTGCATGTCCGTTTGTTTTCGGACAAAAGACTTATTCTAAATTCTAATTCTAATTGAATTCAATGCTAAAAAATTTGTATTATTGTCTCTTCGGTGGTGACTTTCTGTTGGTTTTTTGAAGGAAAGACTAATTCTGAATTCTATTTGCACTTAAATTCATTATGGTAAACATTATGTTTTTTTGTCCCTTCGGTGCCATTTGAAGAAAGACTAATTCTGAATTCTAAATCAAATTGAATTTCATGCTGGCAAAGATTCAAATGAATTTCATGCAAACAAACATCATAATTTTTTTGTCCCTTCGGTGGTGCATTCCTGGTGGTTTTGAATTATTTATGGGAAACACTGTATTCTTTTGGTCTCAAAGATATTTTAGAGGTTCATAAAGGTCCATTTACCAGTCAAGGCCATAAAGGACTATATGAAATCCTAACAACATCATGGCATGCTCAGTTATCTCTTAACCTAGCTATGTTAGGCTCTTTAAACCATTGTTGTAGCTCACCATATGTATTCCATGCCCCCTTATCCATATCTAGCTACTGATTATGGTACAGAACTATCATTGTTCATGTCTGTTGGTTGTCTGAAGAGAGACTTATTTTGAGCTCTAATTCTAATTGAATTCCATGCTGGAAAAGTTGTATTATTGTCCCTTCGGTTGTGCTTTTCTGTTGGTTTTTTGAAGGAAAGACTAATTCCGAATTCTATTTTGCTTTTGAATTCATTATGGTAAACATTATGTTTTTTTTGTCCCTTCGATGGTCCTTCTCCCTTTTTCATTTGAAAAAAGACTAATTCTAAATTCTAAATCAAATTGAATTCTATGCGGGCAACTATTGAAATGAATTCCATGCAGACAAACATCGTATTCTTTTGTCTTTTCGGTGGTGCATTCCTGGTGGTTTTATAAAGGAAACATCTTTTGAATTCTACATTCAATTGAATTATTTATGGAAAACATTGTATTCTTTTGGTCCATTTGATTGTGCCCGTATGTTGGTTTTCTTAAGGAAAAACTTCTTCTGAATTCTAATTCTAATTGAATTCCTTGTTGGGAAGGATTGTATTATTTTGTCCCTTTGGCGGTGCCTTTTTTAAGAAAAGACTAAGTATGAATTCTAATTGTAGTTGAATTCATTATGGAAAACAATGTTTCTTTTTGTTCCTTCGGTGGTCCCTGCCCCTTTGTTTTTGTGAAGAAAGAGTATTTCTGAATTCTATTTCTATTGAATTCTATGCTGACAAACATTGTATTCTTGACCCTTCGGTGGTGCCTGTCTGTTGGTTTTCTAAAGAAATACTTATTCTAAATTCTAATTGTAATTGAATTCCATGCTAGGAAGGATTGGATTATTTTCTCCCTTCGGTGGTTCCAGTCTGTTGGTTTTCTGAATGAATGATTAATTATGAATTCTAATAACAATTGAATTTATCATGGGAAACATTGTATTTTGTTATCCTTTCAGTGGTGCATGTCCCTTTGTTTTCTGAAGAAAGACTAATTCAGAATTCTAATTATAAATGATTTCCATGCTAGCAAAGATTTAAATGAATTTCATGCTGAAAAAGGTCATATTCTTTTGTCCCTTAGGTGGTGCTTTACGAGTAGTTTTATAAAGGAAAAACTTTTTGAATTCTAATTTCAATTGAAATATTTATGGAAAACAATGTACTCTATTAGTCCTTTCGGTGGTGCATTTATTTTGGTTTTTTGAAGGAAAGACTAATTCCAAATTCTAATTCAATTGAATTCATTATGGGAAACATTGTGGTTTTTTTCCTCTTCGGTGTTCCCCGTCCTTTTGTTTTCTGAAGAAAGACAATTCGGAATTCTAATTAAATTCCATGCTGGCAAAGATCCAAATGAATTTCATGCTGAAAAACATCGCATTCTTTTGTTCTTTCGTTGGTGCTTTCCTGGTGGTTTTTTGAAGGAAAGACTTGAAGTCTAATTTCAATTGAATTATTTATGAGAACCATTGTAGACTTTTGGTCCCTTTGGTGGTGCATGTCTGTGGTTTTCTGAAGAAATACTTATTCTGAATTCTAATTCTAAGTGAATTCCATGCTAGGAAAGATCGTATTATTTTGTCCTTTCGATGGTTCCAATCTGTTGGTTTCCAGAATGAATAATTAATTCTGAATTCTAATAGCAATTGAACTCATTATGGGAAACATTGTATTTTGCCATCCCTTCGGTGGTGCTTGTCCATTGGTTTTCTGAAAAAAGACTTATTCTGAATTCTAATTCTAATTGAATTCCATGCTTACAAAAATTGTATTATTTTGTCCATTTGGTAGTGCTTTTCATTTGGTTTTCTGAAGGAAAGACTAATTCTGAATTCTAATTGTAGTTAAATTCATCATAGGAAGCATTGTATTCTTTTGTTCTTTCGGTGGTGCCTTCCTGTTGGTTTTATGAAGTACAAAATTTTTGAATTCTAATTCTAATTGAATTCCATGCTGGAAAAGATTGTATTAGTTTGTTCCGTCGGTGATGCCTTTTTGTTGGTTTTTTTTTTATAGGGAAAGGCTAATTCTGAATTCTAATTGCAATTGAATTCATTATGGGAAACATTGTTTTTTTTTTTTGTCCTTTCAGTGGTCCCTACCCCTTTGTTTTCTAAAGAAAGACTTAATTCTGAATTCTAATTCTAATTCTAATTGAATTCTATGCTGGCAAACATCGTATTCTTTTGTCTCTTCAAAGGTGCCTTCCCGTTGGTTTCTGAAAGTAAGAGTTTTTGATTTCTAATTTCAGTTGACAAACATCGTATGCTGATAAACACCGTTTTCTTTTTATTCTATTTGAAATGCAGGAGCGCATACCATTGCAGTACAGAAGCATATTCTCTATCCATATTGGCCCACTAACGCCCTTTGTTTTCATTCATGCTTTCTTAACATAACTACGCCCATGTTAACTGAACAAGGCTACCTTGTCTGATGTATGTGGCTAAATAGTATAATCTTTATTATAATGTGATGATAAATTGGAAATTTTGAAGGTTTACCGCAATTTTGTATGCAGGTTTTTATAGCTTGTGGGGTTGATATAGCAGACCAATTAAAAAAAAGAAATTTTTTTGTTGGTGAAGCAGAAGACCTCTTCCACGAACCCAAGACTGGGCTGTGGTGAATTATGGAGAAACAAATCAACTTTGGCATTCCAATTGATACTGATAAGTTAGTTTCCTCTTCTTTTCTTACTTTTACTGTTACTGTTTAAATCTATTAGATTATTTATGTCCTTTACTTGATT
The DNA here is from genome assembly GCA_023935145.1 of Bretschneidera sinensis. Lineage (NCBI taxonomy): Eukaryota > Viridiplantae > Streptophyta > Magnoliopsida > Brassicales > Akaniaceae > Bretschneidera > Bretschneidera sinensis. Next base: position 34,706,214 of record CM043700.1, read on the forward strand.
CCTTGAAGATTGAAAAACTTCCTAATTCTATACTAGTCATTCTACTGTCAACTATATCATATGGCTTTATTCTACAATTTGAAGATCCCTTCGACCTGGGAATTTTAATTTGAGGAAGCTCTCTTTTTCTCCATTTGTAGATCTTTTTATGTTGGTGGTGCAGCGAGGAGGGCCAATAATATAAAATTTGCTCAGGTATTTTCAAAGTTATCAGTTGTGTATGTTCTTTGTACACAAATTATGATTTATTTTTGTTTTCTTATTGTTTTCCTTTAGTCAATCTGCTGAAGCTACAATCCAACTGTCCTCCCTATGTGTAAGCTTATTGAAAATAAAACAGTTTTGCAACATGTTTCTTTGTTGTCCCATTCTCAATAGGATGTGAAATGACGGTTACATAACATGAATTTGCTGATAAATTGCACAATACTTCTTTCATATAATGATTTTGGACTTCATTGGACACCACACTTGTCAAGGTGATATTTGTGCAGGCTTTAAGTTGAAATCTTTCTTTGAGAAGAAAATGATGGTGTTGCATTTCTCTTGAAATAGCATACTGTAGAGAACCACAACTGAGTTATTTCCTTCATATATCATTGCTTGAAATAGTACACCACTAAAACATATTTTCCATATAGTGCATTCCATTGTTTTCCTTTTTGATGCAACTGTCCACACTTTTGAGTTGGCATATTATCTCTTTCTCATCATATTAAGTTTAAATATTTTGGAAGTTTCATGGTTGTTCTATCCTTTTATTTTTTCCAGCACGACCAAGAAAAAGATATATGGACTTTTTAACTATTGGTTCTATTAAGTCAAAAGCATATTTTCAAAACTGTTTTTCTACTTCTAGTAAGTAGGGTTGAAATTTTATTTCCATGAGGAGATACTTCGGCTCTTAAAGAATTCTTGTTACTTCTGAATTTTAGTAGATATGAAAGGGATGTAATACATTTCATTGCAGTTGATTCAGGTATTTTGTTTTCTGTTAGTGAAAGCGAGAAGTTACAGATTGCTTGAAATTTAAATCTTTTGAAGTGAGATGTTTTCCTATATTTGTTATTGCTGATGGGGATGCATAAATGTAGTTTCAAGGTAGTATGTAGACTTTCAGAGGTACTGAATTGACTAATGATATGATAATCAACTGTGGTGTCTATAGAGTAGGCATGATGTGTAAGATGGGTCTTCTTTTTTTGGTACATTGGTGGGAGGGAGGTCGGATCCAGATCTCTTATATAGAGGATCCGGAAATAACTACTAAGCCAAAAGGCTCTGATCAAGATGAGTCTTTTTGCTTCAAAATAATCTGTGATAATGATACGATAATCATTTGTGGTGTAAATCGAGCCCACAAGATGTTTAAGGTGGGTGTTTTAACTTTATAATGTTATGTACACTATCTTTGAAGCAAAACACATGTAGTAAACAAAATATTCAAAGTGAAGTTAATTTAGTTAATGAGTCATTAATAATTCAATCTTCCTCAACTATGTTGTGGTGGATTCTTAAACAAAAGGAATGACAATAGCTAGTGTGTTTCAAGGACTTAGAAGTTTAGATGTGTCAACTACTTTAGGAAATAAAAAAATTATCATTTGGTGCTTTGATTATAAAATATAAATTTATAATCCATTTGAAGGTTTAATGCAATCAAAGTTGCTGTCAAAGGAAGCTACCTAACTAGACATTTGTTTAAAACCCCACTAAGTTTCAGTTTAGGCTCATTTTTTTGTCATTTGTTGTGAGTACCTAATATATATTGTGCAACACGTTCTTGAAGGTTATTCCATTTTCTTTTTACTTTATTTAAAACAGTATTACATAGAAATCAGAGTATAAAGCGAAATAAATTGTCAATGCAACAACTAATGTCATGTATTTTTATGTTATTAATATTTTAGGAAAAATTATCTAGATTAATCATAACTTCAACAACTAGAAGCATAGTGACATTGGCACTTATTCTTAAATTTTGGCATGTAGATACTTCTAAGAAGAAAGAAAGTTTGGCATGAAAATAATGTGGCTTACCCTTTGCTGAACAATAATATACATCTTGTGTTGGAGAAAATTTGAATTTTTTTTTGTTTTGTTTATATTGAAGGATGATTTCTTTATCATGTATTGTAGAGCTGGAACATCTCTTGTTCTTTTGTATAACATTTAGGAGGGTAAGCCGTTAAAGGGAAGGATAGGAAATTCCCTTTTGATAATCATCTGTTATTTGAAAGGGTAGCCTATCAAGGGGAAGAATGAGATGCTTCAATGCTCATAATGTTCATTGTAAAATTTTACTTTCTGTACTTTGATTCCACTCATTCCCAAGCATTGTTTTTTGCATTATAGACAAGTTTATACACAGTTAAATTTATTTAGAAAATTTGTCAATTTTATAGGTCTCGAGCAGATATTTCATCTTCAATACTTGGGTTGGAGGCTTTGGTAGGGAGCTTCGATGATTGCATGAGCATTCAAGGGTATTCCCTTCTCTCACTAAAAGTTAATTCTATAATTTCAATTTCTTGGTTGTTGTATAAACTTGATGCTTCCATTTAAAATACTTTGTTGTTTAAAGAGTTCAGGGTGTTGAATTATTGGATGATGATTTGATTATAACTTAGCGTCTGTTTGGTTCAGGATTATAGTGAGATATGATTAGGATTAACATATGATAGGATAAAGAGAGATTAAAGAGGTAACTTTAATCATATGTTTGGTTCACGAGATTGTTGGATTGAGGCTAAAGTGTGATAAGAAGTTTAATTACTAAAATATAAAATACACTATTACTAATCATCATTCTTATTAATCTCTAATTTCTTTACAAACACAAATTTAATTATTATTATTATATTTTTTTCTATTATAATTATTATAATAATAAATAATAATTATTATGAAATTATTACTTTTATCATCATAATTATAATAATTACTATTATAATTAATAATCAATATTATAAGCATTATTTTTATTATCATTAACATAATTATATTATATGATTATTATCAGTTTTATTATAATAATTATTATCGTTATTAATATAAATATGATAGTAATAATAGTTATTTACATTATCATTATTATAATTATTACTATTTAATTATTTTATCATAATCGTTAAAAGTATTATTACATTTACTATCATTATAATTATAATTATTTATTATTATTATAATTCCTATTTTAATATTAATAAATAGTAATTATTGTTATTATTATCATCATAATTATAATTATAATTATAATTATAATAATTATAATGATAATAATTATCATTATCATTATCATTATTATTAATATTATAAAAAATATAAGAAAATTATGATAATAATATTATGAAATACTATTATTATCAATATTATTATAAAAATACTTCGGTGGTTTTCTAAAGGAAATACAAATTCTGAATTCTAATTGCAATTGAATTCATTATGGGAAACATTGTATTTTTTCTCTTCGATGGTGCCTTTCATTCAGTTTTTTGAAGGAAGACCAATTATGAATTCTAATTGTAATTGGATTCATTATGGGAAACATTGTATTTTTTTGCCCCTTCGGTGATGTCTGTCCCTTTGTTTTTTGAAGAAAGACTAATTCTGAATTATAATTCTAATTGAATTTCATGCTGGCAAAGATTGTATTATTTTGTCCCTTCAGTGGTGCTTTTCAGTTGGTTTTACGAAGGAAAGATTGATTTTGAATTCTAATTGCAATTGAATTCATTCTTGAAAACATTATGTTTTTCTATCCCTTTGGTGGTGCTTGTCCCTTTGTTTTCTGAAGAAAGACTTGTTCTAAATTCTAATTCTAATTGAATTCCATGCTAGCCAAGATTGTATTATTTTGTCCCTTCGTTGGTGCTAGGTCATTGTACTAATTCTAAATTCTAGGCGCAATTGAATTCCATCCCGACAAACATTATACTTTTTTGTCCCTTCATAATGCCTTTTCGCTGGCTTTTTGAAAGAAAAAATAATTTTGAATTCTAGTTGCAAATGAATTCAATGCTTAGGAACATTATATTCTTGTCCCTTCGGTGGTGCCTTTCAGTTGGTTTTCTGAAGGCTGAAGGAAAGTCTTATTCTGAATTCTAATTGAATTCCTTGTTGAGAAAGATTGTATTATTTTGTGCCTTCGGTGGTTCCTTTCTGTTGGTTTTCTGAAGAAAGACTAATTCAGAATTCTAATTCTAATTGAATTCCATATTGGCAAGGATTCAAATGAATTCCATGTTAACATTGTATTCTTGTCCTTTCGGTGCACCTTCCTGTTGGTTTTATGCAGGAAAGACTTTTTGAATTCTAATTATAGCTGAATTCATTTGAGAAACATTGTTTTTTTTTTTTTTGTACCTTTGGTGGTCCATGTCCCTTTGTTTTTTGAAGAAAGATCAACTCAGAATTCTAATTCTATCTGAATTCCATGTTAGCAAAGATTCAAATGATTTTCATGTTGACAAACATCGTATTCTTTGGTCATTTCGGTGGTGCCTTCCTGTTGGTTTTCTAAAGGAAAGACTTTTTTTTTTAATTTTAATTTCAATTTAATTATTTATGGGAAACATTGTATTGTTTTGGTTGACAAACATTGTATTGTTTTGGTCCCTTTAGCTGCAACTATCTGTTGGTTTTCTGAAGAAAGACTTATTTGAATTCTAATTCTAATTGAATTCCATGTTAGGAAAGATTGTATTATTTTATTCTTTCGGTGGTTCCATTTTGTTGGTTTTTTTGAATTCATTATGGGAAACAATGTATTTTTTTTATCCCTTTAGTGCTGCCTATCCGTTGGTTTTATGAAGAAAGACTTATTCTGAATTCTAATTGAATTCAATGCTTGTAAAGGTTGTATTATTTTGTTCATTTGGTGGTGCTTTTCATTTGATTTTCTAAAGAAAAGATTAATTCTGAATTCTAATTGCAATTAAATTCATTATGGGAAAAATTATGTTTTTTTGTCCCTTAAGTGGTGTTTGTCCCTTTGTTTTTTGAATAAAGGCTAATTCAGAATTCTAATTCTAATTGTATTATGTGCTAGCAAGGATTCAAATGAATTCGATGTTGACAAACATTGTATTATTTTGTCCCTTCGGTGGTGCCTTCTTGCTGGTTTTATGAAGGGAAGACATTTTGAATTCTAATTTCAAATGAACTATTTATGGGAAACATTGTATTCTATTGGTCCCTTCTGTTAGTTTTTTGCATAAAGGTTTATTTTTAATTCTAATTCTAATTTTAATTGAATTCTATGTTGGGAGAGATTGTATTATTTTGTCTCTTCGGTGGTGCCTTTCAGTTGGCTTTCTAAAGAAAAGACAAATTATGAATTCTAATTGCAGTTGAATTCATTATGGGATACATTTTTTTTTTGTCCATTTGGTGGTCCCCGTTTCTTGTTTTTTGAAGAAAATTTAATTCTGAATTCTAAATCTAATTGAATTTCGTACTGGAAAAGATTCAAATGAATTCCATGCTGACAAACATCATATTTTTTTTGTCCCTACGACGACGGTGCCTTCCTGGTGGGGTTTTATGAAGGAAACATTGTTTGAATTCTAATTTCAATTGAATTATTTATGGGAAACATTGTATTCTTTTGGTCCCTTCGATTGTGCATGTCTGTTGGTTTTCTGACGAGAAACTTATTCTGAATTCTAATTCTAATTGAATTCCATGCTGGAAAAGTTGTATTATTGTCCCTTTGGTGGTGCTTTTCTGTTGTTTTTTTTGAAGGGAAGACTAATTCTGAATTCTATTTGCACTTGAATTCATTATGGTAAACATTATGTTTTTTTTGTCCCTTCGGTGGTCCTTGTCCCTTTGTCATTTGAAGAAAGACTAATTCTGAATTTTAAATCAAATTGAATTCCATCCTGTAAAGATTCAAATGAATTTCATGCATATAAACATCGTATTGTTTTGTCCCTTCGGTGGTGCATTCCTGGTGGTTTTGAATTATTTATGGGAAACATTGTATTCTTTTGGTTCCAAAGATATTTTAGAGGTTCATAAAGGTCCATTTACAGGTCAAGGCCATAAAGGACTATATGGAATCCTAACAACATCATGACATGCTCAATTATCTCTTAACCTAGCTATGTTAGGCTCTTTAACCATTGTTGTAGCTCACCATATGTATTCAATGCTCCCTTATCCATATCTAGCTACTGATTATGGTACAAAACTGTCGTTGTTCATGTCTGTTGGTTTTCTGAAGAGAGACTTATTCTGAGTTCTAATTCTAATTGAATTCCGTGCTGGAAAAGTTGTATTATTGTCCCTTCGGTTGTGCTTTTCTGTTGGTGTTTTGAAGGAAAGACTAATTCCGAATTCTAATTTGCACCTGAATTCATTATGGTAAACATTATGTTTTTTTGTCCCTTCGGTGGTCCTTGTCCCTTTGTCATTTGAAAAAAAGACTAATTCTAAATTCTAAATTAAATTGAATTTCATGCAAACAAACATCGTATTCTTTTGTCCTTTCAGTGGTGCATTCCTAGTGATTTTATGAAGGAAACATCTTTTGGATTCTACTTTCAATTGAATTATTTATGGAAAATATTGTTTTCTTTTGGTCCATTCGATTGTGCCCGTATGTTGGCTTTCTAAAAGAAAGACTTATTCTGAATTCTAATTCTAATTCTAATTTAATTCCTTGTTGGGAAGGATTGTTTTATTTTGTTCCTTTAGACATTTAGAAAAACTTATTATAGAATTTACTCAACAAGCTTTCCCAAGATGTAATAGACCCGAGCGTGCTGGAATCCAACCATGCCCTAGCTTTATCGTGAAGAGAAAAAGGGAAAAGTCTAAGATGGACCGACTCATCAGAGAAGTTATGAAACTTGAATGTGGCACAAATATCTTTGAACTTCTTCACATGGCTGTAAGGATTTTCAAGATCCAAGCCATGAAATGAGGGTAGGAGTTGGATGACATGTGGCTTTAGATCAAAATGGGTAGTATTAGTTGGTGGCAACACTATACAAGAAGGAGAGTTAATTGCAACGGGAGCGAACAAATCCCTAAGGGATGTAGTGAAGTCCATGTTCCAAGCTCTAGGTTGCTCTACATTCTCCGGTTGATTTGCATTCCTTAAATTGTCCCCAATCTCAATTGTCTCTCTCTCAACAAGTGCTCTCTTATTTCTCCTAAGAGTTCTTTCTATTTCGGGATCTAAAGGTATCAACTCTAAGTTCAGGGATCTCCGACCAAGCATACACCACACAAAAAGCAATAAAATAAACTAACTAGCAGAAACAAAACAATAAAATAAAATACAAATAACAATAAAATAAAATAAAATAAATACAAAAACAAAAAACACAATACTCACAAATTGGGCTAACAAAAATTAGCAAATTTTTTTTTCTTAACTGCTGTCGATTTGCTGATGCTGTCTGCGGAGATGCGCTCGAGCATAGGTAAAATGTGATTCGAAAAACTGCAAAAACAGATCAAACACAATTTTTTTTTTTATGTATATATATATTTTTTATTTTTTTTATGGGAAATTGTAAATAGAAACAAATAAACTAGAATAAAATTGCAAAAAGAAAAATAAAATAAAAACACTAACTAAACTAGTAGAAAAATAAAATTAATTAAGACAAAAATTTAATTTTCACAAACAAAACAAATCCACGGCAATTGCGCCAAAAACTTGTTGGTAGTTTTAAATTACTTGAAAGCGCATGAGTCGTTTGCAATATAGTGTGTGCAAGTGCGAGGTCGAATCCATAGGGAATTGCATCTTGAAAATAGATTTTTATCTAAACTAAACCTATTTTAACCTAGTTCTGAATTTCGAACTATGTCGTGCAAAGAATATAAACTAAACTAAATTGATTTAAAACAAATGACAAAAACACTAAGGTTTCTAAATCCACCCCACCAAATTAAAGCATATATTTTCATGATTTTTATTCCTACAACCAACAAGCAATTACATCCTATGTATGTTCTATATAAAAGTAATTTATCAAATAATTCAATGAATCCATCGATATACAATCACAACGAATATTCTAATTAAATCAAATCATCCAATGTATCCGTTTAATTTACAAATCACAGTGGATATCTGATTTAATTTGAATGATTCGATGTATCCGTCGGATGAAACACATCAAATATCCAATTTGAATAGTTTATAAACAAAACAATCAATCATAAGAATTTACTCAAACAATTGATTTGAAATAGAACATCAATACAAAAATGTCAGAATCGTGCGAACATATATGAAAATATAATGCTAATCAATGGCGAGGCTTCATCTTCAACCTTAGATGAAGATTTTAGCCTCTCTTGATTATGAAAATAAATTTCACAATTAAAGTGCTAAATATTAAACTTTAGAACACAAAAGAAATAAATTAAAGCTGAAAATACATTGGGAGAGGAATTACACTTGCAACTCATCTCTTTGTTTTTTCGTCTTTTTGTTTTTGCTGTGCGGCGCACTCCCCCCTTGATAGCAAATCCTTCGAGATCCACACACTTGAAGATGCAGTGAAATGGACCTTTTATAGGGAAACTCCATGAGTGCAATGTATTTCCAACGATGTGGGATGTAGAATGTGTTTCCAACCGATGTGGGATGTGGGATGTAGAATGTGTTTCCAATCGATGTGAGATATGGGATTTAAGCCTTCACATTTTTCTCTTTAAGTCAGATAATTCCATAATGCTCCAAAAACCTAGGAAAACACAGTAAACACAGAAAGGAGATAAAATATGATGAAATAACACAAACTAAGAGCTTAACAAATATAAATTAAGGGTCAGGCCTCGGTATATCCTCTTAGGTTGGCTTTTGTAACATTTTAGTAGGCTGTAACTTTGGTTATCTTGCTACTGAGGTCTTAGAGAACTAGCTATCCATGCACTCGACGACATGTTGTGTATCTAGGAAAATTTTACCTCATTTGTTTTGGTACCACTATTGTTGGCACCATTATTCTTCATGACATCTTCCTTCCATCTTTTCGATTTTTCCTTCAAAAATGACATCTTCTACCTGAGTACTCGAATCAATAAATTGCTTAAAACTAGTGATGGAATGGCGAACATCTTTTCATGGTACACATGATGTAAATTTCTCATCGCTATTCTGACTTGGTCTTTCTCTACAAGTGTTGAGGCCATCTTTGCTGCCTTGCCTCACCAGTAAGAGATAATATCCGAAAAGGTCTCATTGAGATTTTGCTTGGTTGTCACAAAGTCCTTTATAGTGATATCCAATTGAGTGTTATATGCATACCGAGCCACGAATGGTTGAGCCATACCCTCTCATTCTTTCAAAGTGTTGGTGATGCCTTTCCTATTTTTGTATTTGGCTTAATTTGAGTTTAAGCTTAAACTCCAAGAATGTTACAAGATTTGTAACTAAATAAAGTAAGAGAAAGTATGAGATTTTCATTGAATGAATTTGTGTTCCTTAATACAAGTCATTTTTATACTAGTTATAGACTACTTAGCCAATCAATTAGTAGTTACACAAGTTGTTATAATCTATTTTGACATTAACATTTGTATAACTAACTAACTAACTAACTTCTTCTTATACTTATCTTTACTCTTCTCTTTATCTAGTATGTCAAGCTGATGTGTCTATAATCCTTGAAGCCCTAGTGATCTTCTAGGCCTTATAACAGTTGTCATTGCATCATTCTCTACTCCTGCTGTATTACTCCATTTTGCTACCTCCTTCAAGCCTTAAAGGTCCTTTCTATTTTCTTTGTTTATACCTGCATCAATATTTCCCCCATTGAGAGTCATCTTTTCCTCGAGGTGGAATTATGGAAAGGTTTTTTTAAAGTCAGAAGAAAACTCCCATGTAGCCTCTTCTAAGGGAAGACCCCCCATTGAATCAACCACTAAAGGACCTAGTTACCTTTCTTCAAGATTTGTCTATTTGCTACTATAGCTAGAGGTTTGAAAATTGGATGACCTTCCTAATTACATGCAGGTAAAGCATATGGCAAAATTCTTTCATCTATTCCTTTATATCCTTTTAGCAATGAGACATGAAAAACATTATGTATTTTTACATCCTGTGGCAGCTAGAGTTTATAAGCAACTTTGCCAATCTGTTTGATAATAGGGAAAGGCCTAAAGAATCTTCTCCCCAACTTGTTACACTATCTAGTAGCTACAAAAACCTATCTATAAGGTTGAAACTTAAATAGGACCAACTCACCAACCTTAAAGGACTAATCCTTCCAATGTTTATCAGCTGCAACTTTCACTTATGCTTGAGTCTTGTATAGATGGTGCTTCGGTAGATGAAGAATTTTAGTTTTGTCCCCCAAGTCTTGATCAATACTGGATAAGATACTCTCTCCTCTTGAATATGATGCAATGTTAGGAGGTTTTCTACCAAAAACCACTTCAAAAGGAGATATGCCAATAAAAGAATGAAAAAGGAATGTTATAGTGAAATTCTGTCCAACATAAGAATTTAGGCTATCTCCCAGGGCTATCACTCATAAAACACCTTAATTATTGCTCCAAAGATATGTTAACTACCCCAGCTATTCACAAAATATGAGAAACTGATGAATAATCATGTGCTTCCGGAAGAAATCAAAGAATTTCTTGGGAATCCTACAAGACCCATTCGTTCTTTTTTCTCTGATAGATGGTCCGAACTTCATCTGGGTTTGAATCCTACTGAGAGGTCCACCAGGGATCAGAAATTGTTGAAGAAAGAATAAGATATTTCTTTTGTCCCTTCTAGGCGATCAAAAAATAAAGAAATAGTTAATATATTCAAGATAATTATGTATTTACAAACTACCATCTTAATTCATCCTATTTCATCAGATCTGGGATGTGATATGGTTACAAAGGATGAACTAGATATGGACAGTTCCAATAAGATTTCATTCTTGAACAAAAATCCACTTTTTTTGATTTATTTCATCTATTCCATGACCAGAACAGGAGGGATACACGTTACACCACAATTTTGAATCAGAAGAGAGATTTCAAGAAATGGCAGATCTATTCACTCTACCAATAACCAAGCCGGATCTAGTGTATCATAAGAGATTTGTCTTTTCTATTGATTCCAACAGACTAGATCAAAAATAATTCTTGAATGAGGTATTCAACTCTAAAGATGAATTGAAAAAGAAATCTTTATTAGTTCTACCCAGTGTTTTCATGGGCGTTCTTGGGACTCGCCTGGGGCACGCCTAGGGGCGAGGCGAAGCAAAAACACTTCGGTGCGCCTGAAGTTAGGCGTTTCTTTCCTGGGGCATTTGGTTTTTTGTTTGGGACGTATGCTCGGGTGCCCAGGGGGGCAAAAATTATGCCTCGAGTGCACTCCCCGTGAAGTTTTTTTAAAAAACTTAAAATTTAGGAAAAAATACAAGTTAAAGGCTCGAACCTAAGACCTAATGAGTGTCATAGGTATTAAAAACTAAACTAGTGTTCTTGTTGTGACATTATTACACTTTATAAGTATATAATACATGTTATCTAGTTTAATAATAATTACAAACTATTTAATTAATCAGTTAGAAGTTACAACAATATAGAAATATAAGTTATACTTCATATAATTTATATATAAATATACTAATATTTATAAAATTATAATTATCATAGTATAAAGAGCTAGTAAAGTATTAAACTTTGATAAAAATGAATGAATTAATTAATTCAAATTTAAATTATTTTTTATTTTATTATTCTAATTAATTAATTACTATTATTTTATTAAAATTTTGAAACTCCCCAGCGTATTCGAAAGACTTACACCCTAACGCCTCGAAGCAAAACACCTTGCCCAATGTCTTCGCCTCTGAAAACACTGGTTCTACCTCCTATTTTTTATGAAGAAAATGAATTTTTTTATCGAAGGATCAGAAAAAATGGGTCCAGATCTCTTACAGGAATGATTTGGAAGATCCAAAACAAAAAATAGTGGTATTTTCTAGCAACAACATAATAAAGGCAGTCAAACAATATTGATTGATCCAAAATCGGATTCAAATCCAAAATAGCACCTATAGGTACATAAGAAATGAATTGAATCGATTCTTTTTTTATTGCAACTTCGAATATTGAATTCAAAGAGATCAAATAGGAAATGATACTTTAAATCATAGAACTATAATGAAATATACGATTAACCAATATTTATCGAATTTGAAAAGCACCCAGAAGAAATGGTTCGATCCCCTTATTTTTATTTCTCGAACCAAAAGACCTATAAATCAAGATCCTAATGCATATAGATACAAATGGTCCAATGGGAGCAAGAATTTCTAGGAGAATTTGGAACATTTCGTTTATAAGCAGAAGAGCCGTTTTCAAGTAATGTTTGATCGATTATGTATTAATCAATATTCGATTGATTGATATGAGGTTATTGAAAAAAAAAATTTGTCTAAGTCACTTCATTTCTTTTTGTCCAAGTTACTTCTTTTTTTTGTCCAAGTTACTTCTCTTTTTGTCTAACTCACTTCCTCTTTTCTTTATGAGTTTCGAGAATATCCCCATTCATAGGTCTAAAATCCACATTTATGAATTGAAAGGTCCGAATGATCGACTCTGCAATCAGTTGTTAGAATCAATAGGTTTTCAAATCATTCATTTGAAAAAATTGAAACCTTTTTCATTGGATGATCATAATACTTCTCAAAAATTGAAATTCTTGATCAATGGAGGAACAGTATCACCATTTTTGTTCAATAAGATACCAAAGTGGATGATTGACTCATTTCATACTAGAAAGAATTGTAGGAAGTCTTTTGATAACACAGATTCCTATTTCTCAATGATATCCCACGATCAAGACGATTGGCTGAATCCCGTGAAACCATTTCATAGAAGTTCATTGATATATTCTTTTTATAAGCAAATCAACTTCGATTCTTGAAAAATCCGCATCATTTCTGCTTCTATTGTAACAAAAGATTCCCTTTTTATATGGAAAAGACCCGTATCAATAATTATGATTTTACGTATGGACAATTCTTCAATATCTTGTTCATTTGCAACAAAATATTTTCTTTGTGCGATGGTAAAAAAACATGTTTGCTTGGAGAGAGATATTATTTTACCTTCTCTAATCGAGTCACAAGTATCTAACATATTCATATCAAAAGATTTTCCATAAAGTGGTGATGAAAGGTATAACTTGTAAAAATCTTTCCATTTTGCAATATGATCCAATCCATTAGTTCCATTAGCTATTTACTCATTGCAGACATTTCTGGAACACCTCTCACAGAGAGACAAATAGTCAATTTTGAAAGAACTTATTCTCAACCTCTTTCAGATATGAATCTATTTGACTCAGAAGAGAAGAACTTGCATCAGTATCTCAATTTCAATTCAAACATAGTTTGATTCACACTCCATGTTCTGAGAAAGATTTACCATATGAAAAGATGAAAAAACAGAGTATTTGTCTAAAGAAATGCATTGAGAAAGGGCAGATGGATAGAACTTTTCAACGAGATAGTGCTTTTTCAACTCTTTCAAAATGGAATCTATTCCAAACATATCTGCCATGGTTCCTTACTTCAACAGGGTACAAATATCTAAATTTGGGGATATTGCGAAATCACATCCCCAGGACTTGAACTCTTTATTGAAGAAGGTATAATTTTGGTGCCGTTTTGGTATATTAGCCTCAATTTTGACATTTGGTTGCTTTTCAAATGGTTTTGCATGTGTTATTCAATTAGTTGTCTCTAGTGTTGCTTGACTTGTTATTTGATAATTTTCCATCTCTCCTTTTTTTTCCTTCCCCATTTTTTCCTGGGTCTGTTAGTAAGTTTTAACTGATGGTGTGTTTTTGCTAAAGAGTTTCATAACATTACTTAAGATTGTCTGTAAGTACAATCCTTTTGCAGTCATAATTATCAGTTGAAAGAAATATCAGAAGTAGTGATGCAGTGAATGGCCAAAGTTCTCAATTTTGATTTATAGGTTATTTGGCGATGGGGTGAGGACAGGTGTTATATGTGTGTCGCTCACTTTATTTACACAATTGGGTTTGCTGATGATGCTATTTGAAGTATGGCTAGAGGCTCTCTTGATACTTCAATATGTTGACTAAGGTTCTAAGTAAGATAACCTGTTCTTCTTACCATAGTAAACAAGGCAGAGTATGCACAGGCAGATAGACTGCATACACAGCTATATTAATGTTTGAGGCTTTAGAGAAATTAATTGATCATGCTCATGAAGTCTGGATATTATAGGTTTTGGACTCTTGGTTGCTATTTTCTTTCTTAAAAGGTCGAGTGATTCACTGAAGTTGATTGTTGATTTTAGCCCTCAATTGACTGGTTTCAATCTAGCTGAAACTTCTCCCATGCACTTACTTTTAAGAGCTTAATGAAAACTATGCTTAGTAACTGTGATACTTAAGAGGGGGGGGGGGGGGGAATCACATTGTATCACTAAGTAAGATCTACTATTTAGTTGATAATTAGAGACTCAGTTGGTACTTTAATCTCAATTGAAATGAGATCAAGTTAAAAATTTAAGTGAAGCTCAACTTTTTTTAGCCTTACTTTATGGGTTGGTAATTTGGAGCATTTGTATGGAGATTTCCATGCCCACTTTGTGTTCATAGCTTTGGGTTTTGAGGTGTGTGTAAGTGTTTTAACAATAAAATAAAATAAAAAACTCTTCTTAACCTTACTTTAGTTAGGTCCAGTTTGGCCTAAGTATAGTTTCAGTTTATGGCTTATGGCTATCAAAATGGTTTTTGGAACAGTTTTGGATAAAATAACTGTGGAGCCAAAAACTATTTTATGTTTGATAAAATAATTGTGAAAATAGTTGTACCAACTTTCTTAGAAACATATGAAACTATTTTATCTTTGGTAAAACAACTGTGAAAACATTCGTATAGACTTTCTTAAAAACTCTTTTTTTAGCTTTTGATTCTTTTCGGAAACCTTTTTTGGGGTGTTTGGCCTAGCTTCTATTTATAGGAAACAAAAATCATTTTATAAACTTTTCTAAATGGGACGTGATGGGTGTAGTTCTTTTCTCTACCCATGATTGAAACATTGTTAAGATGATTAATATCACATAAACTTGATCATATTGGCTATGTGTTTTTGGCTTTATTTTGTAGTTCTTTTTTTATCTTTAGTATTAACATATCTTTGAATTGTTTTCCTAAGTATTGATTTTTTGTTTTCTTTCTGGAACGGACTTGTTAATTTTCCGACTTTGTTAATTTCTTTTATATCATCATCTGACTTAACTTTACTATTGTGTGAAATTAGGTTTCCCAGTATCTTCGTAGTAAAAATTAGGATACAAGGGTCGTTGCTGCTCATGCCATCGGGGCTATTGCTCAAAATGTTAAGCACATGTCTTTGACTGAACTATTTACTTCTGTTGACATGAAAATGTCTTAGGCTGGGATATCTGGTATTGTTGAAGACGTGGTGGCATGGCCTAATTTTCATTCTAAAATTTCTTCAAGTGTTTCATTTAGAAGGTTGTTAATGGTTTCTGTTTATCTTACTGCACCTGTGTCTTTATTGGACATTTTTATCCATTACCTATGTGTTCATGAGTGTTTAGGTGTTATTGTCATTGGTTAAAATTGGTTCTTTCTAATTGTTCATTATTGTGGTAACAGCTTTGATATCAACAAGGTGTTGGAATTTGGTGCTTTGTTGGTATCTGGAGGGCAGGTAAAATAATTCATCTCTGTTTATTAGTTTATAGTTATTTGAAGTATGTTTGCTAACTTGGGACTATCTGGAGGGCCCTAACTTGTGACTGTCCAATATAGTCCCACCACAGAAAAAGCCAAATCTCATAATTGTCTCACCTAAGGGCGCCAAAGCAAAAGATGGACTGTTTCAATTTCTTCTTTTAACGGCTAACATCTATTTAATTAAATCAACCTTGATTGGATCCCAAGTCTTCCAAATTGCTTTCCAAAGGAAATTTGTTTCCTTCTCCCCTTGATTTTACTTGAATGAAGAGCTCAATGCAAGATTTACCTTTGAAAATCCCATCATCCTATAACTCCAACATCACTGTCTGCTCTTGTAAAAAAATCTAGAGAGCTCCTCAATTTCCTAACCTTAAGCATTGCGGGTGAAAGCCTCACTCGAAGCTCTTATGCCATCACTCTTAACCAAAACCTCCTAATTTCTTTCCAAAGAGAAAAGGGATGGAAATTGGGACTTGAGAGGATATCTGCATATTAAGTGTCATTCCAAAAGCTAATAGAATGCCTTCTTATCCACCTCAAACCAAACCAAAGACAAGAACATATCACAACCTTTTCCAAATGCCCACACCATAAGGATCTCTCCCTTTCTTAGAAAGCCATCCATTATGTACGCTATTGTACTTATCAACCACTAATCTCCAAAGCCATTTCCTGAGAAGTGTTTTCTTAAATAAAATAAGAGATTTGATACCCTATGCCACCATACTCAATAGGTTGCTTCACTATCTTCCAATTTACCAAGTGAAGTTTATGTCTCTCCCCCACATATTTCGTAGAAAATCTTTTTTGGATGTCCTCCAATCTTATAGCAATTGGAGAAGGAATGGTAAACATGGACATAAAGTAGATGGGAAGCTTGGAAAGGATGCTATTAGAGTGAGTCTCCCTCCCTCTGAAAGATAAAATCTCTTCGACCTGGTAAGCTGCTATTCAAACTTTGCAACAATGGGGCCATAGCACCCAATGGTAATCCTAGATAAATTAAGGGAGGTCCCCAACACAGCAACCCGAAGTACTAGCCAAATGACTACCATACACACCATCACCATAAGGAATAAGCTAACTCTTCCCTAAATTAACCTTCAACTCGGCCACTGTTTATGCATATAGGAATGCATTTTAGATTTATAATTTGATAGTCATCCACCCCACACAAACTGTAGTATCATCGGCAAAAATAAAATGAGAAATCATCACCTTATCTTTCCTAGCTCTCACCTTAAAGCTACTAAGAAGACTTTCTGCAAGGCATTCGACAACATCTTACTAAGAACTCCTTCACTAAGGTAAATAAGAGAAGGCTCTTTGGTGAAGTCCTCTTCATGCCTTGAAATATGTGGAAGAGTTTTTATTAACAATAATGGAGAAAGAGGTTGAAGAATTGCATTTTTTAATCCACGTGCATAGAAGCTCATCAAAGCCTATCCTTTAAAGGACTCATAGTTATTGGGATCTTTATATCCCCTTGGAATCATGATATGGATCTTACATTTCGATTTGCGGTGCATTCACGCATCAGATCCTTAAAATTGACCTTTCGGCAAGGCGCTCAACAACATCTTACTAAGAACTCTTGCATTAAGGTGCTTATAAGAAAAAAGAACTCTTACATTAAGGTAAACATGAGAGGGGATAAAGGATCTCCTTGGTGAAATCCTCTTGATGCCTTGAAATATGTGGAAGGGTTTTTATTAACAATAATGGAGAAAAAAGTAGAAGAAATGCATTTCTTATTCCACTTGCACAAAAGCTCACCAAAGACCATCCTTTGAAGGACTCATAGTTATTGGGATCCTATAGCCTCCTTGGAACCGCGATCCAAATCCTACATTCCGATTTTTACAATTATTTTTGGAATAAGATTACACTATCCTTTACTGTATTGTATGTGCAAAAATAGTGACAGGGAGTTTCTTTTATAGCATTCTGCTACTACTATGAAACTATTGTCTGTTTTGCAAAAATGATTAGTATCACATGCTGGTTATTGGGAAGAACATGGAGTCTGTGGTATGAATTAAATTTTTTTTTGTTTGAGAGGTTGAATTATGATGCATTGGCTTGAAGGTCTTTGATCCTTGCTTACAAATCTCTTTTTCCTTTCAAATACTTCATGTATCATTTTTTTATGCCTGTGGTGTGAATTAAATAGCTTTCTGTTTAAGAGGTTGAATTATGATGCATTGACTTAAAGGTCTTTGATCCTTGCTTGCATCTCTCTTTTTCCTTTCAAAAGCATCATATACCACTTTTTATCAACATTTGGTGGATGATTTATGCTTTAGGACATAATGTTTTCACCTTTCCTCTCTTTTTATTTTTAGGGTTTTCCTACTATACATTCTCTATGCTTGGTTGCACCACTTTTGTCCTTTGTCCATAAAATTAAACTCAAGAAATTATTATATAATCTCCTTACTTCTTAAATATTTGGCTTTAACCTTGATCATTTTGAAGCTTTAGACTGTCTTTTTTAAGATGGCTTTGGGTTTGATCTTATGAAAAATAATCTTGTTTCCTTTCACTAATAAGTTGTTATTTTGAAGATTAGTTAGCATTCACTGAATTGATAATGAAGACAGCATCTTCGAATGATCATTTTGTAATGGGAAATAATGGATGGTCTGACATGCCATATGGACTTTGATTTATTATGTCCTTGCTTAGGAGTGACTAGCCTTGAAATAGTCTCGTTGGATATGTACTGTGTGCTATGTATGACATAGTTGAGATTGCTTGGAACAATTAGAGAGCTTTGTGAATCTTCACTACTAATTCTAATGTCCCTTAATGTTAACCTTTTTGATAAATTATGGGCCTCTAATTATAAAAGTAAAGTATAAAGAATTAATTGAGCCATTTTCCATCAGCTTAAGCTTTTGGGATAATTGGTAACTCAACTTTTTCTTCACATGGTATCAGAGCTCCAAGTTGTTCCCCTTTCATTTAATATTTGACCCAGTTCTTTGCCTTTTGACATTTGGGTTTCCTTTCATTGTGGGTTTTAGTGCAAAACATTTAATTCTTCCGTTGGCTTGCACGTTCACACTCAATGCTGGTTTACGTTCACATTCAAAGCTGGTTTACGTTCACACTCAAAGCTAAGCTTATAAATAGGCATTGAAACCTTGGTTTCAATAACACAGAAGAAGATAGTGAGATACAGAGTGTCTTGTAAAATCAAGTGAGTGGCTTTTGTAACAGAGCACTGCTATGATTTTCTCTGGGCTTTTGCCAACTAATAAAATACTTTGGGTGTGGGTCCGAGGAGTAGGCTCATTGCCGAATCTCGTTAAATCTCTTTGTTTAATTCTTTGTGTGTGCGTGTTGTTCGAATTCTTGCTATTTCCTTAACAACTAGTATCAGAGTGTTTGGTGATAAATTTCTGTCTATTTTTTTGTGAAGTTACTATTCACATGAATAGTGAATTTCACAAATAGTGAAAATTTTCCAGTGGTACCGATTCATCGGCAACAGTGTTCTAAATACACGGAGGTTCGCAGGAATTGTCAGAAACAATCCTGAGCTCTAATATTTGAGTGGGAGCAATGGCGGACGAAGGTAAAGCAAGGATCGAGAAGTTCAATGGAGCAAACTTCGGTTTGTGGAATATGCAAATAGAGGATTATCTTTACCAAAAAGACCTCTATCTTCCTCTTGGCGGCAAAACAAAGAAACCACAGGAAATGACAGATGAACAGTGGGAGGTGTTGGACAGGAAGGCTCTTGGCACGATCAGACTCTCTCTTGCTGCAATTGTCACGTTCAACATCTCGAAAGAGAAAACCATTGCGGATTTAATGGCGGCTCTGTCCAAAATGTACAAGAAGCCATCAGTGTCAAATAAGGTATTCTTGATGAAAAAACTCTTCAATATGAGGATGGAAGACGGTGGTAGCATCGCTGAACTCTTGAACAGTTTCAACACACTGACAAGTCAGTTGGAATCCGTTGGGATCAACTTCGACGACGAAGTTAGAGCACTGCTAACTTTGTCAACGTTACTAGATAGATGGGATAGTCTGGTAATGGCTGTTAGTAACTCTTCTGGCTCTAGAAAGCTAAAGTTCGATGACGTTGTGGGAGTTCTTCTAAGTAAAGAATTTCGCAGAAGATTTTCAGGATCTGCGGAAACGTTTGGGAACGCTTTGAGCATAGAAGAAAGAGGAAGATCTTTGAATAGAGGAAACAAGAACCGTAGAAGTTCTAAATATAGGAAGAGTAAATCAAGAGGACCAAAATCAAGAAGTGGAGGTTATTGGAACTGCGGAAAGAAAGGACATCTGATGAGAGATTGCAAAGCACCAAAGCAGAATGATAATCAGGAAAGTAAAAATTATATTAATCTTTTTGATAAAGATTCTGATGCTTTGATCCTTTTTGTTGCTGTTCGTAATGATTTGTGGGTGATAGATTCTGGTGCATCTTTTCATGCTACCTGTTAGAAGGAGATACTCCAAAATTATGTGCAGGGTGATTTAGGGAAAGTATATCTCGGAGATGATGAACCATGCAACATAACTAGAAGAGGAGATGTACAGATAAACCTGGCGAATGGAACTACCCTACAGTTGAAATACATGCGACATGTTCCGAATCTCACAAGGAATTTGATATCAGCAAGCCAACTTTCAGATTCAAGATGCAGAACCACTTTCACAAGTGATTCATGGAAGGTGTCGAAAGGGGCTATGGTGATAGCTCACGGAAAGAAAGAAGACACTCTCTATGTGACAAGTGGAACAAATAGTGTTATGACAGCTGCATCAATAGATTCGAGCGCAGACACCCAGCACCGTAGACTTGGGCACATGAGTGAGAAAGGTATGAAGGTCATGCTATCAAAAGGGAAGATTCCAAATTTGAAGCATCTGGACCTGAGCTTATGTGAAGACTATCTCTTTAGAAAGCATAAAAAGGTGAGTTTTTCTAAGACAGGCAGAAAACCAAAGCTTGAAAAGCTGGAATTGGTCCATACAGACGTGTGAGGACCAACCAAGGTACTATCTCTTAATGGGTCTCAATACTATGTTACTTTTATTGAAGATTCCACTAGGAAGTTATGGGTGTATTTCTTGAAGCATAAATCTGATGTATTTGATGTCTTCAAAAAGTGGAAAGCTATGGTTGAGACTGAAACAAGTCGGAAGCTAAAGTGTCTGAGGTCAGACAATGGTGGAGAATATTACAGCAATGAATTTGAGGAATATTGTGCTCTCAATGGTGTCAAGAGGCAAAAGACAGTTCCTAAAACACCGCAGCAAAATGGAGTGGTAGAACGCATGAACCGGACTATTAATGAACGTGCTAGAAGCATGAGGATTAATGCTGGATTACCCAAACAGTTCTGGGTAGAAGCGATGAACACATCTGTCTATCTGATCAACAGAGGACCATCTGTTGCACTTGAGTTTGGACTTCCAGAAGAAGCGTGGATGGGAAAAGAGGTAAACCTATCACACTTAAGAATATTTGGCTGCACCTCTTATGTCCATATAAACTCAGATGAAAGGACTAAACTAGACCTAAAATCCAAAAAGTGTGTCTTTGTTGGATATAGCATTAATGAGTTTGGCTATCGGTTTTGAGATCCAGAAAACCAAAAAGTTTTCAGAAGTAGAGATATAGTGTTTAACGAGAATGTTCTATATAAGGACATGATGAAACAAGTGGAAGGGGAAACAGAAAAGAAAGAGTTTGTAGAACTTGAGGAAATTTCTACAAAAAGAGTGTTACAACCCAGAGATGAGAATATAGAATCTCAAACTCCTGTTCCCCAAGTTCCCCCTCAAGAATTGAGGAGATCAGAACGAGTTAACAAAGGTCAACTCCTGGCTTGTTATTTAACATCTTTGAATTTTTGTTATTAACTAACAATGGTGAACCAAAATGTTATGAAGAAGCAATGCAGGTTAAGGATAAGCTCAAGTGGGAGGCTGGAATGAATGAAGAAATGGACTCCCTGATAGCAAATCAAACATGGGATTTGGCTAAACTTCCAGAAAGCAAAAAGACTTTGCATAACAAGTGAGTTTACAAGTTGAAAGAAGAACACGATGGAACTAAGCGATACAAGGCCAGGCTGGTAGTCAAGGGATTTCAACAGAAGGCAGGTATCGACTATACTGAGATTTTCTCTCCTGTTGTAAAGTTGTGTACCATCAAATCTGTATTGAGCATTGTTGTAGTAGCAGACTTACATCTAGAACAGCTAGATGTGAAAACTGCTTTCCTTCATGGTGATCTGAATGAAGATATCTACATGAAGCAACCATAGGGGTATGAAGAACTGGGGAAAGAAGAGATGGTCTGTAAGCTCAAGAAAAGCTTGTATGGGTTGAAACAAGCACCCAGACAGTGGTATATCAGGTTTGATAATTTCATGTCTAAAAACGGGTATACAAGATGTAACGCTGACCACTGTTGTTATTTCAAGAAGTTTGATGATTCCTACACCATTCTTCTATTGTATGTAGATGATATGCTTATTGCAGGATCAAGCATGATGGAAATAACAGTGTTGAAGGAACAACTCTCCAAAGAGTTTTCTCTGTAGGATTTGGGTATGGCTAAACAAATCCTTGGTATACAGATCAGCAGAGACAGGAAAAATCAGACACTGTGGCTATCTCAGGAATAGTACATCGAAAAGGTACTAAAAAGGTTCAACATGGATCTGGCTAAACCGGTGAGCACTCCACTAGCAAGTCACTTCGCACTTTCAAAAGGGCAAGGTGCGACGATAGTCGAAGAACATGAATACATATCAAAAGTACCATATGCCTTAGCAATTGGTAGCCTCATGTATGCTATGGTCTATACCAGACCAAATATTACACAAGCAGTGGGAGTCGTGAGCAGATTCATGAATAATCCAAGCAAGGAGCATTGGAAGGCTGTGTAGTGGATTATGAGGTACTTGAGAGGTACCATTAATCTATCCCTATGCTATGATGGATCAGAGATCAGTTTGAAGGGTTATGTCGATTATGACATGGTAGGAGACCTAGATGGTAGAAAGAGTACTACATGGTACGTCTTTACACTAGGCAGTACAGCAGTGAGTTGGGTCTCGAAATTACAGAAGATCGTAACTCTCTCGACTATAAAAGCAAAGTACGTGGCAGCTACAGAAGCATGTAAAGAAATGGTATGGCTACAAAGTCTGCTCATAGAATTAGGCAAAGAACAGAAGGACTGTAAGATTTACAGTGACAGTTAGAGTGCAATTCATCTGGCCAGAAATTTTGCATTTCATGCTAGGACAAAGCACATCGACATCAGGTACCATTTCATATGGGGGCTCTTAAAAGAAAAGGTTATTACACTAGAAAAGATTCACACCAGCAAGAATCCCACAGACATGTTAACCAAGACTGTTACGATTGAAAAGCTGAAAGGATGTCCAACTTCGATCGGTCTTCACGCTTGAAGAAGAGGAAGAAGACTCACACCTAGTTTGACTATGTTGGAATTTCGTTACAAATGGTAAATTGTCTCCAAGTGGGAGATTGTTATTGGTGGAGACAATTGATGGCCAAGTGGGAGAAATAAAACAAAGCAACTTTCAGTGGATTTGAGACAAATTACAAGCAGACCAAGTGGTAGCTGCAAACTTGGACTTTCCAAGTTTGCTTTCGGTGCTAGCCTCCCACTTCCTTTTTTTTGTTTTATGTTCACACTCAATGCTGGTTTACGTTCACACTCAATGCTAGTTTACGTTCACACTCAATGCCAAGCCTATAAATAGGCATTGAAACCTTGGTTTCAATAACACAGAAGAAGATAGTGTGAGAGACAGAATGTCTTGTAAAATCAAGTGAGTGACTTTTGTAACAGAGCACTGCTATGATTTTCTCTAGGCTTTTGCCAACTAGTAAAATACTTTCGGTGTGGGTCCGAGGAGTAGGCTCATTGCCGAACCTTGTTAAATCTATGTGTTTAATTCTTTGTGTGTGCATGTTGTTCGAATTCTTGCTATTTCCTTAACAATTATGTCTCCTTGTTTATTTCTATGAAAAGAATTATCTTTTTTTTTTTTTTTTTTTTTTTTTTTTCTGATTTACAATGATGAACAAAACTACCCCATTCTCCACCCACTCACCCATACATCTCTCCTTATCCATAAGGAAGTTGTTGGCTTGAGGAATTGAACTCAAGACCTTAAGGCACCCGAGTACATTTCATTTAGGGTGATAACCAATGAGCCAAAAGGTTAAAAAATTACGTCCCCTTATTTAGTTATTTTTATTTTTTTTTCAATGTTTTCCCATGCTCTCATTTGCTAGTTGATTGACAAGTGATCACTTTTTCATCAATTTTTGTGGTGAGCTTTCTTTTTATTAAATTTTTTGAAAATATTCTGTAAATATCTACTTTTGCTAGTGATTTCTTACAAAATGGTTTCTGCCCTTATGTTTTTGGCCCTTTGATCAATTATGTTTCCTTTCATCAATTTTCTACTATGTTTATTTTCTCAATTTGGCCTTCTTTTGAAGTTCACTTTGGTGTGTATATGAGTAGATGAAAGTGGAAAAGTTCTATAAGTGAGTGATTGGCAGAAAAAAATCAAGAATCATAATTAGTGTTTAGAGATCTCTCTCTTAGTCTAGCCTTAATGGTTGTACCTATTTTTTACTACATCAACTTGACATCCAAATGGATTTTCATGGTGTTTGGTTTAAAAGGTGCAGCTACATGGTCAGATTGAAAATGGGTGGTAAAATGAGGTCTATATATAATAGTAATCGTATTGACTTAACAGATAGTTCATATGTAAAGGTGAATATCAAGGAGCGTGGAAAACATCAATTCTATTGAAAATCATGCAGCCGAATGATATGTGTGCCAGCCTTGAGATTTTAATTTGATGTTTGTGGAGTATTTTGGTTATTTTATCATACTGCTGTAAATAGTAAAAGAAAAGAAAATATCCAAAAAAGAGAAGGATGAATGAAGAGTTTGATCGCAGAGAATGGTGTAGAACTTTGGAGGTTCTTCATCTTCTTAGCAATGGTGCAGACGCCGTGGTCTTCTGTATACGCCACAAATTTATTTAATCAGTGACTTTCAATTGGAAGAATCTTTTCATGTCTATAATTGGAGTTTATTATCAGTAGATGTAGATAGCAGTACATCATCTAACTATCTCATTCTTTCTGTAGTCTTTTTATAGCACTCTGATTCACTTAGACTTATGGTTTGTGCCTGCTAATAGCTTTATAGTATGATTTATGTCAGCATGATTGGTTCCTTTTGTATACAGTATATGAATCAAAATTCTCAGATATGTTTCAATGCAGGAGTATGACATTGTGAATGATAGTTTGAAGAACCTAAGGGAGCATCTGGCTCGATAGAAACAGAATCTTCGACACTGTTTGGGTTAGTAATTCTCTTACTTTCATGCGTTTATCATGGATTGGTATTTTTTGCAGATCCATATTGCATATTTGGTAGCATTGTTAAGTACAAGGGGGTGTGTCTTAAGATTATGTTTTCTAGACGCTGGCAATTTTAAATGTATTCAAAATTCTAATCCAAATATAATTATCTGACTGTTGGAGGCTACTATTTTTTCCATGGTTGATGATCTCCTTGCCCCTGGTGAGGCTTCTGAAAATGTTGATTTGCTCTTCTTTTCCTTCTTTCATTCATGATACTTTACATTGTTAATACCTTAACCCCATCGAAAGCTCTCATATTCCTCTCCCACCAAACTAACCATAAAGATACTCAAAGGATCCAAAGACACTATTTTGCTCCTCCTTTGAAGTATGAATACCTTTCCAAGCCTGAATGAATTCCCTTATCAATGACCAAAAGTGCCCAACTCCCACAAAGGTCTAACCGACAGGCACCAAAGCAGAAGATGGTTGGTATTTTCAGCATCCTCTTTATAAAACAAGAGCATCCTTAACCCTTGCAATATAGAAAAGGGAAGGAAATTGGGTCTTCAAAGAAGTGCAACCACACGAAGGATCGTGCCAAAACCAAATATTATCCCCTCTACCTGGATCAAAACTCAAAAAGGATAGGAAAACCTCCTTCCCCTTCTCTATTCATTTCCAAAGACCTACACCATAAGTTTCCCTATCGACCATTGAAGTCCACCCATTATGCCCCAAAGTGTACGTAGCAACAGTAACACTCCTCCATAAATGATTTCTCTCAACCACTAATCTCCACAACCATTTACCAATACAGCCTTATTAAAAAGAGCAAGAGATTTAAGATTCAAGCCCTCACTCAATACCATCTAACCAAATGGATCTTGTACATGTACCCCACATCACCCTAAAGAAACCTCCTTGAATATCTTCCAACTTTCTAGCCAACGAAGAAAGGATAGGAAAGAGAGATAAAGTAGGTCATAAGGTTGGAAAGATTTCTTCTATTGAGAGTCTCACTCCTCTCGTTAGAGAGATAAAGTTTCTTCCAACCATCAAGTCTTCATTTAAACTTTCTACAATTGGTCAAAAACTCGTTTCTCTTTAAAAGAAGGTCCTAACCCGAACCCAAGGTAGGACAATGGAAGAGCTCCCACACTACAATCCATAATACTCACCATTCGGTTTCATCCAAGAATTTGATCTTAGGTGCTTGGTACAACCTTCAAAGGACTTTATGAGAGAAACTAAGTCATGGAGCATGTTTATATTTTCTTTTTGTTACTTTATTTTTTTCCCACTCTCTTTGTTGGTGTATTTGGAAGGCATATAAGTTGTAGACTTGTAGATAATGCTCTTTGATTGGTATGTCCTTTTAGTGGGTGGGTGATTATTACAGAAAGTTAAATGATGATCACTGGTGTAAAAAGATAGAATTCAGTACTTTTCTGATTTAATATCTTACATACAAATTTTATAGTAGTTTAGTTTATTTTTGTTTGTAATTTGCAGGTGTGTTGTTGCATTTCATTTTTACATCAGAAATGGTGATTTAGTTTGCTTGTAGAATTCCCTTTTTCTTTAGTCATTTCCTGCATGTATACTTGATACCGTGAGCTCTTATATAGTGTTTCCTAAGTTTTACTTCCATTAACACTGATTCCTTATGGTAACATGATTCCTATATACAGGTTTGGATGTGTGTGAGTAGTTTATGGATGTCAGTGACATGATTAAGGATGAAGATCTTATTGTTCACAAATTGCACTCCCATGGAAATGGGTTAAACAGTAGGTTTTACACGACCCCATCGGCACATAACATCCAACGATTTGTTTCAAGTATGGTTCCCAATGTTGTTTCTAAGAGGCCAAGTGCAAGAGAATTGAATCTCTTAAAGCAAAAAGCAAAAATAAATTCAAAAGACCAAGCTAAAAGTTGATCTGAGGATGGTGATTTAGAGATGCCATGTGTGCAGAGTACAACTCCAAAGGGCTTTTCTCCTGATTCATTGAGTTTCAATAAGGTATTAGAATCTTTAATGTCCTAGTTTTTGGACATTCAGACCCAAGGAAGAGAAGGATTAACTCACATCAGGTTTTAAGATTTGTTTAACTTACACCATACTGGAACTTTTTGTATGATCAATTTCTTTTCACGTTGACTATTTGATTAATATTTTACCCATAGACATTATGCATGCCAAATTTAATGAAAAGGATGTGTATCAATTCCATCAAATGTTTCTACTTATAAAAAAAAATTCCATCAAATGTTTCTCTAGATTGAACTTCTATTTTTGTATCATTAAGAAGAGTTTTTTTTTTAATCAGTAAATAAAGCTTGTATTACTAAAAAATGTACAAAAAAATCACTGGGCATACCCAAGGGATATACAATGAGCTTATACAGAAAGCAAAAACAAGCTTACAAAAGAAGCCTAATCAAAAAAGCTTACAAGAGAAGTCTAATATGTGGGTAAAATGCATACACAATTCTATAAATTACTATTTGGATCTTCTTGACTAGGCTGATAGGTTGAACTGTGGTTTGCTCAAATAATTTGGCATTTCTAGCCATCCATATACTGTACACTGTGCATGCTAGGGCTATCCTTTGAGCTATGGCTGGAGGGCTAGATCCTCTTATATTTCGGGTCCACTTGATTGCACTTTCAATTGTAGTCATTTGTCTTCTGCAACCAAGCCAAACTTTGATGCTGTCCCAGGTTTCCTTGCTGATCCTGCAAGAGAAGAAGAGGTGCTCCCTAGACTCCTCATGCTCTTTACAT
The DNA here is from genome assembly GCA_023935145.1 of Bretschneidera sinensis. Taxonomy (NCBI): domain Eukaryota; kingdom Viridiplantae; phylum Streptophyta; class Magnoliopsida; order Brassicales; family Akaniaceae; genus Bretschneidera; species Bretschneidera sinensis. Next base: position 34,734,143 of record CM043700.1, read on the forward strand.
AGAGGGCATAGTTTATCTTCTCCATCCAACTGTAGTCTATCCTTTGTGAGAAGTCTGTTCTTTATGGCCAGCCAAAGAATAAAGGAGTGCTTAGAGGGGCAGTGACCATTGCATACCAAAGAAGCCCAACTAACTACATTTCCTTTCAGTCTAATTGAGTTGTACACCTTCTTTATGCACAGATCGTTCTGGTCTTTCCATTCCATTAGTTTTTCCCTGACCTGCTGAGTAGAAGATGACTGGCCAGTCAAGTTATTTCTGATTTCTAGAATTTTCTTCCAAAAGGGGGAGTCATCCTTTCTTGCCATGATCTCCCATATAGATCTGTTCAGCAAATAATAGTGCTGAACCCACTGGATCCATAGGGAGTCTTTCTTCATGTGAATGTTCCATAGGACCCTGGTTAAGAGTGTCTTGTTCCATGCTTTCAAGTCTACTAGGCCTAACCCACCTTCAACTTTTGGTTTGCATAAATCAACCCAGACCACAAGAGCCTTCCTCATACCACTGCTCCTGCCATTCCATAGAAATGTTCTGCACATCCTAATTATTTTCTCCAGGATGTTTCCAGGGATAGGGAAGATGGAAAGCCAAAAACACTCCACCCCTTGAAGCACTGATTTGATCAGTTCTGTTCTTCCAGCATAAGACAAAGAAGAACCAGGCCAGACATTTATGTAACAAGATATTTTTTCAATAAGGGGGGAGTAATGGGCAGCATTTAATCTTGCTGAAGCCAGAGGAACACCCAAGTATTTGAAAGGTAGACAACCATCCTCCATTCCAGTAGTCCTTCTAATTTCCATTAACTCAGCAGCCTGGACTCCAGCATGGAACACATTTGATTTCGACAAGCTTGCTTGCAGCCCAGAGCACTCACTGAACTGATGGACATATTCCATTAGCTGCCCAACAAACCTAGCATCCCCTCTAGAAAAGAGAATGAGGTCATCAACAAAAGCCAAGTGGGTGATCTTGAGTTTGTCACACTTAGGGTGATATCTGAACCCATCCTCTTCATTCAATCTCCCAAGTAGTCTGGACAAGTACTCCATAATCATAACAAACAGATATGGGGAGAGGGGGTCTCCTTGTCTGAGGCCCTTTTGCCAACAAAGAAACCATGCAGACTCCCATGATGATACACATTCCATGATCCATCTTCTGAATTTATTAGGAAACCCAAGGCCAGCAATTAGACTATTCAGAAACTCCCACTCTACTGTGTTATAAGCTTTTCTAATATCTATCTTGATCATACACCTTAGAGAGATTCTTTTCTTGCAGTATTTCCTGAGGAGCTCCTAGACTAGATAGATGTTTTTAGCCATGCTTCTAGATTTAATGAAAGCAGCCTGGGCTGGATTGATAATACAGTCTAGGCAGGGGGCTAATCTAGAGGCAAGGATCTTAGAGATGATCTTATATATAACATTATAACAGGTAATAGGTCTGAAATCCTCAACTTTAGAAGCTTGTTTGCATTTAGGGATCAAAGTAAGGGGGGTATGGTTTAACTGTTTAAGTAACCTCCCATTCTGGAAAAATTCCTGCACAGCCTCAATGATATCTTGGTTGATTACATCCCATACTTTCTTAAAAAATCTGGAAGAATAGCCATATGGACCTGAGGACTTTTCCTCCCCTATACTCCAAAGGGTTTTCTTTATCTCTTCCTCTGTGACATCCTTGATCAACAGATCAGCTTGGCTCTCTTGGATTAAAGAGCCTTCTCTAATGACTTCTAGGTCAAAGGGCCTGCAACTAGAAGAAGATCCTAAAAGGTCCTTATAGAACTTTAGAAATTCCTCTATCACTTATGTTTCAGAGGCAGTCAGTGAGCCATTTGAGGAGACAATAGCAACTATATGATTTTTACTACTCTTCCTTTTTCACAAGGCATGGAAGAATTTTGAACCCCTATCACTATTAAGGAGGTATCTGCATTTGGCCTGCTGTGAAAAGAAACTCCTCTCTGCTTCAGCCAATTGAAAGGCCTTCAGCTTCATAGCAGCCACCATAGTTTGAAGCTCTAAGTCAGAAGGGTTATCATGGAGCTCTCTTTGGAGACTAGACAGCGTAAGTGAGGCCTCCAGAGCTCTCTCTGAAATATGACTGAAGTGTTTCTCATTGAGCTATTTGAAATGAGGTTTGATAGCTTTCAGGTTTCTACACAGTTTGAACAATTTAGTACCTCCCAAGGTTCTGCCCCAGTGTGATCTTACAGTATCAAGAAACTTATCATGATCTGTCCACATATTATAGAACTTAAAGGATCTTCTGCCCCCACTAACTCCATCCATCAAGTTTACAAGGCATGGAGAATGATCAGAAAGGCATCCAGCAGGAAGAAATGAGGCTTGGGCTCTAAGCCCCCTTTGATACCATACATTATTCACCATTACTCTGTCTAGTTTACTCCAGACTTTGTTATTTGACCATGTAAACAAGCACCCAGTAGCATTAACATCTGATAAGCCAATTTCTCTAAAACAAAATGAAGGGTCCTTTAACTCATAGTCTGTAACAGGTAGCCCATTAGCTTTCTCATCAGCAGCAAAAACATTGTTAAAATCCCCCAGAACAAGCCAAGGGGTTAGGTTATCATAGCTAAAGTTACAAAGATTATCCCACAAGGGTCTTCTAGTAACAATGGAATTAAAACCATATACAAAACTTATTACAAATTTACAAGAGGAAATTAAGCGTAGAAAATTACAATGAATTACTTGGGGGCATGCTTCTATGATAGATATACTGACCTTAGAAGGGTCCCACAGCACCAAAATTCTGCCAGCAAGATGAGCTGAAAAATTATTGATCTGACTCCAAAGATTGAACTTGTTGCCCATGATTCTGGGCAGCTTAGCTTCATCAAGCTTGCACTCTAAAATTCTCATCACATCAATCCTATTGCTTTTCATGAGGTGCAACACCCCATTGTGTTTCAGGGGTTTTTGAAAACCACTGATGTTCCAGCATGCTACAATCATTAAGGGGGCTGGGAGGCTTTCCCTCCCTTCCCAACTGTATGAGGATCTTTCAAGCCTGATTTTTCTTTCTTCTTCTTTGCTATAAGGATGTTGCTCCCATGCACTCTTGTCTCATTGGGCTTCACACAAGTGTCAGGGGGTTCAGTAGAATGGATGGGCTTTTTAGTAGGTTCCAAATGAACTGGGGCAGAGCCAGGCTCTTGGTCACTATCCATCCTTGTTTCTTTACTTCTAGAACCCTCCCTTTCAAGAAGAGTTACTTCTTAGACAGCACCTCTAGGTTCTTGAGTTGTCTTTCCTATAGCTGGAGGAGCTGGACCAGGGCCTTCCCCCCCTTGTCAGTAGTAAGTGGAGCCTTAGTCCCTTCTTGTCTTGCTATTTCTGTCCCCTTACCATTCAGTTTTCTCCCTTTATCTACCTTCCCAATAAGGCTGCAGGAGTGGAGGTCATGGCTAAGAATCTTACACTTAGAGCAGTACCTAGTAAGGTTTTCATAAGATACTTTTTGCTCAAAGGTATTCCCATTAGGGAAGCTAACTGGTACAGAGAATTTAATTTTATTTGTTACATCAATCTCTACAAGTAACCTAGCATAAGAAATTCTTTCTTTGTTATTAGTGAACTGGTCAGCATATAGAGGCTTTCTAAGTTGGGTGCCAATCTTACTTAGGTAGTTTGCAGTCCACAACTCAAGGGGCAGGCCCTTCAGCTGAATCCAAATAGGGATAGTACTTATTTCCTCATTACCAAATTGAAAGAATTTAGGCATAGATTTCAAAAGTAAAGGTCTACCATAAACTTGGTAGGGTCCTTCTTGCAGCACATTCATACTAGACTTAGTATTCCCAAATTTGAAAACAATCCACCCACTATCATGGAATTGAGTTAGAACTTTTACCTTCTATGAGTCTGTGAGCATCTTCAAAGCAGCCCTCCCTGGGAATCTTCTAGCAAAATACCCTACCAAGCAGTAGGAGTAGTCTCCAAACACTTCCTCAATGTCTTCTTCTGTAACACATACTGTATCTCCTTCACTTTCAATAGAAGAGAGTTATAAACCCTTGCTTTACTTCCTATTATCAGCAAATAAGCTTACCCAAAGAGCTTTCTTGTTTTCCTCCAGGAGAATTTGCCACTGAATCTATGTCCTTTAGCACTAGTTCTACCTTGAGCACCAGAGGGTGCATCCGGCCTTTGGAGAGGCTCTTTGGAACTGGAACCAATATGGGGACTCCCATCCCTCAAGGGAGAGAGTGGTCTGGTTCCCTTTCTCACCTCTTCATTTCCTTGACCTGCTGCGGCAGGTCTTCTGTGAACAATAGCTTGGCAACTGGAATCTTCTTCCTTACTAGAAGAATATAATCTAACCTGGTCTGAATCCTCATCACTCTCTTCAGAAGAGCTTAAGTTCTCATCCTCTAAAGCCTGAGTATCTTCCTGCATTACCTTTATTGCCTTAGCTTGATTTTGGTTACTGTTCACCATTGATACTCTGTGTGAGCTTACTTCATTGCCCGAGGCAGAGCCTTCCAACTCAGGCCTTAAAGACTTTGAATCCTCCTCTCCCAAGGAGCAGGAAGAGCTTCTGACTCTTTGCTTGAGCCTCTAGACCCATTCTTGCTGGAGTCTACTAGAACTTCTTCACGTAAATCCGGTACTATAGCAGCTTTGTTTTTGAAATGATTTTGTACGAATTCCATGTCTTTCTTCTCTTGGACTGAGAGGGGAAGCTTTCTACTGGAATTCTTCTTTCTCATGCTAGGGATAGCAGTGGTTTTGACACAGAGAACAGGGGAGGGGGAGGAGAGAAGAGTGGGAAACCATGGACAAGTAACTGTAGCAGTTGAGAGCTTCTCTCTCTAACTTGCTCGGGTGACTGATTGAGAGCTCTTTATTAAGAAGAGTTTCTAATTTCATATAACATAGCTGATGAACTTCAAATTTGGAATGGGTGATTTGCAGTGGTAGTACATTAGTCAAATGTTTGTCTCATTAAGATATGCACATCATGCGAAAGTAGTTAAGGTGGTGTAGGTTGACCCTTGCTTTATAGACATATACATATTCAGAGTTACATATATATATATATATGTTATAATAATAGTAATATATATAAATATGTGTATTTCTAAATATATATGAACACACATATATACATAGATACATACATTCTTGAACTGAATCATAATCAATTGTGACTTCTTCTTATGTAAGAAACATGAAATTCTAAGTTCTAGCAATTCTGGAGCGAGTAGTTGGTTTTGAAATCGTTATCTGGTTATATGGGCTCCCATGAAGGGTTATTCACATATGCTAAATGGTTTAGGGTTTTGTGGATGTGTCGAAATAGCATTGGACATATAGATACAGAATATTTTTCATGGTTGATATGGACACAGATTGGGAATGCCTCATTTATTTATTTATTTTTTGATTGGTAAAACACACACCACTTAAACCTGGCCTCAACCTTAACCATTGAGCTAAGACCACCTCGACAAGAATGCCTCCTTTATGAAGCAAGCAAAAAAATTTCATGAGATAAAATTTAGGATTTATGATGAACTATCGTTTATGTCTATCTATTGTGAAAAAGTTGTATTTTGTTTACCTTTTATCTTTGCTGTTCGCGTGTTAAGTTATCTAGTGCAACAATTTACTGTTGTCTTCCTTTGCAGGCGGATGTTATTATTGAAGATGAGAGCCTTAAACATGATGGAGATGGGAGATGGCCTTTCCATATCTTTGTTGAACAACTCATCCTTGATATGTTTGATCCTGGTAAGCTTTAAAGTTATTTTCAATATTTAGATCCTCTTTTAGTGGATTTCTTAATCAGATAACTATTCTTCTGATCATGTGTTGTTAGTGTGAGAGGTTCGGCACGGTAGTGTCATGGCTTTAAGAGAAATTTTGACCCACCATGGTGGTTCTGCTGAGGTGTTTATGCCCGACTTGAGTTCAGATGGTACACTTTATGTTGATTTAAAAGATAAGGATCATTCAAGTACAATCAAGAGAGAGAAATTCTGCTACAGTTAGTCACCCGAACAGGTTAGAGAGAGAAGCTCTTAACTGCTACAGTAACCTGTCCATAGTTTTCCCGCCCCTCTCTCCCTTTTCCCCCCTGTTTTCAGCTCCATAATCTCTACAAAATCTAGCATGGGTAAAAAGAAACCTCGTAGGAATCCTCCCTTCTCAGTCTAAGAACAGATAAACCTGGATTATGTTGAGAATCATTTCAAAAACAAAGCTGCTATAGTAACTTTGTCGCGAGAAGAAAATTCTGTGAGCTCTAGCAAGCATGGAGCTAGAGGGTCAAATCAAGGGTCAGATAGCTCTTCCTGCTCCCTAAGAGAGGAAGTGTCTAAGTCTAAGAGGCTTGAAGTGGAAGGCTTGGGCTCGGGCAGTGATGGAAGCCAGTGCAGAGCTTCATTGGTGAACAGTACCAAAATTCTATCTATGGAAAAGAAGGCAAGGCAAGAGGACACCCAGGCCTTAGAGGATGGGTCTCAATCCTCCTCTGAAGATAGTGGTGAGGAAGGTGAGGCCTCTGACCAGGCTGTATCTTATACCTCTGGTGAGAAAGAAGACTCTAGCTGCCAGGCTACTGTTCACGGAAGGCCTACAGCTACTAGCAAAGGAAATGAAGTGTTGAGTCAAGGACCCTGTCCTTCTCCTTCTTTGAGGGTTGAGAGTCCCCACATTGCTTCTAGCCCTACAGACTCTCCCCATAGGCAGGAGGCTCCCTCTGCTGATCAAGGAGGGCCCAGCATCAAAGAACAAGGCCTCAATGCCAAACCTCCCTTGGATGGAACCAGGAAAGCCCCCTGGGTTAGTTTATTTGCTGAGAACATAAAGCAAAGCAAGGGCCTGAAGCTCTCCTCAATAGCCAGTGAAGGAGACACAGTGTGTATCATGGAAGAAGACATTGAGGAGGTATTTGGAGATTACCCACATTGCTTGGTTGGGTACTTTGCTGGAAGATTTCCAGGGAGGGCTGCCTTGAAGATGCTAACAGACTCATGGAAGGTAAAAGTCTTTACCCAATTTTCATGATAGTGGATGGATAGTTTTTAAATTTGATAATGTTGAGTCATGTATTAATGTGCTGCAAGAAGGCCCCTACCAAGTCTATGGTAGACCTTTACTCTTGAAAGCTATGCCTAAGTTCTTCCAGTTTGGTAATGAAGAAATTAGCACCATCCTCATATGGATTCAATTAAGGGGCCTCCCTTTAGAGCTGTGGACTGCTAATAGTCTTAGCAAGATTGGCACTCAACTTGGGAAACCCCTCTATGCTGATCAATTTACTAACACTAAAGAGAGAATTTCATATGCAAGGCTGCTTGTTGAGATTGATATAGCAAAGAAGATTAAATTCTTGGTGCTTGTAAGTTTTCCTAATGGGACTACATTTGAATAAAGAATATACTATGAAAACCTCCCAAGATACTGCCCCAAATGTAAAGCACTTGGGCATGACCTCCATTCTTACAGCCAGAATGCAAAATCAGACAAGGGGAGGAAGCAGAATGGAAAGAAAGCAGATACAACAAGGTAAGATGGGTCCCAAGTCCCTATGGAGGGAGACACAAGGGGGTCCAGAGAACAGACTAGGACAGTTAAGGTTGGGCCAAGTATTGCCCCTCCAACTAAAGGAAAGACAGCTCAGGCTCCCAAGGAAGAGGCCCAGGCTGAGAGAGATCTTCCAAGAGATAATCCCTACCCCAGTGTGACAAGGGTGGAGGGCAGTCATGAGCCTACATCAACTCCTACCTAGGTGGTTGCTGACCTTAGGCCCATTCACTTTCCTGATCCTCCTGATTCTAGGGAGATACCTATGGACTCAGGGGAGCAGGGGAGCTTTCTCCCTGCCACCAAGAAGAAGAATGGGAAGGCTGGCCAGAAAGATCTCCACCAAGTTGGGAAGGGAGGAAAGCCCTCCCATACCCTTAAATGATAGTAGCTAGCTGGAACATCAGGGGCTTTCATAAGCCCCTGAAACACAATGGGGTGGTGCACCTCATAAAGAGCAAGAAGATAGATGTGATGGGTATTTTGGAATGTAAACTTGATGAAACTAAACTGCACAAAATCATGGGGAACAAGTTCAACATGTGGAGCCAGTTCAACAACTTCTTTACATCTCATCCAGGCAGAATTTTGGTACTTTGGGACCCTTCAAAGGTCAGTTTATCTATTATAGATGCAAGCTCTCAAGTTATTCATTGTAATGCCCTATGTTTAATTACTTCCTGTAAATTTATAATTAGTTTTGTATATGGCTGTAACACCATTGTGGCTAGAAGACCCTTATGGGAAAATCTTTGTAATTTTAGTTATGACTGCTCTAGCTCTTGGCTTGTTTTGGGGGACTTCAATAATGTTTTTGCAGCTGATGAGAAAGCAAATGGTCTTCCTGTAACAGACTATGAACTTAGAGATTCCTCTTTCTGTTGTAGAGAAACAGGTTTGTCTGATGTCAATGCTACTGGGTGCCTTTTCACTTGGACTAACAAAAAAGTCTGGAGTAAACTGGATAGGATTATGGTTAACAATGTTTGGTATCAAAAGGGGCTGAGAGCCCAAGCTTCCTTCCATTCCTGCTGGATGTCTTTCTAACCACTCCCCTTACATTGTAAGCTTGATGGATGATGTGAGTGGGGGTAGAAGATCTTTTAAGTTTTTCAACATGTGGACTGACCATGATCAGTTCCTGGATACTGTGAGAGCACATTGGGGTAGGACCTTGGGGGGTACTAAACTATTTAAACTCTGTAGAAATCTGAAATCCCTCAAACCTCACTTCAAACTGTTAAATGAAAAACATTTTAGCCACATTTCTAAAAGAGCTTTGGAGGCTTCCTCCTCTCTTACTAACCTCCAAAAAGAGCTTCATGATAACCCTTCTGACCCAGAACTCCAATCTATGGTGGCCTCTATGAAACTCAAGGCTTTTCACTTGGCAGAAGCTGAGAAGAGCTTCCTTTCCCAATAGGCCAAGTGTAGATACCTCCAAAATAGTGATAGAGGCTCTAAGTTCTTTCATGCATTGGTTAAAAAGAGGACTAGTAAGAACCATATAGCTGCAGTTATATCCTCTAGTGGAGATTTGACTACCTCTGAAGTTGAGGTGAAGGAGGCTTTCCTCAAGTTCTATAAGGACCTTCTGGGGTTTTCTTCTCAATGCTGCCCTATTGACCTAGATGTTATTAGAGCTAGCCCTCTTGTCCAAGAGTGCCAATCTGATCAATTGACCAAGGATGTCTTTGAAGAAAAAATTAAGGAAGCTCTGTGGTCTATTAGGGAAGAGAAATCTCCTGGCCCAGATGGCTACTCATCTAGATTCTTCAAGAAAGCTTGGGATGTAATTAGCAGAGATCTCATTGAGGCAGTGAAGGAATTCTTCCAGAATGGTAAGCTTCTTAAGCAGTTCAACCATACCTCCTTAGCTTTAATCCTAAAATGCAAACAAGCAACAAGAGTTGAGGACTTCAGACCAATAGCCTGTTGTAATGTGGTATACAAGATCATTTCCAAGATCCTTGCTTCTAGATTAGCTCCTTGCCTTAACCTCATTATCAACCAAGCTCAAGCTGCCTTCCTCAAATCAAGGAGCATGACAGAAAATATATATTTGGTTCAGGAACTCCTCAGGAAGTATTATAGGAAAAGAATCTCTCCAAGATGCATGATTAAGATAGATCTCAGAAAAGTATATGATTCTGTTGAATAGAAATTCCTGGATAGTCTTATTGAGGGTCTTGGGTTCCCTGGAAAATTTAGGGGCTGGGTTATGGAATGTGTCACATCTACAGCCATCTCTTTATCCATCAATGGGAGTATGCATGGGTTCTTTGCTGGGAAAAGAGGCCTTAGACAAGGTGATCCCCTCTCCCCATACTTGTTTGTAATGATTGTGGAGTATTTGTCCAGACTCCTTGAGAGGTTAAAGGAAGAGGATGGCTTCAAATACCATCCAAAATGTGACAAACTCATGATCACTCACTTAGCATTTGCTGATGACCTCATTCTCTTTGCCAGAGGGGAAGGTACATCTGTTGGGATGCTAATAAGGTGTCTTAATCAGTTTAGTGAGTGTTCTGGGCTACAAGCAAGCTTGGCTAAGTCTGACATCTTTCTTGCTGGAGTGAAATTTGAGGAGCAGATTGAAATTAGAAGAATTACAAGAATGGAGGAGGGCAGCCTTTCCTTCAAATACTTGGGAGTCCCACTAGCCTCTGCCAGATTAAATGCCACACACTACTCTCCCCTCATTGACAAAATAACTGGGTACATCAATGTCTGGGCAGGCTCTTCATTGTCCTATGCTGGTAGAACAGAACTGGTCAAGTCTGTGCTCCAAGGTGTTGAGTGCTTCTGGTGTGCTATTTTTCCAATTCCAGGTAACATCTTGGAGAAAATTATTAGAATGTGCAGGACTTTCCTCTGGAATGGTAAGAGTAGTGGCATGAGAAAGGCTCTTATAGCCTAGGCAGCCCTTTGTAGACCTAAGTCTGAAGGAGGTTTAGGCTTGGTTGATCTCAAAGCTTGGAACAGGCTCTTCTCACAAGAGTCTTGTGGAACATTCACAAGAAGGACTCTCCCTGGATCCAATGGGTGCAACACTACTACCTTATGAACATATCCATCTGGGAGATCAGGGCTTGTAAGGGAGACTCTCCTTTATGGAAGAGAATTATTGAAATCAGAGATAACTTATCTGATCATCCATCCACCTCCTAACAAGGCAGAGACAAACTTAAGGACTGGTGTGTCCAGGATGTGCTGTGCATTAAAAAGGTGTATAATTCAATCAGACAGAAAGGTAATGAGGTCAGCTGGGCCTCTCTGGTGTGGAATTGCCACTGCCCTCTTAAGCACTCCATCTTTTGGCTTGCCATCCAGATCAGACTCCTCACCAAGGATAAACTCCAACTTGAAGGGGTGGACAAACTCTGTCCCCTATGCAAAGACCAAGATGAGTCTAAGGAACACATCTTCTTCAAATGTAGGATCAGTAAGGCTACCTGGGACTATATCAAAGATTGGCTTGGATGTAGAAGGCAAATGTCTACAATTGAAAGTGCTATCAAGTGGACTTTAAAAGTCAAAGGAACTAGCCCCTCTGCCATTGCCAAAAGAATTGCCTTTACTTTCCCTAGCTTTGTATACCCATTGGGCTTGTCCAGTATCAGTGGTTGTCTCCTTGTAAAGTTTATGCTCCTTGTGTAAACTGCTGGCAGTTTGTAGTTTCTTTTTGATTCTATCTAAGCTCTCTTTGTAAATCCCTTGGGTATGCCCAGTGTATTTTTGTTCAAATTTTGATCAATACAACCTTTATTTACATATAAAAAAAAGGAGAGAAATTGAATTGAACATGCAAGTTCTGGTAGATGAGTCTGAGCCAAATCTAAAAAGGCCAAAGCTTGAAGATTTATCATATCCTTTGGTGGATAACATGGTTGTTGATGTCAAGCATGATAACTCTGATATCAACATAAAGGTTGAAGATAGTGGATGTGAATTGGCTGCAAGGTAGGTCAATGGTCAACTTGACGTTAGTTCTGTCAAGGTGGAACCTGAATCTTATCTTGATGGTGTATTGTGTTAGTCTAAAGAAGCTATTAATTTAGCAGAGCATAAGGGTTATTTTGAATATAAGGGTTCCTCTGCAAATCCCAATTTACTAAAAAATCTTCCTGAAAATTGTGAGCTGATGAACTGGGTCAAACTGGCTAGACATTCTTGGCTTAAAATTGTGAATTTCTTTAAGACTGTGCGATTAGTTTCTTGTGTGTGTTATCGCTAGACCGGTATAGGTTTGTTTCCTGTTTGGATCTCTATTATTAACTGGAGCTTGTTTATAAACTAGTTTTATCCCTCCCAAAACTGATTGATGTGGATTAGGAAACTATCCAATTTTTACTTGTGAAAAAGGGAAACTATTCAATTTTTTGGTCTTTATTTTATTCATCTCTATTGCTGTTTTGGAGATTATGTTTTGGATCAAGTTGTTCTCCAGTGCGGGAAACTTGTGCTCAAGCATTTGGTGCTGCTTTCAAGTACATGCATCAGTCACTAGTTCATGAAACATTAAATATCTTGCTTCAAATGCAGGTAAATACCTTGTAAGTTCCTGCTTTTAGTCCTAATAATATTTGAGATATTGTTGTTGTTGCTGCTTGGTAATTTTTATTTCATTTTTTCTTCGTTCAGCGTATACCAGAATGGGAAATTCATCATGGAAGTCTTTTGGGTATCAAGTACTTGGTTGCTGTGAGACAGGTAAAACTTTGTTATGTTTGGTATTATTAGTGCTTAAAGTCTTATACTTCTGGACAAAATGGAAAAAATTATTGATTGGATGAACTAAGATTTTTATGTTGGCATTTTACACTATTGTGTCTGCATTTATTGCAAGATATTTTTGGGGTCTGCTCTTCATGTGGTTACTTGTTGCTAGTTAATCTTAGTTTTTCACCAAGTTCAGGAAGTGCAATCCTTAGATTTCAGCTTATGTTCAATAACACTCTCTCTAGCCTCCCCATCTATATGTCCATTTTCCTTATTCCTAGTTCGGTGGCCCATAGGTTGGAGAGTATTCAAAGGATATTTCTTTGGGGTAACACAAGGGAAGAGTATTAGTATCATTTGGTAAAATGGGGTGTGGTCAAGCAATCATTGGAGAGAGGGGGACTTGGTCTACAATCTATCTTTTTATTCAGTAAAGCTCTACTTGGTAAATAGCTTTGGAGATGTCTTGTTGAGAAGGATCACATTTGGAGGAGTGTGGTGGAGGCGAAGTATGGAGTGGATCAAAATGGGTGGATATTTAAGGAGACTATGGAGGCCTACGGAGTGGGGGTGTGGAGGTGGATTCAGAAAGGGTGGGAGGAGTTCCGTCCTTATGTTGTGGTATCGGTGGGAAATGGAGAAAGGACCCAATTTTGGTATGACACTTGGTGTGGGAACACTCTTTTGAAGGACAAATTTCCAGACATTTTTGATATTGTGAGGAATAAAGAAGCACGAGTTAACTCTTGTATCTTTGTGTCAAGCGAAGGGGTATCTTGAGTCGTGCCTTTTATTCGTAATGTTTATGATTGGAAAGTAGAGGAGGTAGTGAGGTTTTGTGAGACCTTATATAATTCTTTAGTGGAGGTGGGTAGAGAGGATGTGATGAGATGAGGGTCTTATCCGGATAAAGGTTGTAAAGTGAAGTACTTTTATAAGATTCTTTTTGATAAAGTACCTTTGGATGGAAACCCCAATTTCCCTTGGAAAGCAATTTGGTGCTCCCGAGTACCCAAGAAAGTACATTTTTTTTGGGGTGTGTAGCCTCTTAGGAGAAAATTCTGACAATTTACAAAAGAGGGGGAAAATGATTGTTAATAGGTGCTATATTTGTAAATAGGGTACCGAGTCCATATATCATTTTTTGGTGGAATGCTTGCGTGCTAGAAGTTTGTGCTTATAGTATTTTGGGGGTTTCTTGGGTGGTGGCGGGCTTCGTGAAAGATGAAATATGGGCTTGGAGTTGATTTAGGGCTTCCAAGGAGATCAAGAAGGCTTATTCATTGATCCCACACTCAATTTTTTGGCTAGTGTGGAGAGAAAGGAACTAGAGAGTTTTTTATAGGGTAGAAAGACATATTGGAACTATTAGAGATGATTGGTTCAATAGCCTCAAATTTTAGTTTAAAAGGAATGTCTTTGTAAATAATGATGATTTTTTAGATTTGGTGGATTTCTTATCTTATAAATAGCCTTTGGCTTTGAGTTGCACCATCTTGGTGCTTTATTAATAAAGTTTTTTACTTATAAAAAAAAAGATTTCTAAAGATCCATTCATCATCTTTTGCTTGTTCTTGGACTTCTCGACTTTGGAAGTTGGTGTTACGGATTTTGGGAATTTCTTTGGATTATTCTTTGGTGCAGAACTGTTTTTGTGGTGATTTAGGCTTTGGAGCGGTATTCAAACTTCCAAAGAGAAGACGAAAACCATTGCTTTGATTCCTTCCTCTATGGTTTGTTTTGATGGAAAGAAGCAAGAGGGCTTTTAATAGTATTGAAAGATCCATAGATTCTTTTAATTTTTGGTTAGAAGGAAATGTTTTTGTAAAAGACATTGACCTTATAGTCTTCACAAGGCACTTTTGTAAATGAGTGGCACCCCTTTGGTGCCCGTTATATTATATCAAAAATAAATTAAGATTCCTAAAGAAATGGAGATCCTATGATAAAAAACCCGTCCATAAAGAAAAAAAGGGAAATTGGAGTGTTGTGGAGATAAGAGTCTATAGAGTCGAGGAAAAGATTTAGATAGAGGACCATCCCCAGCCTAAAATCCTGCCAAAAATGGATAGAGGAACCATCTCCAAGTTTATAACGAGTATTATATACATGTGAAATGAATTGTAGTTACTTGTACCAAAAAACTGACCGGATCCTACATTCCGATTCTCGGTATATTCGTGCATCAGATCCCTACAATTGGCGATTTGAATTTTTATTTTAAAGACTTAGCTAAAAAATTGATGGTTTTTTTTTTTTTCTGAACACAAGAAAGTAATAATAGAACGCTCATACTTTATCTTAAATTTATGATTCTAAAATTATGTTTATTGACTTTACTATATTGTCAAAACTCATGTTATCTTCTTAACTATCATTATGCACACAACTCTATTTAATTGTCCTCAAATACATCAATATCCCACTTTTATACATTTGCTTATACACATAGTTATCATAATCTTATGATTCATGATTCGATTCATACGATTCGATTCGATTCAGGACATAAACGATTTGAATTAGTATGCCGAATCTAAGTTAATCCTGAATCAATGTCGAATCTATGGTTCAGTACGATTCGGTTCGTTTCGATTCGATTCATACAATTTGCCCAATTCAATAAAACTTACAAATTTTTTAAATAAATTATAGAAAAAAGGTTTAAAACAAGATGCTTAGAGCTAAAATAAACACAGTTCATTAGTTTTTCTTTCACATAAGTTAATCTAGAAATTTAGGATTCTAAGACTTTTTGTGATGAAACAAACAAGCCCATATAGCATTAATATCTTTGATTTCAATCCATAATAGTATCAAGTATAGTAATACTATTATTTTATTTTATTACTTTATTACATTATTTATTAATTTATTATATTTTGCTATGTTAGTTGGTAGTTGTTAGCAAATTACTATTATGTAACTATAATATGTTAATTAGAGTAGGTCATGGTAGACACATATTTTTCTAATTGGTCACATGATCATTCAATATATGTTTAAATATTTCTAATGTATATTTGTTCTACATGTATATATGTCAATTTAAATTGATTTTAAGAATTAATACTAAATCTTACGATTCAATTCTCGATTCACAAAATTGAGATTTCGATTGACGATTTGATTCTTGATTTGACAATTATGCTTATTCATAACAAACCAGTTAAGTCTACCCTCAATGTATCCTGTACCAGGTGGGTAATGTAGCACACTTCGTACGTACGATGAACCAGGGGTTCCTAGTTTCTGGTAACTACGAAATGAACTTCCAAACACTCATATGTAACATAGATACCTTCCCTAGTATTCCATTCTATTGTAGTCCATACTTACTTTATTTATCTTATGCCACTGGGAGTTCAGTTCTGAAAGAAACCTCCACAACTATTTTCCCACCAAGGCATTTTTTTGAAGGTCAATTTTCTGAGTCCCAAAATCCCCTCACATTTAGGCTTGGTTGTAACCTCCCACTTACCAGTACCTAACAACAAGAAGGCCCTCCTTTTTTTATAAGAAAAAAGTGTCGTATAAATATAAAGGGAACCTACAGGGTGCCTCCATGTACAGCTATCTTCAAGATCCGCTGCAACAATAGGAATCCTTAAAAAAAGTATTCATTCTTGTCTTTTTAGTAGCCACCCATCCTTGACCAAAAATAGAGAGCGGAATCAATGAATATGTCTTTCCATCTCTTTAGAAGGTTGAACACCACTCCTTGTCCACACCTCTTCTTGAGTAGACCCAAAAACCACCAAAGAGAGTCCCACTATGCTAAAAGCTTAGGCTATTAGGCCTTTATTTATGTATTTTTATCTTTCATCATTTGTACAGTTAGGATCAAAAGACATTGTTGGGAGTGTGGTAAAATAATGGCATACTTTTATTTCTCATTGAAACCCAAGTTTGTTAGAGGTAATGATCACTAATGACCAAATGTGGAAGATAATAACAACCAGACAATAGTGTCCTTAAAATTACCACCCCTTCACGATATCATGAAGGCCTGGTCTCCAATTGGCAATTTGCCAATTACTCAAATCTTTGATTAATTGGAGTTTTCTTGTAATATGGGCCAATGACAGTTTTTGTACTGCAGTCTTTCTTTTATTGTTCATTTATCATTGTTGGGAAATTGCCATATTTATTTTAAGTTTTGCTATAATTTATCTTACCTTTCTTTATCTACTTAACTCTTGAGGTTTATTTGCACCCTGTGGTCAGTTTGAACGTTAGTTCTATTTGTAGGTGACAGACTTCTAAAAGCTTAAAACTTGAACATTGCAGCAAAATTTGTGGTTCTGATCAATTTGAAATTATTGTTGTTGTGAAGCTAGTTTCCTGAATACTAAGGTAGTTTTGATCAATGAATTAAGTTTGAAGGAATTTTTTTTAATCTGCTTGCAGTGTTATGAATCTATTGGCGGAGATTTATTCCCAAGAAAAGATGATCCCCAAGATGTCGAGGGCTTTGACATCGAAAGAGAAACAAAATTTTGATCTAAATGAAGTGGTTCATGTTGATGATATTGGAGAAGGAAAAGATTTGCAGGAAAATCCTTATATGTTATAAATGTTGGCACCCCCGATTATGGCCATTTATGAGGCACAATATAACATCAGTCCGATATTCAGCTATTCGCACCTTGGTAAACTTCTTTCTATGTTTTAGCATTTTTGGCCATGTATGAATACATTTACTGCTTGTATTTTTTAGTAAATTTACTAGAAGCTATGTGATGGTAAGTCACTGAACAGTGTTATATGGTTTTATCACTTATACTTTTTTTTTGGTGGTTTTATATGTTTGTTAATCGAAGGAGTTGTTTGATATGCTTGAACATTTCCATTCATGATTGCTATCCATTTTGTGATATTAATTTTTGTGCATAGTTTTGTAAGTTATACTTATTCGATCCCGTATTTTTACTCACTTTTGTTACACATATTGATTATTTAGATAAAACTATGACTTGGAAGTGAAAGGCATCTAATTATCTTCACCAATCAAATCGTTCATCATTTTTTTATTAGTTAATGTTATTTTATTTCAATATATATACATTTTTAATAATACATACCTATGTGTTAATTTTTCTTGAAATATTTTTTTAACAGTAAAAAATATACATTAATGCTAAAAAATATTCTTTTATTACATAGATATAATATTAAATAACATTGAATTTGTTGTTGCCCCACGATGTCTTAAATTTTTGTTAGTGATATTATATTTAATAAATAGTTGGTTTCATATTATAAATTAAAATCATAATCATCATTGACATCAAGTATTATTAGTGAAAACTTTTATATAATTGAAAATTTCACAATAACTAACAATTAAAAATCCTAATAATTATAATTACCAATGTTATATGAATCAATGAGTGATTTTTGAATTAATTAAATTGAGTAAAGCAAGTTTTGATTACTTTTTTTTATTCTATATATTTCTTTTCTAACATATTTGTTTTTTTTTTATAAACCTTGTGCTTTATTTGAACGCCACCCTTTGAGGTGTATCTCAAAATCTCTTTTGAAGACTTTCATCACTATTTGTGTCATATAAATCATTAGTAGAAATGTTTTATAATTAACTCTATGTGTGACTGAATAGAAAATTTTAATGTGAAGATTATGAAATTAAAGTTTACGAATACTCGAAAAAAAAGAATAAAATATAATAAAGCTTTAATTATTGAATGTTTTTGGTGTAATATTAGTACTATAAAATATATATCTTAATGTTTATGAGATTTATATCTACGAAAAATTTGATTTTTGAAATTTTACATATGTTAGATTATATAATGGAACATAAATTTTCTTAAAACAAATTAATTATTGCAGTACTACTGCAGTCTGCAGATCATTGAGTAGTACAAAAGAGAGTAAATCAATTTAATTGTCTTTTCATTCTATAAAGTAAAAAATTACATTATATTAGAGTATTAAAAATATTATCTGACAACAAGAAAAATGAAATAAGAGATATTGACTTCAGGGAACAGAAAGCACCAGGTTGTCTTCCTCCCACATTGACTTCAGGGAAAAAAAAGCACCAAGTTATGGATAAGCACATTCGGGCTGTAGGCTAAGCTGTTATAATAAGCACATTATGTTTTGCTTAACAAAGTTTGTCTTACCTCAAAATGTTGGCTTTTGTAATTTGGATTTTTATAGTCTAATTCCTTCTATAAGTTGTTTAATTTTGCTAATTCAGTTTTATTAATATGCTAGACTTTGTCACCAAATGAAACAAATATTATTACTGTCATTTTGTTACATAAAGACTTCCACAAGTGATAGTGACATCTTATTTTGTCATTAAAATACTCACGATAGTCACAAATGACATTAAGTGACGCATGTTCTTTGTTACCAATTTATTTAATTTTGACAATTATTGTTTCATCATCTAAGAATTCAAATTTTTATTGACATTAAACCCTTCGTCAACAAAATCAGCACAATTGTTACCAATGTTTGTCACATAATTAATTAATTCAAGCTTTTTTTTGACAAAGTTAAATTATTTACAGACGCAAATTCGACAACTTTATTGATGAACATAGTGTCATGAAATAACAATCCTTTTGTGACACTCGTTGTTTTGTCTTCCATACAAACTTTAAGTATATATAATGACAAATTTAGATAATTAGTGACAAAAGTTTATTAAATTTTAATGGTGAATATAGTGTCACCAAAAAGTCATCTTTTTAGTGACGAGTAATTTTTGTCATGTATTATGGAACATAGTCGTCTATTTAGTAACACATAAAGACTTTCATTGATGACATTTCATTAGCTTTTGTGACGAAATTTAACATCACTAATAAGTTATTTTTTAAGTGATGCATATCTTTTCAGTTGCGTGATTAGTGACGAATCCAACTCTTCAATGATGAAAATTTATTTGTATTTGTGACAAAACATTGCGTCATAAAAACATCTCTCCTTTAGTGACGATAGTCAACTTCATCACCTACACATAACAATTGGTGATGAAAAGAAAGAATCGTCACAAATACTTTTAGCGACAAAGATATGTAGATGAACCTCATGACGAATTATTTTCGTTAACTGAACGATTGCCTGACGAAATTAGTAATTTTTTGTTACACTTTAATGCGCCACTAAATACCAATTTTGTTGTAGTGATATGTTTGCCTTAGATTTAAATCTTCACAATTACTTTCAAAGCTCTTGCATTCATTGAGGAGATAACAAGGAATGCAAAAAAGTTGCAAGAGAGAGGTTTGGAGTGCGAGATATTATGTCGTAGCGATGATTTAAAGCTTGAGGTCCAACTATCACTAATGGTGAATACAATATTGTATCAGATTTCTAGGTAAGCTAGAATAGTAAGAAGAGAAAGAAGAGAAAAAAAAGAGAGTCAGAAGAAGGAGAAGGAAATAAGAGAAAGAAGAAGAAGAATTCAAGAGAAAAGATTAGATTAATTCTTTCTTATTATTTGAAATGATGGAAGTTGCTATATTTATTCAATTCTGGATATAGCTAAGGATCATTCTCTAAAAGCATAATGCTAACTAACTTTAATACAACAGATTGAATTATTCAACTAACTGCTAAAATTAACTAACTAACTGCTAAAACCAACTAACTAACTACACAACCATGGCTTCCATATTCCAATTACTCCTTAGGTAAGGCTCTAGCAATTGTGGAGCGTTCCTTCTCCTCTAGCTTCTTCTTACGTTTGGTGGTTGTCCTTGAAGCTCTAGTTCAACTTCCAGCTCATCTTAGTTCTTGGACTTAACACTGGAATCTTTTGTTATTGCTCCTGCCCCTTTAGTTCTATGGTTATTATTAGCTACCCTTGCAAAAAAAAACTTATCCTAAAGGTTATGAGCTCTCAGCAATGGTTGAACAACAGAAAGATCTTCCCATGATGTATCCTCAGGTGCCAATCGTTACCATTGAACAAGTACTTGTGGAAATAATTTTTTGTGTACCCAAATGTTCTTGTTATACAAGATGGTAGTAACTGGTTTATTCTCAATGCTTAAGTCAGGCAGGGAAAGAGGTTTATCAGGTGGATTGCCTTGAAATGGTTTGAGTAAGGGATATGAAAAACATTGTGAATCTTAGAAGTAAAGGGCAAGGCAAGCTTGTAAGCTATGGGTCCAATGCGTTTAATCACTTGAAAGGGTCCATAATACCTTTTGCTCAGCTTCTGGTTAAGCGTCAAAGCAAGAGATTGTTGCTTATAAGACTATAACTTAACCAACACCCAACTACCTAGTTCCAGCTTCTTGTCCATTCTTTTGGCATTTCCTATTGATTTCATTCTTGATTGAGCTTGCAAGATATGATTTTTAAGTTGTTGGAGCTTATCTCTGCTTAATAACTCACTATCAACTGCCTCAACATTGGAGGAACCAGCTAAATATCTTTGAATTACATGGGGCTCTCTGCCATACAAAGCTTGGAATGGAGTCATCTTGATTGTAGAATGATAAGAAGTATTATAAGAGTATTTAGCCCAAGGAAGCAACTGAATCTATAATTGGGGCTTTTCTTATGTAAAAGCCCTCAAATGCTGCTCCAAACGTTTGTTAAGCATTTATGTTTACCCATCTAATTGTGGATGGTAAGCAGAACTTAAATTGAGAATAGTGTCACTATATTTGAATAGTTACCTCTAAAAAGAACTCATAAAGACCTTTTCTCTATCAGAGAATAGATTTAGGAAATCCATGTAGCTTAACCATTATCTCACAAAGTAGTGTAATCATTTTTTTAGCAGAAAAAGTGTTAGGTATAGCTCTAAAGTGAGCGTATTTAATCAATCTATTAATGACTACCATAATTACTGAACAATCATGGGTAACAGGCAACCTAGTTATGAAATCCATTGAAATATCCTCCCAAATTTTCTCAAGAATAGGTAGAGGTTATAGTAAACCATATGGCAAGGTGGAAGAGTACTTTGTTTATTGGAAAATCAAACATTGTTTCAAAAATTGCTTGGTGTCTTGTCGGATACTCTTCTAGAAGAAGTTTGCAGATATTCTCATAAAGGTTCTGAGAGCACCATTATGTCCTCTAATAAGTGAAGTGTGGAATTCTTCTAGTACTTTGAATCTAAGAGTGCAAGTAAAACTGAGGATGAACTTGTTATTTTAAAACAATAACCTTTGCTTGACTGAGTATCATGTAGGACAATCACCCATACTAATCTGCTGATATAAAGTAACCAAGTCTTGAGCTGCTGTATTCTTAATTGTCAAGTCATCTAGTAAATCAAGAAGGGGGTAAGAGAGAAACATTAAAAATTCACAATACTCACTGTCTTCCTTATTTCTCTGATTGAAAACCACAAAGTCATCATTTGTAGGTAATTTGGACAAGGCCTCTGCAACAACATTTTCTCTCCCTGGTTTATAAATAATATCATAGAAAAAACCTAACAATTTACTAAGATAATATTGTTTCTCAAGGGTTTGTATAACCCAAAACATTAAGCTTCTTAATGCCTTTTGGTCTGTATGAATTTTAAATTTCCTTCCTAGCAAGTATTGTTTCCATTTCTTTACAGCTTGAGTAATAGCATACAATTCTTTAACATATACTGAAGATGCATCCATTGTAAGACTGATCTTTTTTGTTGTAAAAAGCTATATGATGGAGTTGTTCCATCAACATTGCTCCAATTCCTACATTGGAGGCATTTGTTTATATTACAAAGACCTTGTTAAAGTTAAGTAAAGTCGGGCTTTAGTCATAGCTGCTTTTAAATCATCAAAAGTCTATTGAGTTTCTTGGTTCTAGTTGAAAGCATCCTTCTTCAGGAGATTGGTTAATGGAGCTTGATTACATCCAAAGAGTAATGCGGTTCTTGTAGCACGACTTTGGGGTATTGATTCCACAGGGAAACAAGTTAACTACAAAAGAAGGTGTAAACCATAACACAAGCGATAAAGATTTAAGTGAGAAAATATGAACTTTTGGTAATGAAGTAATTGTGTAAAGTAGTTTGTAAAATATAATAGGAAGATAACAAGGATCCGGGAATCCTCCCCAGGTTCGTTGCCCTATCCCTAACTTGATTCAGTTATTTTTATTTCAGTTGCAAGATTCACATCCCAAACATGCAACCGGTAAGTATTCAATGAGCACATATATAAACCCTAATATGATTGTTATGAAATACTTTTTCGATTCATGCATATATGATCTATCCTATAGGTTTATCAAGAAACGACAATATATCTTTATTGACAATATTGTAGTAATGGACAAACCTAAAGGCTAGATTTACCGAACTTAATTATACCCAAGCAATCTTGACATAAGAGAAGCATGACTAAATTTATATCAAGGAAAAAGGATACAATCACCGGAATAGATAAGATCTTATAATTAGATAAAGAAGTAAATCATAATAATAAACTCTTATTACAACTGAATCAAATAAGGGAAGATAGGGATAACTACACCTAGGGATTCATCCCTTTGCCTTGCTTGGAAGTTAGTTAGCCATGGTGTTCATGGCCAAGCACTTTTATGGATGAGAGCTGCTGCCTTCAGTTTCTAGGTTTTTCTTCATAGCCAAGATCCCCTTCTCTTAAACCCTAAGTGTCCTATTTATAGTACAAGAGTCCAAGGGTGTTCTTGGGTTTAATCTAATGCTTAAAACCCTAATTAAAGTCTAACTCGGAGATACAAATCCGTGTGCGCGCTGCGGTGCTTCTTGAGGAGCACCGCAGTGCTAGGCATAATTTGGCTAGGCAATCTTCTGAGCACCGCGGTGCTGGCTAAGAAGCACTGCTGTGCTGGCTGTTTGTCTTCAATACGAGAGTTTCTGGGTGCCGTGGTGCTTACTGAGGAGCACCGCGGTGCTCACTGAATGCTGCTTTTCTTCATGATTTGCCTCTCCGCAGCCACTCCAATGCTTCGTCTTGTATGGAATTTTGGTGCTTTTAAACAACGATCGCTTCTTCTTCTCTTGGGACTCAAAATACCTAAAACTGCACTAGGATAAGTCAGTGGTCCAATAATATTACTTAAGAGTTATCAACACATAAAAGTGCAATATAGACCGAGAAGAATCATAAAGTGCTAACAATTAAACATCGTTGAGGTGCATTTTATGGTTCTTATCACAACCCCCAACTAGCTTATTGCTAGTCCCTAGCAACTCAAGCGGAAACAAGAGATGAAATCCATGGTGGGAATCGAAATAAAGTAAAGCAATATCAGTGTTAACCAAGAGTAATCCACATTTTGTCTCAAAAATTTCGCATAACACACAGCACATAAAATTGTTTAAATTCACCCAAGTTCGAAAGTAATCCAAACATCAATCTTGAAATCGTTATTGACTCTTAACATCCATCTTACCACAATCCATTAATCCGTACATCCGGATGATTTTATGCATAACATTCATGAATACAAGTCTTGGCCTCTAAAAATATAATAAATTGTGTGACATCAATCACATAAACAAGCTCCATAGGCTTATGTTTCAAATCACTCTCCACTATTGTAGAAATATCACACCACCTTGGATCAATAAGTCTTTTAATAAGCTTGTAATGTTAGGCTAAGGTAAAGAACAGAAAGGATTCAAAAATTAAAAGAACTTAATCTCTTAGTTTTGAATACAACTCTTTAAGCACTAGGTAACCTTACTTCAATATCCAACTCTTCCAACCATTTTCCGAGCATTTCTTTCAACAAATCACCATTTTTTTTTCTTTCTTTCCTCTTTCTTTGCCATAATTCACTTCTTTTTCTTTTTTTGGCACATAAGACCATTCATCTCCTTTTTCATCATCATTTTTTTTCTTTTCCACAACCCCCAACTTATCTCTTTTCATGTATTTGGGCTATGGTAGCAATATTTTTTTTTCATACTTTCATCCTTACTCCTCTTGAGTGCTTCTCAACAAATGTGTATAACTAAGTTCTTTTAAAAGGAAGATAAGGATAAAATATTTTAGGCTCATAAAGGTGAGTAAATGGGCTATTGAAAGAAACAAGGTTCAAATTCTTTTTCAAGAAAAAGGCTCAAATGGGTGACTAGTGATAAATATAGCAATGGTAAGTTTGGAAGGCTCAAACGGTTAAAAAATGGCCTATATCATATCCTATGTAGAGTGCATTCTAGGAATTCACCTCAAGTGATTATCTAATAAGTTCTAGAGCTTGTTGTGACCGCAAAAGTATTCAGAAGGCAATCACACATAAAACTTCTCTAAATGCTTTAGATTAATCATACAATCTTACCACAAACTAGAGTCTCTAACCAAATCAAGATTGATACTTGCATTATTCTCAAAGCTGAAACAAAATTTAACTTCTTCTAAATGATGTATATTATCTCAATTAAGCTTATATCATTGACATGTGAATTACATCCAAGGCAAACATAAAGCATGCTTAAAACAAAAGGTAAAGGAAAGTAGCAATTTAATGAAAAAAAAATATGTTTCCTCCACCCCCAACTTAAAAATTGAATTGTTCTCAATGTTAAAGAGAAAGTAAAGGAAACTCCCTTTTTTATCAACAGGAGTGCATAGGTGCTGAAAAATGTGTACCACCAGGTGAATTGAATGCCATTCTTCTTACTGAAATTACAATCTACAACATAGAACAAGACACCAAAAAGAAAACAACTATGGTGTACCCTTAAGATTCCCACCATATGTTAGGTTAGAACATAAAATGTAGAAAAATCACTATAATGGGAAAAAGGGAAAATAAGAGATAGAACCCAAAAATAGTCCTCTAAATTCTCATCATCATCTGCATTCCCTTCACTTTCTTCACCTTCCTCATGGAGGTGGATTAAAAGATGAACCCAGATTGGTTGGCATATTAGGAAAATGACCCATATTGTAACCAGTAGCGGAGGCAAGGTGTTGGTACACCTGACCAAAGGAGGAGTTGACCTCCGCTTGATAATCGGCTTGCCAAGCCAAAAACTTGTCTTGATGATCTAACCTATTAAGCAATAATTGGGTTATTAAAGAAGGAAAATATAATCCGAGCTTTTTCCTAATAGTTTGTTTGATTGAATCATATATGACTTGGCCTACATCGATAGTCATTCCCATCAAAATTGTATAGATTAACACAACTCGCTCAACAGTTAAGGCACTATAATGTAAAACAGGCATCATCTGCTGACATATAAAACATTACCAAGCCCTAGCAGTGGCATTGAGAGAAGTACCGGGAAAAGTGACAGGGATATCTCCCGTCATTTTCCATGAAGTGCTCGGAATACAAAGGGTAGTGCAAATCTCTTCATAATTAATGTTAGACACATATGCACTATATTCACTATGTTCAAAGTTAGGTAAGCCATAGAAACTATTAATGGTTGAGCTGCTAAAAGAAACTGTTTGCCCTCTTACTCTCACTTTACCATTCCTATGCTCGGGTGCATTTTCGTAGAATTCTCTAACCAAATTTGGTAGGGAGGGAGAGGGTGGTCTTGTAAATGTACCCCAATTCCTATCTAGAATCATTCTAAATAAGGTCGGATTTCCCCTCTTGGTGATGTTGAATCCTCTTTCGGGAATGGGTTTTCGACTTTGTAACATGCTAATATATCTCTCATTTGCTTCAAAACTTACAAATTTGGTGTCATCATACTCTTGTTGTGTTTGCCCCCCTAGGTCTCTTGGTTTTAGGTGCCATTGATAAAATAGACTTAGAGCAAAATTCAACCACTAAATAGCACAAATAAGCAATAAAATGAAAGAAAGTGGTCTTACTTGATGTCTATTGTTAGAGAGAAAAAATACTACCTTTCTATTGAAGTGTGCTTTGATAAACCCCAAGTCTTCTTGTAACCAAGCTTGTGAGAGAGAAGGTAGCAAAAACAGCAAAATTAGTGAGCAATGATGGTAGAAACAAGAAAGTTTGGAGTCTAAGTTAGTGTCTAGGTAAGGATTTGTTGCAAAGTGGAGAGAGGAGGTTGTGTGCTACTGGTTTTGTGAAAGGAGATATGAAGAGAGAGGCTGTAAAATGGCTTTTATAGTGCAGAATTAGGGTTAGGAGTGTGCTGGGCTCGGTCAGGCGTTGTGCAGTGCGCTGCGGTGCTGGGCTTGGAGCTGTGCGCTGCGGTGCTGGCCTGTGCGCACCGCTGTGCTGGGCCTGGCGTGCTGGACCTGGCACTGTGCAATGCGGTGCTGGCCTGTGCACTCCACGGTGCTGGGCCTGGCCTGGTGCTGTGCGCTGTGCACACTGTGTGCTGCAGGGCGCACTGTCCTGTTTCCAAAAAAAAAAAAATTTGGGTGTTTGCCAAATAAAATAAAGTTAGCCAAATAATGAACAATAGTCCCAAAAATTTAAATTAAACTAAAAACTAACAATTAAAATTGAATAAAAATTAATTAAAAACAGAACAAACAAAATAAAAATGAAAATAATAAAAAAAGTGTACCTTAGTTGTGTGGTCAAGGTGAATAGACCGGATCCATAAGCAGAATGTCTTCCACTTCCTAATCTTGTCTATCGATTAAGATCTTAAGTCGTTAACCATTTACTCTAAAGACTCAGCCATCCCTAGTATCTTCAATTTCTACCGCCCCATTTTCAAAAACATTTTTCACTATAAAAGGGCAGTCCATCTTGACCGAAGTTTTCCAGGATGCTTATAAAGTCTAGAGTCGTATAAAAACACTCGATCATTGGGTTTAAATGTTTTCCTCAAAATATTTTTATCATGGAATACTTTCATCTTATCCTTATAGATTCTAGAATTTTCATAAGCATCGTTTCTTAACTCTTCTAACTTGGTCAGCTGATATTTTCTAAGCTTACCCGCTTCGCCCATATTAAAATTAAAAGACTTGATGGCCCAATAAGATCGATGCTCGAGCTCCACTGGTAAATGGCAAGGTTTTCCAAAAACAAGCCGATAAGGCGACATACCTAAGGGAGTTTTAAAGCCTGTACGGTAAGCCCAAAGCGCATCAGTTAGTCTCAACGACCAATCCTTGCGATCGGGGTTAACTGTTTTTTCTAAAATTTGTTTAATCTCCCTATTAGCAAGCTCTACTTGTCCACTTGTCTGAGGATGGTAAGCAATAGAGATTTTATGTAATACCCCATATTTTTTCATCAAAGCTTCAAAAGAACGGTTGCAAAAATGTGTACCTCGATCTCTAATTATAGCACGTGGTGTACCAAATTGGGATAACACATTTTCTTTAAGGAATTTAATCACCGTTCCATTATCATTGCTTCGATAAGCTGCTGCCTCTACCCACTTAGATACATAATCTATTGCCACGATGATAAATTGGTATCCGAAGGAAGGAGGAAATGGTCCCATGAAATCGATGCCCCAACAATCAAAGATTTCAATTACTAAAGTAGGGTTTAGGGGCATCATATTTCGACAAGACACAACTCCTAACTTTTGACACCTTTCACATGAGCGACAATAGGTGTTTGCATCCTTAAACAAGGTAGGCCAATAAAATCCACACTGCAAAATTTTTGCAGTGGTTTTTTTCATTGAAAAGTGGCTTCCACAAGCTTGGGAGTGACAAAATTATAAGACACTCGCAATCTCTTAATTAGGGATGCAATGCCTTAGAATTTGGTCAGAGCAGTACTTGAAAAGATAAGGGTCATCCCAGTAAAAATTATATACCTCGTATAAGAATTTCCTCTTATCTTGAGCACTCCAATCCACAAGTATCTCACCTGTAGCCAAATAGTTTACGATGTGAGCAAACCATGGTAGAGAAGTAATTGATATCAGGAAAATCGTCCTTGATTGGCATGTCATCACAAGTGTCCTCGAATGTAAGTCTCGAGAGGTGATCTGCGACTACGTTCTCCACTTCTTTCTTGTCCTTGATGGTGATATCAAATTCTTGCAAGAGGAGGATCCATTGGATGAGTCGTGTCTTAGCATCCTTCTTTGTGAGAAGATACTTGAGGGCGACATGATCTGTAAAAATAAGGATAGGCAACCCAATTAAATAAGCACGAAATTTATCTAAAGCAAATACTACAGCTAGCAATTATTTTTCAGTTGTAGAGTAATTCATTTGAGCACTATTTAAAGTCTTACTAGCATAGTAAATGACAAAAGGTTTTCCCTCTCTTTGCTGTCCAAGAACAGCACCTATAGCGTAGTCACTAGCATCACACATGATTTCAAAAGGCAAAGTCCAATCTAGTGACTGCATTATAAGTGCGGAAGTAAGCTTGCCGATCAACATTTGGAATGCTTCTTGACAAGCTTCTATCCATTCAAAGGGAGTTTCTTTAACTAGGAGGGTACTTAGAGGTCTAGAGATGTTTGAAAAATTCTATATGAACCTCCTATAAAAACCAGCATGACCAAGGAAAGATCTCACATCCTTTATTGTCTTAGGGGTAGATAATTTAGAGATTAATTCAATCTTAGATTGATCAACCTCTATTCCTTTAAAAGAGACAATATTCCCTAAGACAATACCTGATGGTACCATGAAATGACATTTTTCCCAATTTAAAACCAATTCTTTTTCCTCACAGCGAATTAACACTCTTTCTAAATTCATTAAGCATGCTTCAAATGAAGATCCAAAAATAGTTAGGTCATCCATAAAAACCTCCATGCAATTTTCAACCATGTCACAAAAAATACTCATCATGCAGCGTTGAAAAGTAGTAGGGGCGTTACATAATCCGAATGGCATTTTACGAAAAGCATAGGTGCCAAAGAGACAAGTAAAATTGATTTTTTCTTGGTCTTCTAATGCAATTTCTATTTGATAATAACCAGAATAACAATCTAGAAAACAGTAGAAGGGATGACTAGCTACACACTCAAGAATTTGGTCAATAAAAGGGAGTGGGAAGTGGTCTTTCTGAGTGGGAGCATTTAATTTTCAGTAATCAATGCACATACGCCACCCGGTCACAAGTTTGGTAGGGACTAGCTCTCCTAGGTCATTCTTTACCACAGTGACTCCGGACTTTTTAGGGACGACTTGCGTAGGGCTTACCCACTTACTATTAGCTATGAGCTATATAATACCCACATCTAACAGTTTCAGCACTTCATTTTTTACTACTTCTTTCATAGTGGGGTTAAGCTTACATTGAGGGTCTCTACGAGAACTAGTTCCTTCATCCAAATTTATTTTATGGGAGTAGATCAGGGGACTAATTCCCTTTAAATCAGCCATGCTCCATCCTAAGGTTGATTTGTGTGCATTTAAAATTTGAATTAATCTCTTACCTTAGGTCTCAGATAATTCAGAAGAAATTATAACAGGAAAGGTATCACCTGGACCGAGAAAGGCATGCTTTAGTCCCTTAGGTAGTGGCTTCAGTTCGACTTTAGGTGCTTCCACACTTGAGGGGACTTGTGTCTTGCTTCTTTCGGGCAGCTCCTCAAACCTTGGTTGCCATGACCGATTGCCATAATCCTGAGATTTTTCAAAAACAGCACAGATATCAATTATATCAGTTTTATCATCAAATAAATCTATCTCAAAATTCACAAGAAAATTTTCAAGAGGATCATAATCATGAGTTAAGGAAACTCCCTCATTGATGAGTGACTCGATCATGTAAAGCTGGTGGTTTTCGTCCTCATCTTCGGGCTGCTTTGCAACATTGAAAATATTTACTTCAAGGGTTATGTTGCCAAAGGTCAGCTTCATAAGTCCATTCCTACAATTTATTAAAGCATTTGCAGTAGCAAGAAAAAGTCTACCCAAAATCAAAGGGATTTTAAAGTTAGTGTCAACAGCAGAAGTGGTATCAAGAATTAAGAAATCAACAGGATAGTAAAATTTATCAATTTGAATCAAAACATCCTTTACCACACCCCGGGGTACTTTGACTGAATGATCAACCAATTGCAATACCACGCCGGTTGGTTTGATTTCTCCTAACCCCAGCTGTAAGTAAATGGAGAATGGCATCAAGTTTACACTAACTCCTAGATCTAGCAAGGCTTGTCCAACCTCATGATTTCCAATGCTGCAAGCAATGGTAGGACAACCTGGGTCTTTGTATTTTGGGAGAATTCTTTGCTCAATTAATGCACTAACTTGCTTAGTTAGGAATGTTGTTTTCTTAACATGGTGTTTCCTTTTAATTGTGCATAAATCCTTAAGAACTTTTGCATAGGTAGGGACTTGTTTAATTACATGCAAAAGAGGAAGATTAAGTTTTAGTTGCCTTAAGTTCTCAAGGATTTCATTATTTATTTCCAGATTTTTCTTGTTGGATTTTAAAGCTTGAGGGAATGGGGCCTTAACAGGACTTTTGGTCACTTCAGGGTCTTTAGGCAACTCGGCTTCACTACTAGTTTGACCTTTTTCTCACTTCCTCGGGTTTATTCATTGGTGGGATGTGTAGTAACTTACCACTTCGGGTCACAATGGCATTTACATCTTTCACATTTTCTTGTGCCATATGTTGACCGTGAGGTATGGACTGAGCTTGGGAAGGGAACTTACCTCGCTCAGTCACACTCAAGGAGCCCATTAATTTAGACATTTGGCTCCTTATTTCTTTGTTTTCCTCAACCACTTATGTAATTAAAGCCTCACACCTTTGGTTTGTCTTGCCTTGTGCTTCTATAAAAGTATGTAAAGTGTCTTCTAAAGAGTTCCTAGAGGATGAGGGTGCATGATAAGGTGCTAAGTATGATCTAGGGGGCTGTGCATGCTACTGATTTTCAGATTTCCAGCTGAAGTTGGGATGATTTCGCCACCCCATATTGTAAGTGTTAGAGAAGGGTACTGAAGGCGTCTTGTACATGCTTAAGGCATTATATTGTTCCTCATATAGCCCTCTCATGTCAACAAATGTGGGGCAATCTTGAGTGGGATGATCAACCCCTCCACACACAAAACATGGTTCTAAAGGTTCGGCTGGAAAAGTTGTATTATTGTCCCTTCGGTGGTGCCTTTATGTTGGTTTTTTGAAGGAAAGACTACTTCTGAATTCTATTTGCACTTGAGTTCATTATGGTAAACATTATATTTTTTTGTCCCTTCGGTGGTCCTTGTCCCTTTGTCATTTGAAGAAAGACTAATTCTGAATTCTAAATCAAATTGAATTCCATGCTAGCAAAGAGTCAAATGAATTTCATCCAGACAAACATCGTATTGTTTTGTCCCTTCGGTGGTGCATTCCTGGTGGTTTTGAATTATTTATGGAAACATTCTATTCTTTTGGTCCCAAAGATATTTTAGAGGTTCATAAGGTCCATTTACAGGTCAATGCCATAAAGGACTATATGAAATCCTAACAACATCATGGCATGCTCAATTATCTCTTAACATAGCTATGTTAGGCTCTTTAACCATTGTTGTAGCTCACCATATGTATTCCATGCCCTCTTTTCCATATCTAGCTACTGATTATGGTACATAACTGTCATTGTTCATGTCTGTTGGTTTTTTGAAGAGAGACTGATTCTGAGTTCTAATTCTAATGGAATTCCATGTTGGAAAAGTTGTATTATTGTCCCTTCGGTTGTGCTTTTCTGTTGGTTTTTTGAAGGAAAGACTAATTCTGAATTCTAATTTGCACCTATATTCATTATGGTAAACATTATGTTTTTTTGTCCCTTTGGTGGTCATTGTCCCTTCGTCATTTGAAGAAAGACTAATTCTGAATTCTAAATTAAATTGAATTCCATGCTGGTAAAGATTCAAATAAATTTCATGCATATTGTTTTGTCCCTTCGGTGGTGCATTCCTGGTGGTTTTGAGTTATTTATGGGAAAAATTGCATTCTTTTGGTCCCTTCGATTGTGCATGTCCATTGGTTTTCTGACGAGAGGCTTATTCTAAATTCTAATTCTAATTGAATTTCATGCTGGAAAAGTTGTATTATTGTCCCTTTGGTGGTGCCTTTCTGTTGGTTTTTTGAAGGAAAGACTAATTCTGAATTCTATTTGCACTTGAATTCATTATGGTAAACATTATGTTTTTTTGTCCCTTCGGTGGTCCTTGTCCCTTTGTCATTTGAAGAAAGACTAATTCTGAATTCTAAATCAAATTGAATTCCATGCTGACAAAGATTCTAATGAATTTCATGTAGACAAACATCGTATTGTTTAGTCCCTTCGGTGGTGCGTTCTTGGTGGTTTTTAATTATTTATGGAAAACATTGTATTCTTTTGGTCCCAAAGATATTTTAGAGGTTCATAAAGGTCCATTTACAGGTCAAGGCCATAAAGGACTTGATGAGAGTCATAAAATGCATCTAAACAATACTTAATTGTTAGCATTTTAGGGTTGTAATCGCACTTTTATATGTTAATAACTCTAAAGTGATATTCATAAACCGTTGACTTAATTCGATGCATTTTCAGGTGCTTTGCATCCAAAAGAGATGATAAAGCGATCCATGTTTAAAGCGCCAAAAGATCTCGCATGTCGGTTTTCGTATTTGTCCAAGGTTTAAACATGTCTAAACATGGTTCAAAGATGGTTCAAGTCTAAACCAAGGTTGGAGAAATAAAACACAATAAGTTAAAAGACTGCACACAAGTGTGTGCATCACTTTGGAGCAAGGTAAGGGTAGGCACACCACTTGGAAAGGAGTTTCACTAAATTGCCAGAATTTCCCGTGCAGATCAATCATCTTTTCAGATTAAACTGTATTGATACAGGAAGAACCAGGAGATGAGCCATATATGTTTAGAAAGATTCGGAAGTCTATTTTCTGGAGAATTTTACGGTTCATAAAAAGGATTTTTCTAGAGAAAGTTATGGCAGTTTTAGTAGACACAGGTCAGGCCTCCAGATCAGCATCCACCTAGCGCCACGCCCCTCACTTTCCAGCACTGCACCCTCACTTTCCAGCACTGCACCCCTCACTTTCCAGCGCCCACTCGTTCCAAGACCAAATTAGGGCTGCACAATGACATTTTCTGGACCAAAATGCCCCTAACTGCTTGTGCTCTATAAATACATCTTTAAGGAGTGTGCAGCCAGCATCATTAAGCTTGAAGGGGATCCAAGGGATCCAAATCCAGAATATTTCCAAGTCTCTTTAGGGCTGCAAATCAAGGGGAGAACATCCATATTGTTCATCCACCTTGAGCTCCATGGCCAACTAATCATCAAGTAAGGGAAAGGGATGAATCCTTAGGGATTTGTTGTTCCTTACTTCCTGTTCTTGATTCATTTATATGGATTTATTGTTAAAACATTGTCTATGATTTACTCTTTGATTAAGTAAGAAGGATTTGAGTTCATGTGATAGCTGTTCTTTATATTCTTCTTCTTTTAGATTCTCTTAATCCGGTGATTGCATCCTTCTCCTCCACATAAGTCTAGTCAAGCTCTTCTTATGTCAAGTTGTTTGGATGTAATTGATTTCGGTAGATTTATCTTATAGATCGGCCATTACTATGGTATCATTATTGCAATATATTGTTGTTTCTTGCTAATCTATAAGATAAATCATGTGTGCTTGAATTGAAATCAAAGAGTAATTTGTAGCAATTATATTAGAGTTATAAATGTGCTTGATTGAATATTTTCCGATTGCTTGTTTGGGATGTTAAATTTGCAATCGAGATAAAAACAATTGAATCAAGAGAGGACATAGGGAACGAACCTTGGGAGGATTCCCGGAACCTTGTTATTTCTCATTTATATTCTTCAATATATTCACACAACTCTTTTACACATTATTTCATTATCAAAACTCAAAATCTTTCGTTTAACTTTTATCGTTAGTATTAAAGTTTACACCTTCTTTGTAATTAACTTGTTTCCCTGTGGAATCGACACCCCAAAGTTGTACTAAAATAACTGTGTTATACTTTGGGCGTAATCAAATTTTGGTGCTGTTGCCGGGGAAACACGCTTAAGTATAAGGAAGCTTGTCAACTTTGAGTGTGACGGTAAAAGAATTGTAAATATTTTTTTTTCAGCAGTTTGTAAATACGGTAATATTGTTCCTTTACCTTTGTTTTGATTTTCTAATTTTCTTTTATTATTCTGTTTTATTTATATTATTTTCCTGTTTTATTTATTTTATTCCCCTCTAAATTAATTGGTGCATGCTTAGACCGAGATATTCTCGAGGTAGATTCATTAGAGGACCCGAATTAGAGTTACTCTCTCCTTCCATGTCCGTTGGTGAAACCTCGCCTAGATCAAACCATAGTGCACCTCCACACGAAAATTTAGAGGATTTTGTTAACATGGCCGATAACCCTAATGAGAATGTTGCTAGGATACTTAAAGACTACTTGCACCCTAGCCGAACGGCCACACCCTTTTGTATCATGTTCCCCCCTAATGCCCCACAACTTGAGTTTAAGCTAGGCATGATACAATTGCTACCAACCTTCCATGGGTTTGAGAATGAAAACCCCTATGTCCACATTAGGGAATTTGAGGAAGTAGTAGCAACCTTTCAAGGTAGGGCTGAAATGGTAGACACTGTCAAACTTTGGTTTTTCCCTTTTTCACTTAAGGAAAAAGCCAAGACTTGGCTATACTCATTAAGGCCTAGGTCTATAGGTAGTTGGGATGAGATGACCTGAGTTTTCTTCCAAAAACACTTCCCAACCCATAAGACCAACAACCTCAAGAGACAAATCTCAAACTTTGCACAAAAAGAGAGTGAAACCTTATATCAAGTTTGGGAACGTTTCAAAGACCTTTTAAATTCTTGTCCACACCATGGGTATGAGAGTTGGCGGGTAGTTAGCTACTTCTATAATGGACTCCTAAGTAGGGAGAGGCAATTCATAGAAATGATGTGTAATGGGGATTTTCTTCAAAAAGATCCCGATCAAGCCATAGATTTCCTAGATGACCTATCAGAAAAAGCCCACACTTGGACAGGACCAAGTGTCATGGAAAGTACTAGGAGAAATCAACCTGCTGGAATCTACCAACTTAAGGAAGAGGACAGCCTTAAAGCCTGTTTAGAGGCCCTAACTAAGGAAATTGAAGTCTTAAGAACCAAGGATGCTAGAGCCCCCGAACAAGTTGCTATGGTAGAGTCCCGTGAGCCTTGTTTCATGTGTAATGGGGTAGATCATGTGCCTAGGGATTGTCCAACCTATTTTGAGATGAAAGGAGAGTGTAATGCTTTAGGTATACCCTCTAGCAAACCATACTCACCCTATTCTAACACTTATAATCCCGGTTGGAAGAATCACCCAAATTTTAATTGGAGACCCGATACACAACCCCCTGCCCAATCTAGCACCCGTTGGAGATCCGATATACAACCTCATCCCCACTCTAGTACCCAATGGCAACCGGAAGCAACCTCATCTAATGCACCACAACAATCTTTACCTTTGGAAGATACGTTTAAGTCATTTCTACAGGTACATGCCAAGAGTGCGGAAGAACAAGGCAAGATAAATCAACGATTACTAGAAGAGCAAAAAGGGATCAAAGAGGAACAAAAGGAAATAAAAAGTCAACTCACCAAGTTGACTAGTTTCTTGACAGTCCAAGAACAAGGTCAGTTTCCTTCGCAGCCACAACAAAATCCAAGGGGACAACATATGGCACAAACCTCCGATCCAAAAAATCACAATATTAAAGAGGTTAATGCCATAATCACCCGCAGCAGTAAGAAAATTGATGGACCCACACTACCATCACATGATTCCTAATACCGTGAACAACAAGGATAAAGCCCCCAAGGAATAAGAGGCCCATGATGATTATTCTCCACCAGTGCCTTTCCCTCAAGCTCTCCTTAAACCTAAGGAGAGAAATTCAGCACTAAAAGGCGAGATTCTTGAACAACTTCAGCATGTTAAGATTAACCTCCCTCTTCTTCATGTTATAAAACAGATTCCTAATTATGCTAAAGTCATCAAGGATCTATGCACACTCAAGAGGAGGCACAATATTAAGAAGACTGCATTCTTAACGAAGCAAGCAAGTGCGGTAATTGATAGCATGACACCGCCCAAATATAAAGATCCGGGCTGTCCAACAATGGCTTGCCAAATTGGAAACAAATCTTGTGGCCAAGCATTGCTAGATTTGGGAGCTAGTGTGAACCTCATACCATACTCCATGTACTTACAACTCGGTTTAGGTGAGATTAGACCAACCTCCGTGGTACTTCAACTAGCGGATAGATCGGTAAGAAAACCAAGAGGTATTGTAGAAGATGTTTTGTTGCAAATTGATAATTTCTATTATCCTGTTGACTCCTTGGTTTTAGATACTGTTTCTATGGTAAATACGGAGTCCAAAATTCCTTTGATACTTGGAAGACCATTCCTTGCCACCACCAATGCTCTTATTAATTGTAGGAATGGCCTAATGACATTATCATTTGGAAATAGTACTTTAGAGGTAAATGTTTTCTGAATCTCAAGGCAACCATTTGAAGAGGATGAGTGTTTCGACACTTATATGATTGATAAGCTTAATTCGGAGGATGAGAACATTGAAGATAATTCTAACTCTTTGGAATTCCCTCCTAATAATTTCGAGTTCAATGATTCTTTAATTTATCCCCATGTCGTTAACGTTATTGATATTTGTGATAAGTCACAAGGATTTATTAAGAAATCTTAGCAACCATGCTTTGAGGAGTTGCTTGAGAGAAGTCACATGGATGCGGGAATCAAATACCCTACTGCTGATAGTAAATGGGCAACACCAAGAAAACTTGAGCCTTATGTGGTGGACTTTAAGTATTCCTTGCCAAAATATTAGTACTGAGGCCATTGAGTTTGGAGCCTCATTTTCAGCACCATAATGAGGCCAGTAGTGAGAGTGGTGCAGTGTCTGGCTGAAGACATAAAATTTAGCGCTCATGGGAGGCACCCCATAGCATATCCTTTTATTTTTATTGTTTTTCATAATTCTTTTTCTTGTTTATTATTAGTATTTTATTGTTTTCCAGTTTTACTTTCGTATTTCTTTTTCATGGACAAATATACGAAACAGTTCAAATGGTGGTGCACGATTCTCAGCTTCTGTGCACTTTTGGCTACAAAGGGAGTTTCCTTATCTTATGCTTCCATATTGAGGACAATGCCTATTTTAAGTTGGGGGTGGAGGAAACATATTCTTGTTTCTCGTGTTTTTCATTGAACTGCTTGGTGTCATTTTACCTTTTTGTTTGTTTTTAGCATGCTTTGTGTTAGTCTTGGAGTCAATTCATATGTCGATGATATGAGCCTAATTGAGATAGCATATAGTGGTTAGAAGAAGTTAAATCTTGCTTCGCTTTGAGAATAAATTAAGTGTCAATTTTTCTTTGGTTTGAGACTCTGGTTTGTGGTAAGATTGCATGGTTAGTCTAAAGCATTTGGAGAAGTTTTATGTGCGATTGTTTTGTGAATACTTTTGCGGTCTCAACAAGCTCTAGAACTTATTTGATAATCACTTGAGGTGAAAATCATAGAATGCACACTACTTAGGATATGATGTAGGCCATTTTTGGGCGGTTTTAAGCCTTTTTAAACTTGCCCTTGTTATATTTATCACTAGTCACCTATTTTAGCCTTTTTTTCTTGAAAAGAAAAATTGAGCCTTGTTTTCTTTTCGATAAACCATTTACTTACCTTTATAAGCCTAAAAATATTTTATCCTTACCTTTCTTTTAAAAGAACTTAGTTATACACATGTTGTGAGAAGCACTTAAAAGGAGTAAGGGTGAAAATATGAGAAAATATTACTACCATACCCCAAGTACATTAAAAGAGATAAGTTGGGGGTTGTGGAAAAGAAAAGAAAAGAATGAAAGAGGAGGTGAATGGTCTTATGCCAAAATTAAAAAAAAAAAGAGAAAAAATGAATTATGGCAAAGAGAAAAGAAAAAAAATTGGTGATTTGTTGAAAGAAATGCTCAAAAAATGGTTGAAAGAGTTTGATGTTGAAGTAAGGTTATCTTGTGCTTAAAGTGGTTGTGTTTAAATTAAGAGACTTAGTTCTTTTATTTGTTTAAACTTTCTCGTTATTTCTTGACCTTTACCCTAGCCTAACGTTACAAGCTTATTAAAGACCTATTGATCCGATGTAGTGTGATTTTTCTACATAGTGGAGAGTGATTTGATAAGTGAGCTTATGGAGCTTGATTTGTGATTGATGTCACGCAATTTAATATGTTTTTAGAGGCCAAGACTTATATTCATGCTATGTTGTGCATAAAATCATCCGGGTGTTCGGACTAATGTATTGTGGTAAGATGGATATTAAGAGTCGATAACGATTTTAAGGTTGACATTTGGGTTATTCTTGGGACTTGAGTGATATTTAATGATTCTATTTGTTGTATGTTATGCATGATTTTTGAGACAAAGATTTTTGAATCACTTTTGGTTAACACCAGCATTGCTGTATTTTGCTTTGATTTATAAATAAAGAATTCATTTCATGTCTTTCGCTTGAATTGCTAGGGACTAGCAATAAGCTAGTTGGGGGTTATGATGAGAGTCATAAAATGCATCTAAACAATACTTAATTGTTAGCATTTTTAGGGTTGACCTCGGTTGTAATCGCACTTTTACATGTTAATAACTCTAAGTGATATTCATAAATCGTTGACTAAATTTGATGCAGTTTCAGGTGCTTTGCATCCAAAAGAGATGATAAAGTGATCCATGTTTAAAGCGCCAAAAGATCTCGCATGTCAGTGTTCGTATTTATCCGAGGTTTAAACATATCTAAACATGGTTCAAAAATGGTTAAAGTCTAAACCAAGGTTGGAGTAATAAAATACAGTAAGTTAAAAGACTGTACACAAGTGTGTGCATCACTTTGGAGCAAGGTAAGGGTAAGCACACCACTTGGAAAGGAGTTTCACTAAATTGCCAGAATTTCCCGTGCAGATCAATCATCTTTTCAGATTAAACTGTATTGATACAGGAAGAACCAGGAGATGAGTCATATATGCTTAGAAAGATTCGGAAGTCTATGTTCTGGAGAATTTTACGGTTCGTAAAAGGATTTTTCTAGAGAAGTTATGGCAGTTTTAGTAGACACAGGTCAGGCCTCCAGATCAGCATCCACCTAGCGCCGCGCCCCTCACTTTCCAGCACTGCACCCTCACTTTCCAGCACTGCACCCCTCACTTTCCAGCGCCCACTCGTTCTAAGACCAAATTAGGGCTGCACAATGATATTTTCTATACCAAAATGCCCCTAACTACTTGTGCTCTATAAATACATCTTTAAGGAGTGTGCAGCCAGCATCATTAAGCTTGAAGGGGATCAAAGGGATCCAAATCCAGAATATTTCCAAGTCTCTTTAGGGCTGCAAATCAAGGGGAGAACATCCATATTGTTCATCCACCTTGAGCTCCATAGCCAACTAATCATCAAGTAAGGGAAAAGGATGAATCCTTAGGGATTTGTTGTTCCTTATTTCCTATTCTTGATTCATTTGTATGGATTTATTGTTAAAACATTGTCTATGATTTACTTTTTGATTAAGTAAGAAGGATTTGAGTTCATGTGATAGTTGTTCTTTATATTCTTCTTCTTTTAGATTCTCTTAATCCGGTGATTGCATCCTTCTCCTCCACATAAGTCTAGTCAAGCTCTTTTTATGTCAAGTTGTTTGGATGTAATTGATTTCGGTAGATTTATCTTATAGATCGGCCATTACTGTGGTATCATTATTGCAATATATTGTCGTTTCTTGCTAATCTATAAGATAAATCATGTGTGCTTGAATTAAAATCAAAGAGTAATTTGTAGCAATTATATTAGAGTTATAAATGTGCTTGATTGAATATTTTCTGATTGCTTGTTTGGGATGTGAAATTTGTAATCGAGATAAAAACAATTGAATCAAGAGAGGACATAGGGAACGAGTCTTGGGAGGATTCCCGGGAACCTTGTTATTTCTCATTTATATTTCTTCAATATATTCACACAACTCTTTTACACATTATTTTATTATCAAAACTCAAAATCTTTCGTTTAACTTTTATCGTTAGTATTAAAGTTTACACCTTCTTTTGCAATTAACTTGTTTTCCTGTGGAATCGACACCCCAAAGCTGTACTAAAATAACCGTGTTATACTTTGGGCATAATCAAATTTTGGCGCCGTTGCCGGGGAAACACGCTTAAGTACAAGGAAGCTTGTTAACTTTGAGTGTGACGGTAAAAAAATTGTAAATATTTTTTTTTCAGCAGTTTGTAAATATGGTAATATTGTTCCTTTACCTTTGTTTTGATTTTCTAATTTTCTTTTATTATTTCTGTTTTATTTATTTTATTTTTCTTGTTTTTTTATTTTATTTCCCCTCTAAATTAATTGGTGATTGCTTAGACCGAGAGATTCTCGAGGTTGATTCATTAGAGGACCCGAATTAGAGTTACTCTCTCCTTCCACATGCGTTGGAGAAACCTTGCCTAGATCAAACCATAGTGCACCCCCATACGAAAATTTAGAGGATTTTGTTAACATGGGTGATAACCTAAATGAGAATGTTGCTAGGACACTTTATCATTTGAAGAAAGACAAATTCTGAATTCTAAATCAAATTGAATTCCATGCTGGCAAAGATTCAAATGAATTATATGCAGACAAACATCGTATTGTTTTGTCACTTCGGTGGTGCCTTCCTGGTGGTTTGAATTATTTATAGAAAACATTGTATTCTTTTGATTCCAAAGATATTTTAGAGGTTCATAAAGGTCCATTTACAAGTCAAGGCCATAAAAGACTATATGAAATCCTAACAACATCATGGCATGCTCAATTATCTCTTAACCTACCTATGTTAGGCTTTTTAACCATTGTTGTAGCTCACCATATGTATGCCATGCCTTCTTATCCATAGCTAGCTACTGATTATGGTACAAAACTGTCATTGTTCATGTCTATTGGTTTTCTGAAGAGAGACTTATTCTGAGTTCTAATTCTATTTGAATTTCGTGTTGGAAAAGTTGTATTATTGTCCCTTCGGTTGTGCTTTTTTAATGGTTTTTTGAAGGAAAAACTAATTTTGAATTATAATTCAAATTGAATTCCATGCTGGTAAAGATTCAAATGAATTTCATGCATATTGTTTTGTCCCTTCGGTGGTACATTCCTGGTGGTTTTGAATTATATATGGGAAACATTGTATTCTTTTGGTTCCTTTGATTGTGCATGTCTGTTGGCTTTCTGACGAGAGATGTATTCTAAATTCTAATTGAATTTCATGCTGAAAAAGTTCTATTATTGTCCCTTCGGTGGTGCTTTTCTGTTGGTTTTTTGAAGGAAATACTACTTCTGAATTCTATTTGCACTTGAATTCATTATGGTAAACATTATGTTTTTTTGTCCCTTCGGTGGTCCTTGTCCCTTTGTCATTTGAAAAAAGACTAATTCTGAATTCTAAATCAAATTGAATTCCATGTTAGCAAAGATTTAAATGAATTTCACAACATCCATTTAAGTTGAAGAAGTAGGAGGTAATCGATCTCTTTTTATCCCGGTCTGCTCCATAGTCCGAATCTGCAAACCCTTCAAGGCAGATTGCATTACCCCTCTTCTCATACACCATCCCTACTTCTGGGCTTCCCTTCAAATACCTTAGCAACCACTTCATCCCAATCCAATGCTCCTTTCCGGGATTACTCATAAACCATTGTTGTACCTCACCATATGGAAAAGTAGTATTATTGTCCCTTTGGCTGTGCTTTTCTGTTGGGTTTTTGAAGGAAATACTAATTCTGAATTCTAATTTGCTCTTGAATTCATTATGGTAAACATTATGCTTTTTTGTCCCTTCGGTGGTCATTGTCCCTTTGTCATTTGAAGAAAGACTAATTCTGAATTCTAAATCAAATTGATTTCCATCCTGGCAAATATTCAAATGAATTTCATGCATATTGTTTTGTCCCTTAGGTGGTGCATTCCTGGTGGTTTTGAATTATTTATGTGAAAAATTGCATTCTTTTGGTCCCTTCGATTGTGCATGTCTGTAGGTTTTCTGACGAGAGACTTATTCTAAATTCTAATTCTAATTGAATTTCATTATGGAAAAGTGGTATTACTGTCCCTTTGGGGGTGCCTTTCTGTTGGTTCTTTGAAGGAAAGACTAATTCTGAATTCTATTTGCACTTGAATTCATTATGGTAAACATCATGTTTTTTTGTCCCTTCGGTGGTCCTTTTCCCTTTGTCATTTGAAGAAAGACTAATTCTGAATTCTAAATCAAATTGAATTTCATGCTGGCAAAGATTCAAAAGAATTTCTTGCAAACAAACATCGTATTGTTTTGTCCCTTCGGTGGTGCATTCCTGGTGGTTTTAAATTATTTATGGAAAACATTGTATTGCTTTGGTCCCAAAGATATTTTAGAGGTTCATAAAGGTCTATTTACAGATCAAGGCCATAAAGGACTATATGAAATCCTAATAACATCATGGCATGTAGACAAACATTATATTGTTTTGTTCCTTCAGTGGTGCATTCCTGGTGGTTTTGAATTATTTATGGAAACATTGTATTCTTTTGGTCCCAAAGATATTTTAGAGTTTTATAAAGGTCCATTCACAGGTCAAGGCCATAAAGGACTATATGAAATCCTAACTACATCATGGCATGCTCAATATCTCTTAACCTAGCTATGTTAGGCTCTTTAACCATTGTTGTAGCTCACCATATGTATTTTATGCCCTCTTATCCATATCTAGCTACTGATTATGGTACAGAGCTGTCATTCTTCGTGTCTGTTGGTTTTCTAAAGAAAGACTTATTCTGAGTTCTAATTCTAATTGAATTTCGTGCTGGAAAAGTTGTATTATTGTCCCTTCGGTTGTGCTTTTTTGTTGGTTTTTTTAAGGAAAGAATAATTCTGAATTCTAATTTGCACTTGAATTTATTATGGTAAATATTATGCTTTTTTGTCCCTTCGGTGGTCATTGTCCCTTTGTCATTTAAAGTTCTGAATTCTAAATCAAATTGAATTTCATCCTGGTAAAGATTCAAATGAATTTCATGCATATTGTTTTGTCCCTTCGGTGGTGCATTCCTGGTGGTTTTGAATTATTTATGGGAAACATTGTATTCTTTTGGTCCCTTCAATTGTGCATGTCCGTAGGTTTTCTGACGAGAGACTTATTATAAATTCTAATTCTAATTGAATTCCATGCTGGAAAAGTTGTATCATTGTCCATTTGGGGGTGCCTTTCTGTTGGTTCTGTGAAGGAAAGACTAATTCTGAATTCCATTTGCACTTGAATTCATTTTTGTAAACATTATGTTTTTTTGTCCCTTCGGTGGTCCTTTTCCCTTTGTCATTTGAAGAAAGACTAATTCTGAATTCTAAATCAAATTGAATTCAATGCTGGCAAAGATTCAAATGAATTTCATGTGTTGGAAATCACCTTGACAAGATGCCCAGGTGGTGATCTTCCAAACACCCAAGTCTTGAATGACTTGTAGAAAGAATTTCAGCAATCGAACTCAAGAACAGAAAATCAAAGAAAGAAAGAAGACAAGTAATTTGTTGTCGAGGTTCGGCAATGTGCCTACGTCCCCGTGAGTTCCTCCGAACTCTCTGCACTATCTCAATGGTTCTTACAAAGTTACAGCAATCCCCTTCAAGAATCCAAGTTCTTGAAGAAACAAGAAGGGAAGGAAGAAGATGAGAACTCAACAATGTTCTCTAATCTAATCTAGACTCTCTCTATCTAATTACAACCAGCCTCACTACAAGAGTCCCTCTTATGTTTATGTCTCTCTACACAATTCTCTCTTAGTGTATACAATGATCTCACAATGTCACAAAACTCTCTTGTATGTGTGTTTTTGTATCTTGTATTATCTTATGAAATGAGGCCTTGAGAACCCCTTTTATAGCCTCTTAATTCTTGGACATTCTTGTGAGTCATTATCCTCCCTTTGATCATGTTCTTCCTTTAATCTCAGC
The DNA here is from genome assembly GCA_023935145.1 of Bretschneidera sinensis. NCBI lineage: Eukaryota > Viridiplantae > Streptophyta > Magnoliopsida > Brassicales > Akaniaceae > Bretschneidera > Bretschneidera sinensis. The sequence continues at coordinate 34,778,280 of CM043700.1, forward strand.
CCTACATCACTCTCCAAGTGATGCTGTGTGTTTTGGTGTGGTGCTGTGTGCTGCGGCGTGACCTGATGCTGTAGCCACCTGATGCTGTGCACACACCTCCTACCTGTGGGCAGAAACTTCCACAGCAGTGTGCCTGACCTTCCTATGCTCAAAATTGAAGCACACACATGTGTGCAACCTTATAACTTGCTGAACTTTGATATCCTACAATTGGTTTGGACATTAACCAAACTTAGACCATGTTTGGACATGTTTGAAACTTAGGCAAATAACAACAATCTCTACCTTTGTCTAAGTGTTCAAAAAAAAAAAAAAACCTGAACCATTGTGCAGAAAGTTTCGGGATCCAAACTGATATTGAGTTACCAATTAACCCACTCCAATCCTAAGTAATTCAAGGCAATGATTGAACTTACTTAGAGGTAAGACTTTAGTACCCAAGTCAGCAGGATTTTCTTCCGTGGAAACCTTGTCCACATGGATGCATCCTTTCGTAACATTTTCTCGAATGAAATGATACCGAACATCCATGTGCTTTGTCCTCTCATGGAACACTGGATTTTTACACAAGTGCAAGGCACTTTGACTATCCGAAAATACCACAACCTGCTCATCCAGTACCTTCAACTCTTCAAGCAACCCTTTGCACCACATAGCTTCCTTAATGGCCTCTGTAGCAGCTATGTACTCAGCCTCGGTTGTTGAGAGTGCTACCACTGGCTGCAACTGAGCCTTCCAACTTACACAACATCCATTTAAGTTGAAGAAGTAGGAGGTAATCGATCTCTTTTTATCTCGGTCTGCTCCATAGTCCGAATCTGCAAACCCTTCAAGGCAGATTGCATTACCCCTCTTCTCATACACCAGCCCTACTTCTGGGCTTCCCTTCAAATACCTTAGCAACCACTTCATCCCAATCCAATGCTCTTTTCCGGGATTACTCATAAGTTTCTGGTTCAGCCATCCCTCCTTCTATCCAAGGAGCTGCTGCATCTACAACATTTGCAAACCCATATCTCAAGGGTGGTCTAACCACTCTTCTTTCCCGGTCTCTTATGAGCTGGTAGTTACTTACTGCATCAACTACTTCTTGTTCAGCCTCTTCTTGAGTTTCTTGAGCTTCTTGGCCTTTTTCCAAGGGCTCTACCTGGTCCGAACCCTCTTGCCTCCTCTGCTCTACCTGAACCGAGTGCTCTTTGATGTGATGCTCAACAATTTCTGAATTGGTTTGCTCACTAGCCCCTGCAGGGTTAGTTTTCTCCAAGTAGGGAAATAATAATTCATTAAAGACAACATCCCTACTTATAATCAGTTTCATTCCCTTCTTTTCTAAGGACCACAACCTATATCCCTTAATCCCATCACCATATCCTAGAAATACACATTTTCTAGACCTAGGGTCAAGTTTATCCTCCTTTTGGTGTGCATATGCTGCACATCCAAAAGTCCTAAGGTTGCTTAATTCAGGGGGTTTTCCACTCCACATCTCCATGGGAGTCTTGAGCTCTATTGCTCTAGAGGGTGATCTATTCACCAAGTATGCAGCTGTAGCTACAACTTCTCCCCAAAAATATTTTGGTAACCCGGATCCTATTAGCATGCACCTAACTTTTTCCATAAGGGTTCGATTCATTCTTTCAGCAACTCCATTTTGCTGGGGTGTTTTTGCAACCGTTCTATGTCTTAGAATGCCATTTAATTCACAGAATTTATCAAAATCTTTGTTGCAAAATTCTAAGCCATTATCGGTTCTTAAAGCTTTAACTACCCTACCAGTTTGGGTTTCCAACAATTTCTTCCACACAACAAATTTATTCAAGGCATCCAATTTATTCCTAAGCAAATAAATCCACACTCTTCTTGAATAATCATCAATTAAAGACAGAAAGTAAAAGTTACCTCCCTGTGTTGGTGTTCTTGCTGGTCCCCAAAGGTCCGAATGAATGTAATCAAGAATCTCCTTAGACTTGTGCACTCCGATGTTAAAGCTGACCCAGTGTTGCTTCCCAAGAATGCAACTCTCACAGAAATCCAGTTTTTCTACTTTGTCACCACCAAGTAGACCTTCATTGCTAAGCACTTGCAGGCCTTTTTCGCTCATGTGTCCCAAGCGAGTGTGCCAAAGGGCTGCCTTATCCAGCTCAGCCATCAAGCTTGCTGCTTGATCATTGGTTTCTGTTTCTCCGATCATCTCATAAAGTCCATCATTTCTTGCTGCCTTGATCACTACCAAAGATCCCTTGGCCACCTTGATCTTTCCTCCCTCTAATTTGCATGTGTACCCCATGGAGTCCAGCTGCCCCAATGAGATCAAGTTCCTCTTCAAGTCTGGAAGATATCTTACATTTCGCAGCAGCCTTATGACTCCATCAAACATCCTCAATTGGATGTCTCCAATCCCTCTCACTTGGCAAGAATTGTCATTCCCCAAGAAGACTCTTCCCTCATTGATCTCCTTGAAATTCTTGAACCATTCTTTGTGAGGGCACATATGATAGGTGCACCCGAAGTCAAGAATCCACTTTCCGCTGTCTTGCCTCCTGCTCACATTTGAGCATGCAACAAGAACATCATCTTGCTGTTCTCATTTGGCAACCGAAGCCTCTCCATTGTTGGTATGACTTCTCCTCTCATCCCATATCCTCTTCTTGCAATCTTTCTTGAAATGGCCCTCCTTGTTGCAGTAGAAGCATCTCTTTCCTCCTCCATATCTTGTCTTGGAGTAAGATCTCCCATGGCTTTGCCCTCTACCTCTTGATTTCTCCCGGTAGCTACCATAAGTGCTACTGCCATTCCGAGCTGCTGGCCTTCCTCTTACGAACAGCCCTTCACCACTTGATGCCTCCTTCATCTTGGCTTTGAAATCATGTGCCCTTATGGCATTGATCACAATCTCCTTTGTCAAAGAATCCCTTCCATACTCAATTGCATTAATCAAATTATCAAAGCAATCTGGAAGTGAATTTAATAAAATGACAGCAAATTGTTCATCCAGAAAAATAATGCTACAGCTATTCAAATCTTGAACTAGCTTGTTAAAGACATCAAGATTATCTTGCAACTCCTTACTAGGGTCCATTTTAAAAGCAAAGATTCTTTTAAGAAGATAAATTTTGTTAGGAAGAGTTTTGGTAAGAAACAACTTATCTAGTTTCTTCCATATGACAGCCAGATCCTCTGAGTCTCCGCACTCCCTTGTGATATTATCCGACATGTGCAAGAAAATGGTGCTGTATGCCATCTTCTTCATCTCGGTCCGCTGGTCCTCCGTGATACTTGCTGGAAAAGCATCATCTTTTCCAATAGCCAAGTCCACTTTCTGCTGCATTAGAACCGCCTTGATCTTCCGCTTCCATAGGGTAAAGTCCCCCTTTCCATCAAACTTCTCCACACAGAAATTTGAAGCCATCTTTTGCGGACAAGATCCCAGATTTATGCACTAACCACAACTACTTTCTTTAACCTCAAGAACACAGATCGAAGATGGATCTTTAACACCGTTCTTGAATCAACCTTCAAGAACACGACCGGATCTTGATCTTTAACCGTTCTTGATTCACCCAAGAAGTTTGATCTTTGATTCTTGGAGTCTTGGCTCCGTACCTTCTACTTCTTATTCCGATAACCAGCTGCTGTGCTCTGATACCACTGTTCAAAGCTCTGATACCACTGTTGGAAATCACCTTGACAAGATGCCCAGGTGGTGATCTTCCAAACACCCAAGTCTTGAATGACTTGTAGAAAGAATTTCAGCAATCGAACTCAAGAACAGAAAATCAAAGAAAGAAAGAAGACAAGTAATTTGTTGTCGAGGTTCGGTAATGTGCCTACGTCCCCGTGAGTTCCTCCGAACTCTCTGCACTATCTCAATGGTTCTTACAAAGTTACAGCAATCCTCTTCAAGAATCCAAGTTCTTGAAAAAACAAGAAGAGAAGGAAGAAGATGAGAACTCAACAATGTTCTCTAATCTAATCTAGACTCTCTCTATCTAATTACAACCAGCCTCACTACAAGAGTCCCTCTTGTGTTTATGTCTTTCTACAAAATTCTCTCTTAGTGTTTACAATGATCTCACAATGTCACAAAACTCTCTTGTATGTGTGTTTTTGTATCTTGTATTATCTTATGAAATGAGGCCTTAAGAACCCCTTTTATAGCCTCTTAATTCTTGGACATTCTTGTGAGTCATTATCCTCCCTTTGATCATGTTCTTCCTTTAATCTCAGCCCTACATCACTCTCCAAGTGATGCTATGTGTTTTGGTGTGGTGCTGTGTGCTGCGGCGTGACCTGATGCTGCAGCCACCTGATGCTGTGCACACACCTCCTGCCTGTGGGCAGAAACTTCCACAGCAGTGTGCCTGACCTTCCTATGCTCAAAATTGAGGCACACACATGTGTGCAACCTTATAACTTGCTGAACTTTGATATCCCACAATTGGTTTGGACATTAACCAACCTTAGACCATGTTTGGACATGTTTGAAACTTAGGCAAATAACAACATCATGCAAACAAACATCGTATTGTTTTGTCCTTTCGGTGGTGCATTCCTGGTGGTTTTGAATTATTTATGGAAAACATTGTATTGTTTTGGTCCCAAAGATATTTTAGAGGTTCATAAAAGTCTATTTACAGATCAAGGTTATAAAGGACTATATGAAATCCTAACAACATCATGGCATGCTCAATTATCTCTTAGCCTACCTATGTTAGGCTCTTTAACCATTGTTGTACCTCACCATATGTATTCCACGCCCTCTTGTCCCTTCGGTGGTGCATTCCTGGTGGTTTTAAATTATTTATGGAAAACATTGTATTGTTTTGGTCCCAAAGATATTTTAGAGGTTCATAAAGGTCTGTTTACAGATCAAGGCCGTAAAGGACTATATGAAATCCTAACAACATCATGGCATGCTCAATTATCTCTTAACCTACCTATGTTAGGCTCTTTAACCATTGTTGTACCTCACCATATGGAAAAGTAGTATTATTGTCCCTTCGGCTGTGCTTTTCTGTTGGTTTTTTGAAGGAAAGACTAATTCTGAATTCTAATTTGCACTTGAATTCATTATAGTAAACATTAAGCTTTTTTGTCCCTTCAGTGGTCATTGTCCCTTTGTCATTTGAAGAAAGACTAATTCTGAATTCTAAATCAAATTGATTTCCATCCTGGCAAATATTCAAATGAATTTCATGCATATTGTTTTGTCCCTTAAGTGGTGCATTCCTGGTGGTTTTGAATTATTTATGTGAACAATTGTATTCTTTTGGTCCCTTCGATTGTGCATGTCCGTAGGTTTTCTGACGAGAGACTTATTCTAAATTCTAATTCTAATTGAATTTCATGATGGAAAAGTGGTATTATTGTCCCTTTGGGGGTGCCTTTCTGTTGGTTCTTTGAAGGAAAGACTAATTCTGAATTCTATTTGCACTTGAATTCATTATGGTAAACATTATGTTTTTTTGTCCCTTCGGTGGTCCTTTTCCCTTTGTCATTTAAAGAAAGACTAATTCTGAATTCTAAATCAAATTGAATTTCATGCTGGCAAAGATTCAAAGGAATTTCTTGCAAACAAACATCGTATTGTTTTGTCCCTTCGGTGGTGTATTCCTGGTGGTTTTAAATTATTTATAGAAAACATTGTATTGTTTTGGTCCCAAAGATATTTTAGAGGTTCATAAAGGTCTATTTACAGATCAAGGCCATAAAGGACTATATGAAATCCTAACAGCATCATGGCATGCTCAGTTATCTCTTAACCTACCTATGTTAGGCTCTTTAACCATTGTTGTACCTCACCATATGTATTCCATGCCCTCTTATCCATATCTAATTACTGATTATGGTACAGAACTGTCATTGTTCATGTCTGTTGGTTTTCTGAAGAGAGACTTATTCTGAGTTCGAATTCTAATTGAATTCCATGCTGGAAAAGTGTTATTATTGTCCCTTTGGTTGTGCTTTTCTGTTGGTTTTTTGAAGGAAAGACTAATTCTGAATTCTAATTTGCACTTGAATTCATTATGGTAAACATTATGTTTTTTTGTCCCTTCGGTGGTCATTTTCCCTTTGTCATTTGAAGAAAAACTAATTCTGAATTCTAAATCAAATTGAATTCCGTGCTGGTAAAGATTCAAATGAATTTCATGCATATTGTTTTCTCCCTTCGGTGGTGCATTCCTGGTGGTTTTGAATTATTTATGGGAAAAATTATATTCTTGTGGTCCCTTCGATTGTGCATATCCGTTGGTTTTCTGACGAGGGACTTATTCTAAATTCTAATTCTAATTGAATTCCATTGTGGAAAAGTTGTATTATTGTCCCTTCGGTTGTGCTTTTCTGTTGGTTTTTTGAAGGAAAGACTAATTTTGAACTCTAATTTGCACTTGAATTCAATATGGTAAACATTATGCTTTTTTGTCCCTTCAGTGGTCATTGTCGCTTTGTCATTTGAAGAAAGACTAATTTTGAATTCTAACTCAAATTGATTTCCATGCTGGCAAATATTTAAATGAATTTCATATATATTGTTTTGTGGCAAAGATTTAAATGAATTTCATGTATATTTTTTGTCCCTTAGGTGGTGCATTCTTAGGTGGTGCATTCCTGGTGGTTTTGAATTATTTATTTGAAAATTTGTATTCTTTGGGTCCTTTACATTGTGCATGTCCATAGTTTTTCTGACGAGAGACTTATTTAAAATTCTAATTCTAATTGAATTCCATGCTGGAAAAGTTGTATTATTGTCCCTTTGGGGGTTCCTTTCTGTTGGTTCTTTGAAGGAAAGATTAATTCTGAATTCTATTTGCACTTGAATTCATTATGGTAAACATTATGTTTTTTGGTCCCTTCGGTGGTCATTGTCCCTTTGTCATTTGAAGAAACACAAATTCTGAATTCTAAATCATATTGGTTTCCACGTTGGCAAAGATTCAAATGAATTTCATGCAGACAAACATCGTATTGTTTTGTCCCTTTGGTGGTGCATTCCTGGTGGTTTTGAATTATTTATAGAAACGTTGTATTCTTTTGGTCCCAAAGATATTTTAGAGGTTCATAAAGGTCCATTTACATGTCAAGGCCATAAAGGACTATATGTAATCCTAACAACATTATGGCATGCTCAATTATCTCTTTACCTAGCTATGTTAGGCTCTTTAACCATTGTTGTAGCTCACCATATATGTTCTATGCTCCCTTATCCATATCTAGCTACTGATTATGACACGGAACTGTCATTGTTCATGTCTATTGGTTCTCTGAAGAGAGACTTATTCTGAGTTCTAATTCTAATTGAATTCCATGTTGGAAAAGTTGCATTATTGTCCCTTCGATTGTGCTTTTCTGTTGACTTTTTGAAGGAAAGACTAATTCTAAATTCTCATTTGCAATTGAATTCATTATGGTAAACATTATGTTTTTTTGTCCCTTCGGTGGTCATTGTCCCTTTGTCATTTGAAGAAAGACTAATTCTGAATTCTAAATCAAAATGAATTCCATGCTGGTAAGGATTCAAATGAATTTCATGCATATTGTTTTGTCTCTTCTGTGGTGCATTCCTGGTGGTTTTGAATTATTTATGGGAAAAATTGTATTCTTTTGGACCCTTCGATTATGCATGTCTGTTGGTTTTTTAACGAAAGGCTTATTTTAAATTCTAATTCTAATTGAATTCCATACTGGAGAAGTTGTATTATTGTCCCTTCAGTGGTGCCTTTCTGTTGGTTTTTTGAGGGAAAGACTAATTCTGAATTCTATTTGCACTTGAATTCATTATGGTAAACATTATGTTTTTTTGTCCCTTCGGTGGTCCTTTTCCCTTTGTTATTTGAAGAAAGACTAATTCTGAATTCTAAATCAAATTGAATTCCTTGTTGGCAAAGATTCAAATGAATTTCATGCATATTGTTTTGTCCCTTCGGTGGTGCATTCCTGGTGGTTTTGAATTATTTATGGGAAACATTGTACTCTTTTGGTCCCTTTGATTGTGCATATCCGTTGGTTTTCTGACAATACTTATTCTAAATTCTAATTCTAATTGAATTCCATACTAGAAAAGTTGTATTATTGTCCCTTCAGTGGTGTCTTTCTATTGATTTTTTGAAGAAAAGACTAATTCTGAATTCTTTTTGCACTTAAATTCATTATGGTAAACATTATGTTTTTTTGTCTCTTCGGTGGTCCTTGTCCCTTTGTCATTTGAAGAAAGACTAATTCTGAATTCTAAATCAAATTGAATTCCATGCTGGCAAAGATTCAAATGAATTTCATGCAGACAAACATAGTATTGTTTTGTCCCTTCGGTGGTGCATTCCTGGTGGTTTTGAATTATTTATGGGAAACATTGTATTCTTTTGGTCCCGAAGATATTTTAGTGGTTCATAAAGGACCATTTACAAGTTAATGCCATAAAGGACTATATGAAATCTTAACAACATCATGGCATGCTCAATTATTTCTTAACTTAGCTATGTTAGACTCTTTAACCATTGTTGTAGCTCACCATATGTATTCCATGCCCCCTATCCAAATCTAGCTACTGATTATGGTACAGAACTGTTATTGTTAATGTCTGTTGGTTTTTTGAAGTGAGACTTATTATGAGTTCTAATTCTAATTGAATTCCATGCTGGAAAAGTTGTATTATTGTCCCTTCGGTGGAGCATTTCTATTGGTTTTTTTAAGGAAAGATTAATTATGAATTCTATTTGCACTTAAATTCATTATGGTAGACATTATGTTTTTTTGTCCCTTCGGTGGTCCTTGTCCTTTTTTCATTTTAAGAAAGACTAATTCTGAATTCTAAATCAAATTGAATTCAATGCTAGTAAAGATTCAAATGAATTTCATGCATATTGTTTTGTCCCTTCGGTGGTGCATTCTTGGTGGTTTTTAATTATTTATGGGAAAAATTGTATTCTTTTGGTCCCTTCGTTTGTGTATGTCCATTGGTTTTCTGACGAGAGACTTATTTTAAATTCTAATTCTAATTGAATTCCATGCTGGAAAGGTTGAATTATTGTTCCTACGGTGGTGCATTTATGTTGTTTTTTTGAAGGAAAGACTAATTCTGAATTCTATTTGCACTTGAATTCATTATGGTAAACATTATGTTTTTTTGTCCCTTCGGTGGTCCTTGTCCCTTTGTCATTTGAAGAAAGACTAATTCTGAATTCTAAATCAAATTGAATTCCATGCTAGCAAAGATTCAATTGAATTTCATGCAGATAAACATCATATTATTTTATCGCTTCGGTGGTGAATTCCTGGTGGTTTTGAATTATTTATGGGAAACATTGTATTCTTTCGGTCCCAAAGATAATTTAGAGGTTCATAAAGGTCTATTTACAGGTCAAGGCCATAAAGGACTATATGAAATCCTAAAAACTTCATGGCATGCTCAATTATCTCTTTATCTAGCTATGTTAGGCTCTTTAACCTTTGTTGTAGCTCACCATATATGTTCCATGCTCCCTTATCCATATCTAGCTACTGATTATTATACAGAACTGTCATTGTTCATGTCTATTGGTTTTCTGAAGAGAGACTTATTCTGAGTTCTAATTCTATTTGAATTCCGTGTTGGAAAAGTTGTATTATTGTCCCTTTGGTTGTGCTTTTCTGTTGGATTTTTTGAAGGAAAGACTAATTCTGAATTCTAATTTGCACTTGAATTCATTATGGTAAACATTATGTTTTTTTGTCCCTTCGTTGGTCATTGTCCCTTTGTCATTTGAAGAAAGACTAATTCTGAATTCTGAATCAAATTGAATTCCATGCTGGTAAGGATTCAAATGAATTTCATGCATATTGTTTTGTCCCTTCGGTGGAGCATTCCTGGTGGTGTTAAATTATTTATGGGAAAAATTGTAAACTTTTGGTCCCTTCGATTGTGCATGTCCACTGGTTTTCTGACTAGAAGCTTATTCTAAATTCTAATTCTAATTGAATTCCATGCTGAAAAAATGGTATTATTGTCCCTTCGGTTGTGCTTTTCTGTTGGTTTTTTGAAGGAAATACTAATTCTGAATTCTAATTTGCACTGGAATTCGTTATGGTAAACATTATGTTTTTGTGTCCCTTCGGTGGTCATTGTCCCTTTGTCATTTGAAGAAAAACTAATTCTGAATTCTAAATCAAATTGAATTTCGTGCTGGTAAAGATTCAAATTAATTTCATGCATATTGTTTTGTCCCTTCGGTGGTGCATTCCTGGTGATTTTGAATTATTTTTGGGAAAATTTGTATTCTTTTGGTCCGTTCGATTGTGCATGTCTGTTGGTTTTCTGACGAGAGACTTATTCTAAATTCTAATTCTAATTGAGTTCCATGCTGGAAAAGTTGTATTATTGTCCCTTCGGTTGTGCTTTTCCGTTGGTTTTTTGAAGGAAAGACTAATTCTGAATTCTAATTTGCACTTGAATTCATTATGGTAAACATTATGCATTTTTGTCCCTTCGGTGGTCATTATCCCTTTGTCATTTGAAGAAAGACTAAATCTGAATTCTAAATCAAATTGATTTCCATTCTAGTAAAGATTCAAATGAATTTCATGCATATTGTTTTGTCCCTTAGGTGGTGCATTCCTGGTGGTTTTGAATTATTTATGTGAAAAATTGTATTCTTTTGGTCCCTTCCATTGTGCATGTCCGTAGGTTTTCTGACGAGAGACTTATTCTAAATTCTTATTCTAATTGAATTCCATGCTGGAAAAGTTGTATTATTGTCCCTTTGGGGGTGCCTTTCTGTTGGTTCTTTGAAGGAAAGAGTAATTCTGAATTCTATTTGCACTTGAATTCATTATGGTAAACATTATGCTTTTTTGTCCCTTCGGTGGTCATTGTCCCTTTGTCATTTGAAGAAAGACTAATTCTGAATTCTAAATCAAATTAATTTCCATGCTGGCAAAGATTCAAACGAATTTCATGAATATTGTTTTGTCCCTTAGGTGGTGCATTCCTGGTGGTTTTGAATTATTTATGTGAAAAATTGTATTCTTTTGGTCCCTTCGATTGTGCATGTCCGTAGGTTTTCTGACGAGAGACTTATTATAAATTCTAATTCTAATTGAATTCCATGCTGGAAAAGTTATATTATTGTCCCTTTGGGGATGCCTTTCTGTTGGTTCTTTGAAGGAAAGACTAATTCTGAATTCTTTTTGCACTTGAATTCATTAGGTAAACACTATGTTTTTTTATCTCTTCGGTGGTCCCTTTCCCTTTGTCATTTGAAGAAAGACTAATTCTGAATTATAAATCAAATTGAATTCCATGCTGGCAAAGATTCAAATGAATTTCATGCAAACAAACATCGTATTGTTTTGTCCCTTCGGTGGTGCATTCCTGGTGGTTTTAAATTATTTATCGAAAACATTGTATTGTTTTGGTTCCAAAGATATTTTAGAGGTTCATAAAGGTCTATTTATAGATCAAGGCCATAAAGGACTATATGAAATCCTAACAACATCATGGCATGCTCAATTATCTCTTAACCAACCTATGTTAGGCTCTTTAACTATTGTTGTACCTCACCATATGTATTCCATGCCCTCTTATCCATATCTAGCTACTGATTATGGTACAGAACTGTCATTGTTCATATCTGTTGGTTTTCTGAAGAGAGACTTATTCTAAGTTCGAATTCTAATTGAATTTCATGCTGGAAAAGTGTTATTATTGTCCCTTTGGTTGTGCTTTTCTATTGATTTTTGAAGGAAAGACTAATTCTGAATTCTAATTTGCACTTGAATTCATTATTGTAAACATTATGTTTTTTTGTCCCTTCAGTGCTCATTGTCCCTTTGTCATTTGAAGAAAAACTAATTCTGAATTCTAAATCAAATTGAATTCCGTGCTGGTAAAGATTCAAATGAATTTCATGCATATTGTTTTGTCCCTTTGGTGGTGCATTCCTGGTGGTTTTGAATTATTTATGGGAAAAATTGTATTCTTTTGGTCCCTTCGATTGTGCATGTCTGTTGGTTTTCTGATGAGAGGCTTATTCTAAATTCTAAATCTAATTGAATTCCTTGCTGGAAAAGTTGTATTATTATCCCTTCGGTTGTGCTTTTCTGTTGGTTTTTTGAAGGAAAGACTAATTCTGAATTCTAATTTGCACTTGAATTCATTATGGTAAACATTATACTTTTTTGTCTCTTCGATGGTCATTGTCCCTTTGTCATTTGAAGAAAGACTAATTCTGAATTCTAAATCTAATTGATTTCCATGCTGGCAAAGATTCAAATGAATTTGATGCATATTGTTTTGTCCCTTAGGTGGTGCATTCCTGGTGGTTTTGAATTATTTATGTGAAAAATTGTATTCTTTTGGTCCCTTCCATTGTACATGTCCGTTGGTTTTTTGACGAGAGGCTTATTCTAAATTCTAATTATAATTGAATTCCTTGCTGGAGAAGTTGTATTATTGTCCCTTCGGTGGTGCCTTTCTATTGCTTTTTTGAAGGAAAGACTTATTCTGAATTCTATTTGCACTTGAATTCATTATGGTAAACACTATGTTTTTTTGTCCCTTCGGTGGTCCTTGTCCCTTTATCATTTGAAAAAAGACTAATTCTGAATTCTAAATCAAATTGAATTCCTTGTTATCAAAGATTCAAATGAATTTCATGAAGACAAACGTCGTATTGTTTTGTCCCTTCGGTGGTGCATTCCTGGTGGTTTTGAATTTTTATGGAAACATTGTATTCTTTTGGTCGTTTCGATTGTGCATGTACGTTGGTTTTCTGATGAGAGACTTATTCTAAATTCTAATTCTAATTGAATTCCATGCTGGAAAATTTTTATTATTGTCTCTTCAGTGGTGCCTTTCTGTTGGTTTTTTTGAAGGAAAGACTAATTCTGAATTCTATTTGCAATTGAATTCATTATGGTAAACATTCTAATTTTTTGTCCCTTCGGTTGTCCTTGTCCTTTTGTCATTTGAAGAAAGACTAATTCTGAATTCTAAATCAAATTGAATTCCTTACTGCTAAATATTCAAATGAATTTCATGCATATTGTTTTGTCCCTTCGGTGGTGCATTCCTAGTGGTTTTGAATTATTTATGGGAAACATTGTACTCTTTTGGTCCCTTCGATTGTGCATGTCTGTTGGTTTTCTGACGAGACTTATTCTAAATTCTAATTCTAATTGAATTCCATACTGGAAAAGTTGTATTATTGTCCCTTCAGTGGTGTCTTTCTATTGATTTTTTGAAGGAAAGACTAATTCTGAATTCTATTTACACTTGAATTCATTATGGTAAACATTATGTTTTTTTGTCTCTTCGGTGGTCCTTGTCCCTTTGTCATTTGAAAAAATACTAATTCTGAATTCTAAATCAAATTGAATTCCTTGTTGGCAAAGATTCAAATGAATTTCATACAGACAAATGTTGTATTTTTTTGTCCCTTCGGTGGTGCATTCCTGGTGGTTTTGAATTATTTATGGAAACATTGTATTCTTTGGTCGTTTCGATTGTCCATATCCGTTGGTTTTCTGACGAGAGACTTATTCTAAATTCTAATTCTAATTGAATTCCATGCTGGAAAAGTTGTATTATTGTCCCTTCGGTGGTGCCTTTCTGTTGGTTTTTTGAAGGAAAGACTAATTCTGAATTCTATTTGCATTTGAATTCATTATGGTCAACATTCTAATTTTTTGTCCCTTCGGTTGTCCTTGCCCTTTTGTCATTTGAAGAAAGACTAATTCTAAATCAAACTGAATTCCATACTGGTAAAGATTCAAATGAATTTCATGTGTATTGTTTTGTCCCTTCGGTGGTGCATTCCTGATGATTTTGAATTATTTATGGGAAACGTTGTATTCTTTTGGTCCCAAAGATATTTAGTGGTTCATAAAGGTCCATTTACAGGTTAATGCCATAAAGGACTATATGAAATCTTAACAACATCATGCAATGCTCAATTATCTCTTAACCTAACTATGTTAGACTCTTTAACCATTGTTGTAGCTCACCATATGTATTCCATGCCCCCTATCCAAATCTATTTACTGATTATGGTTCAAAACTGTCATTGTTAATGTCTGTTGGTTTTTTAAAGTGAGACTTATTATGAATTCTAATTCTAGTTGAATTCCATGTTGGAAAAGTTGTATTATTGTCCCTTCGGTTGTGTTTTTCTGTTGGTTTTTTGAAGGAAAGACTAATTCTGAATTCTAATTTGCACTTGAATTCATTATGGTAAACATTATGTTTTTTTGTCCCTTCGGTGGTCATTGTCCCTTTGTTATCTGAAGAATGACTAATTCTGAATTCCGAATCAAATTAAATTCCATGCTGGTAAGGATTTAAATGAATTTCATGCATATTGTTTTGTCCCTTTGGTGGTGCATTCCTGGTGTTGTTGAATTTTTAATGGGAAAAATTGTATTCTTTTGGTCCCTTCGATTGTGCAAGTCCGCTGGTTTTCTGATGAGAGACTTATTCTAAATTCTAATTCTAATTGAATTTCATGCTGAAAAGTTGTATTATTGTCCCTTTGGTTGTGCTTTTCTGTTGGTTTTTTGAAGGAAATACTAATTCTAAATTCTAATTTGCACTTGAATTCATTATGGTAAACATTATGTTTTTTTGTCCCTTCGGTGGTCATTGTCCCTTTGTCATTTGAAGAAAAACTAATTCTTAATTCTAAATCAAATTGAATTCCGTGCTGGTAAAGATTCAAATGAATTTCATACATATTGTTTTGTCCCTTCGGTGGTGCATTCCTGGTGGTTTTGAATTATTTATGGGAAAAATATTATTCTTTTGGTCCCTTCGATTGTGCATGTCCGTTGGTTTTCTAACGAGAGGCTTATTCTAAATTCTAATTCTAATTGAATTCCATTGTGGAAAAGTTGTATTATTGTCCCTCCGATTGTGCTTTTCTGTTGGTTTTTTGAAGGAAAGACTAATTTTGAATTCTAATTTGCACTTGAATTCATTATGGTAAACATTATGCTTTTTTGTCCCTTCGGTGGTCATTGTCGCTTTGTCATTTGAAGAAAGACTAATTCTGAATTCTAAATCAAATTGATTTCTATGCTAGCAAAGATTTAAATGAATTTCATGTATATTGTTTTGTCCCTTAGGTGGTGCATTCCTGGTGGTTTTGAATTATTTATTTGAAAAATTGTATTCTTTTGGTCCCTTACATTGTGCATGTCCGTAGTTTTTCTGACGAGAGACTTATTTAAAATTCTAATTCTAATTGAATTCCATGCTGGAAAAGTTGTATTATTGTCCCTTTGGGGGTGCCTTTTGGTTGGTTCTTTGAAGGAAAGACTAATTCTGAATTCTATTTGCACTTGAATTCATTATGGTAAACATTATGTTTTTTTTTCCCTTCGGTGGTCATTGTCCCTTTGTCATTTGAAGAAAGACTAATTTTGAATTCTAAATCAAATTGGTTTCCATGCTGGCAAAGATTCAAATAAAATTCATGCAGACAAACATCGTATTGTTTTGTCCCTTCGGTTGTGCATTCCTGGTGGTTTTGAATTATTTATAGAAACATTGTATTCTTTTGGTCCCAAAGATATTTTAGAGGTTCATAAAAGTCTATTTACAGGTCAAGGCCATAAAGGACTAAATGAAATCCTAAAAACTTCATGGCATGCTCAATTATCTCTTTACCTAGCTATGTTAGGCTCTTTAACCTTTGTTGTAGCTCACCATATATGTTCCATGCTCTCTTATCCATATCTAGGTACTGATTATTATACAGAACTGTCATTGTTCATGTCTATTGGTTCTCTGAAGAGAGACTTATTCTGAGTTCTAATTCTAATTGACCTCCATGTTGGAAAAGTTGCATTATTGTCCCTTCGGTTGTGCTTTTCTGTTGATTTTTTTAAGGAAAGACTAATCCAAAATTCTAATTTGCAATTGAATTCATTATAGTAAACATTATATTTTTTGTCCCTTCCGTGGTCATTGTCCCTTTGTCATTTGAAGAAAGACTAATTTTGGATTCTAAATCAAATTGAATTTCGTGCTGGTAAAGATTCAAATGAATTTCATGCATATTGTTTTGTCCCTTCGGTGGTGCATTCCTGGTGGTTTTGAATTATTTATGCGAAAAATTGTATTCTTTTGGTCCCTTCGATTGTGCATGTTCGTTGGTTTTTTGACGAGAGGCTTATTTTAAATTCTAATTCTAATTGAATTGCATGCAGAAGAAGTTGTATTATTGTCCCTTCAGTGGTGCCTTTCTGTTGGTTTTTCGAAGGAAAGACTAATTCTGAATTCTATTTGCACTTGAATTTATTATGGCAAACATTATGTTTTTTTTGTCCCATCGGTAGTCCTTGTCCTTTTGTCATTTGAAGAAAGACCAATTCTGATTTCTAAATCAAATTGAATTCCTTGTTGGCAAAGATTCAAATGAATTTCATGCTGACAAACGTCGTATTGTTTTGTCCCTTCGGTGGTGCATTCCTGCTGGTTTTGAATTATTTATAGAAACATTGTATTCTTTTGGTCGTTTCGATCGTGCATGTCCGTTGGTTTTCTGACGAGAGACTTATTCTAAATTCTAATTCTAATTGAATTCCATGCTGAAAAAGTTGTATTATTGTCCCTTCGGTGGTGCCTTTCTGTTGGTTTTTTGAAGGAAAGACTAATTCTGAATTCTATTTGCATTTGAATTCATTATGGTAAACAATCTAATTTTTTGTCCCTTCGGATGTCCTTGTCCTTCTGTCATTTGAAGAAAGACTAATTCTGAAATCTAAATCAAATTGAATTCCATACTAGTAAAGATTCAAATGAATTTCATGCATATTGTTTTGTCCCTTCGGTGGTGCCTTCCTGGTGGTTTTGAATTATTTATGGGAAACATTGTACTCTTTTGGTCCCTTCGATTATGCATGTCCGTTAGTTTTCTGACGAGACTTATTCTAAATTCTAATTCTAATTGAATTCTATGCTAGAAAAGTTGTATTATTGTCCCTTCGGTTGTGCTTTTCTGTTGGTTTTTTGGAGGAAATACTACTTCTAAATTCTAATTTGCACTTGAATTCATTATGGTAAACATTATGCTTTTTTGTCCCTTCGGTGGTCATTGTCCCTTTGTCATTTAAAGAAAGACTAATTCTGAATTCTAAATCAAATTGATTTCCATGCTGGCAAAGATTCAAATGAATTTCATGCATATTGTTTTGTCCTTTCGGTGGTGCATTCCTGCTGGTTTTGAATTATTTATAGAAACATTGTATTCTTTTGGTCGTTTCGATCGTGCATGTCTGTTGGTTTTCTGACGAGAGACTTATTCTAAATTCTAATTCTAATTGAATTCCATGCTGGAAAAGTTGTATTATTGTCCCTTCGGTGGTGCCTTTCTATTGGTTTTTTGAAGGAAAGACTAATTCTGAATTCTATTTGCACTTGAATTCATTATGGTAAACATTATGGTTTTGTCCCTTCAGTGATCCTTGTCCCTTTGTCATTTGAAGAAAGACTAATTCTGAATTCTAAATCAAATTGATTTCTAGGCTGGCAAAGATTCAAATGAATTTCATGCAAACAAACATCGTATTGTTTTGTCCCTTCGGTGGTGCATTCCTGGTGGTTTTGAATTATTTATAGAAACATTGTATTCTTTTGGTCCCAAAGATATTTTAGAGGTTCATAAAGGTCCATTTACAGGTCAAGGCCATAAAGGACTATATGAAATCCTAAAAACATCATGGCATGCTCAATTATCTCCTTACCTAGCTATGTTAGGCTCTTTAACCATTGTTGTAGCTCACCATATATGTTCCATGCTCCCTTATCCATATCTAGCTACTGATTACGATACAGAACTGTTATTGTTCATGTCTATTGGTTCTCTGAAGAGATACTTATTCTGAGTTCTAATTCTAATTGAATTCCGTGTTGGAAAAGTTACATTATTGTCCCTATCGATTATGCTTTTCTGTTGATTTTTTGAAGGAAAGACTAATTCTGAATTCCAATTTGCACTTGAATTCATTATGGTAAACATTACGTTTTTTTGTCCCTTCGGTGGTCATTGTCCCTTTGTCATTTAAAGAAAGACTAATTCTGAATTCTAATCAAATTGAATTTCATGTTGGTAAGGATTCAAATGAATTTCATGCATATTGTTTTGTCGCTTCGGTGGTGCATTCCTGGTGGTTTTGAATTATTTATGGTAAACATTGTACTCTTTTTGTCCCTTCGATTGTGCATGTCCGTTGGTTTTCTGATGAGACTTATTCTAAATTCTAATTCTAATTGAATTCCATGCTGGAAAAGTTGTATTATTGTCCCTTCAGTGGTGCCTTTCTGTTGATTTTTTGAAGGAAAGACTAATTCTGAATTCTGTTTGCACTTGAATTCATTATGGTAAAAATTATGTTTTTTTGTCTCTTCGGTGTTCCTTGTCTCTTTGTCATTTGAAGAAAGACTAATTCTAAATTCTAAATCAAATTGAATTCCATGTTGGCAAAGATTCAAATGAATTTCATGCAGACAAACATCGTATTGTTTTGTCCCTTCGGTGGTGCATTCCTGGTGGTTTTGAATTATTTATGGGAAACATTGTATTCTTTTGGTCCCAAAGATATTTTAGTTGTTCATAAGGGTCCATTTACAGGTTAATGCTATAAAGGACTATATGAAATCTTAACAGCATCATGGCATGCTCAATTAACCCTTAACCTAGCTATGTTAGACTCTTTAACCATTGTTGTAGCTCACCATATGTATTCCATGCCCCCTATCCAAATCTAGCTACTAATTATGGTACAGAACTGTTATTGTTAATGTCTCTTGGTTTTTTGAAGTGAGACTTATTATGAGTTCTAATTCTAACTGAATTCCGTGCTGAAAAAGTTGTATTACTGTCCCTTCGGTAGAGCATTTCTGTTGGTTTTTTGAAGGAAAGACTAATTCTGAATTCTATTTGCACTTGAATTCATTATGGTAGACATTATGTTTTTTTGTCCCTTCGGTGGTCCTTGTCCTTTTGTCATTTGAAGAAAGACTAATTATGAATTCTAAATCAAATTGAATTCAATGCTAGTAAAGATTCAAATGAATTTCATGCATTGCATTCTTGGTGGTTTTTAATTATTTATGGGAAAAATTGTATTCTTTTGGTCCCTTCGATTGTGTATGTCCATTGGTTTTCTGATGAGAGACTTATTTTAAATTCTAATTCTAATTGAATTCCATGCTGGAAAGGTGTATTATTGTTCCTACGGTGGTGCATTTCTGTTGGTTTTTTGAAGGAAAAACTAATTTTGAATTCTATTTGCACTTGAATTCATTATGGTAAACATTATGTTTTTTTGTCCCTTCGGTGGTCCTTGTCCCTTTGTCATTTGAAGACAGAATAATTCTAAATTCTAAATCAAATTGAATTCCATGCTGGCAAAGATTCAAATGAATTTCATGCAGACAAACATCGTATTATTTTATCCCTTCGGTGGTGAATTCCTGGTAGTTTTGAATTATTTATGGGAAACATTGTATTCTTTTGTTCCCAAAGATATTTTAGAGGTTCATAAAGGTCCATTTACAAGTCAAGGCCATAAAGTACAATATGAAATCCTAACGACATCATGGCATGCTCAATTATCTCTTAACTTAGCTATGTTAGGCTCTTTAACAATTGTTGTAGCTCACCTTATATGTTCCATACTCCCTTATCCATATCTAGCTACTGATTATGGTACAGAACTGTCATTGTTCATGTTTATTGGTTTTCTGAAGAGAGGCTTATTCTGAGTTATAATTCTAGTTGAATTCTGTGTTGACAAAGTTGTATTATTGTCCCTTCGGTTGTGCTTTTCTGTTGGTTTTTTGAAGGAAAGATTAATTCTGAATTCTAATTTGCACTTGAATTCATTATGGTAAAAATTATGTTTTTTTGTCCCTTCGGTGCTCATTGTCCCTTTGTCATTTGAAGAAAGACTAATTCTTAAATTCTGAATCAAATTAAATTCCATGCTGGTAAAGATTCAAATGAATTTCAAGCATATTGTTTTGTCCCTTCGGTGGTGCATTCCTGGTGGTGTTGAATTATTTATGGGAAAAATTGTATTCTTTTGGTCCCTTCGATTGTGCATGTCCGCTGGTTTTCTGATGAGAGGTTTATTCTAAATTCTAATTCTAATTGAATTCTATGTTGAAAAAGTTGTATTATTGTCCCTTCGGTTGTGCTTTTCTGTTGGTTTTTGAAGGAAAGACTAATTCTGAATTCTATTTGCACTTGAATTCATTATGGTAAACATTATGTTTTTTTGTCCCTTCAGTGGTCCTTGTCCCTTTGTCATTTGAAGAAATGCTAATTCTGAATTCTAAATCAAATTGAATTCCTTGCTAGCAAAGATTCAAATGAATTTCATGCAGACAAACCTTGTATTGTTTTGACCCTTCGGTGGTGCAATCCTGATGGTTTTGAATTATTTATGGGAAACATTATATTCTTTTGGTCCCAAAGATATTTTAGAGGTTCATAAAGGTCCATTTACAGGTCAAGGCCATTAAGGACTATATGAAATCATAACAACATCATGGCATGCTCAATTATCTCTTAACCTAGCTATGCTAGGGTCTTTAAACATTGTTGTAGCTCAACATTTATGTTCCATGCCCCCTTATCCGTATCTAGCTTCTGATTATGGTACAGAACTGTCATTGTTCTTGTCTGTTGGTTTTCTAAATAGAGACTTATTCTGAATTCTAATTCTATTTGACTTTCGAGTTAGAAAAGTTGTATTTTTGTCCCTTCGGTTGTGGTTTTCTGTTGATTTTTTGAAGGAAAGATTAATTCTGAATTCTAATTTGCACTTGAATTCATTATGGTAAACATTATGTTTTTTTGTCCCTTCGGTGGTCCTTGTCCCTTTGTCATTTGAAGAAAGGCTAATTCTGAATTCTAAATCAAATTGAATTTCATGCTGACAAAGATTCAAATGAATTTCATGCTGACAAACATTGTATTGTTTTGTCCCTTCGGTGGTGCATTACTAATGGTTTTGAATTATTTATGGAAACATTGTATTCTTTTGGTCCCAAAGATATTTTAGTGGTTCATAAAGGTCTATTTCCAGGTCAAGGCCATAAAGGACTATATGAAATCCTAACAACATCATGGCATGCTCAATTATCTCTAAACCTAGCTATGTTAGGCTTTTTAACCATTGTTGTAGCTCACCATATATATTCCATGCCCTCTTATCCATATCTAACTACTGATTATGGTTGTTTATCTCTGTTGGTTTTCTGAAGAGAGACTTATTCTGAGTTCTAATTCTAATTGTATTCCATGCTGGAAAAGTTGTATTATTGTCCCTTTGGTTGTGCTTTTCTGTTGGTTTTTTTTAAGGAAAGACAAATTCTGAATTCTATTTGCAATTGAATTCATTATGGTAAACATTACATTTTTTTGTCCCTTCGATGGTCCTTGTCCCTTTGTTATTTGAAGAAAGACTAATTCTGAATTCTAAATCTAATTGAATTCAATTCTGTTAAAGATTCAAATGAATTTCATGCATATTGTTTTGTCCCTTCGGTGCTGGATTCCTGGTGGTTTTGAATTATTTATGGGAAACATTGTATTTATTTGGTCCCTTCGATTGTGCATGTCCCTTGGTTTTCTGACGAGAGGCTTATTCTAAATTCTAATTCTAATTGAATTCCATGAATGAAAAGTTGTATTATTGTCCCTTCGGTGGTGCCTTTCTGTTGGTTTTTTTGGAGGAAAGACTAATTCTGAATTCTATTTGCACTTGAATTCATTATGGTAAATATTATGTTTTTTTATCCTTTCGGTGATCCTTGTCCCTTTGTCATTTGAAGAAAGACTAATTCTGAATTCTAAATCAAATTGATTTCCATGCTGGCAAAGATTCAAATGAATTTCATGTAGACAAACATCGTATTTTTTTGTCCCTTTGGTGGTGCATTTCTAGTGGTTTTGAATTATTTATGGAAACATTGTATTCTTTTGGTCCCAAAGATATTTTAGAGGTTCATAAATGTCCCTTTACAGGTCAAGGCCATAAAGGACTATATGATATCCTAACAACATCATGGCATGCTCAATTATCTCTTAACCTAGCTATGTTAGGCTCTTTAACCATTGTTGTAGCTCACCATATATGTTCCATGATCCCTTATCCATATCTAGCTACTGATTATGGTACAGAACTATCCTTGTTCATGTCTTTTGGTTTTCTGAAGAGAGACTTATTCTGTGTTCTAATTCTAGTTGAATTTTGTGTTGGAAAAGTTGTATTATTATCCCTTCGGTTGTGCTTTTCTGTTGGTTTTTTGAAGGAAAGACTAATTCTGAATTCTAATTTTCCCTTGAATTCATTATTGTAAACATTATGTTTTTTTGTCCCTTCGGTTGTCATCGTCCCTTTGCCATTTGAAGAAAGACTAATTCTAAATTCTAAATCAAATTGAATTCCATGCTGGTAAGGATTCAAATGAATTTCATGCATATTGTTTTGTCCCTTCGGTGGAGCATTCCTGGTGGTGTTGAATTATTTATGGGAAAAATTGTATTCTTTTGGTCCCTTCGATTGTGCATGTCCGTTGGTTTTCTAACAGGAGGCTTATTCTAAATTCTAATGCTAATTGAATTTCATGCTGGAAAAGTTGCATTATTGTCCCTTCGATGGTGCCTTTCTGTTGGTTTTTGAAGGAAAGACTAATTTTGAATTCTATTTGCACTTGAATTCATTATGGTAAGCATTATGTTTTTTTGTTCCTTCGGTGGTCCTTGTCCCTTTGTCATTTAAAGAAAGGCTAATTCTGAATTCTAAATCAAATTGAATTCCTTGCTGGCAAAGATTCAAACGAATTTCGTGCAGACAAACACCGTATTGTTTTGTCCCTTCGGTGGTGCAATCGTGGTGGTTTTGAATTATTTATGGGAAACATTGTATTCTTTTGGTCCCAAAGATATTTTAGAGGTTCATAAAGGTCCATTTACAGGTCAAGGGCATCAAGGACTATATGAAATCATAACAACATCATGGCATGCTCAATTATCTCTTAACCTAGCTATGTTAGGGTCTTTAACCATTGTTGTAGCTCACCATATATGTTCCATGCCCCCCTTATCCATATCTAGGTACTGATTATGGTACAGAACTGTCGTTGTTCATGTCTTTTGGTTTTCTGAAGAGAGACTTATCCTGAGTTCTAATTCTATTTGAATTCCGAGTTGGAAAAGTTGTATTTTTGTCCCTTCGGTTGTGCATTTCTGTTGGTTTTTTGAAGGAAAGATTAATTCTGAATTCTAATTTGCACTTGAATTCATTATGGTAAACATTATGTTTTTTTGTCCCTTCGGTGGTCATTGTTCCTTTGTCATTTGAGGAAAGACTAATTCTGAATTCTAAATCAAAGTGAATTCCATGCTGGTAAATGATAGGTGCTTAAATATTCATATTTAAGCCCATTGATTTACATTTGTTAAGCTCTTTACCTATATATTTTAGTCTATTTTACCTCACTTTTGTGTTTTACACGTTGTTATAGGGTTTTGGAGAAGAAAGAAGCATTTTTGGCATTTAAAGGAACAAAATCTGGAAATCCTGGAGCAGTTGCTGGATAAAGTGCGATCAAGCCCATCAGTGCTCGTGCGCGTGCAAAGAAGGATCAAGCGCAGCATTGTGATCGAGCGCACTGTGTATGCGATCGAGCGCACATGTACGGGCGTGAACAGTAAAGCGACAGAACCAGTTTTGGAAATAAAAGAGTTTTATGTTTTAGGAAAGTTTAGGGTTCTTGAGTCTTCTAGGATTACTCAACCCCTATAAATACACCTGTAAAACACACACAAGGGACATCACTTCTTTTATCTTTTGCTTTAGCTTGGAGAAGGAAACTGTGGAGGAGAATTGACAACTCTTCTCTCGGATTTCTTTTTTCCTTTATTTTTATTATGTGTACTTAAACTTTTAATAAGGGCTTATATCAATTATGTTTATTCAATAAATCAGTATTGGCGCCTTTGCGATATTTGTGTTGTGTTGCTTAACTTGATTAATGCTTGCTTTTATTTAAATTCCTCATGTGTGTGTGTCTGATCAACGTAAGCATGTGGTATGGATTAGTTAGTTGAATCAATTTGGATGACCGAGTCCTGGGTTCAATAATAGTAACAAAAGATATCCACGTCAGATTCTTGGGTTAATCAACATGGGAAACCGGGAGTAGATACCATGCCCTAGGTCTCATGTGGTAGTCGATTTCCAAAGATCTTATGCTCTCTTAAGGAACAACTCAGTAGATGTTGAGCGAAAATATACCTAAATAAATAAGCAAATAATCGCACTCGTTTTACTTACAAGTGCACAAGGTCAACTTAGTAGTATAGTGTGCGAAAGCAAGATCATCTCCACAGGGATTGGTGAATTTTGTTTTAGAATTATATTCACAATGTAATAGAAATAATAAAAGAGTTGATTTTGATAAAGATAAAATAATAAGGATAAAGGTGTAGGGACTTGATATCCACCACTAATTATGCTACCACAACAAAACAGTATGCCAATGCTTTACTCATGTCATGAATACCTAATGTTTGTCAACCTAAGGGCATGGTATCTACTCCTTAAGCTATTGATCTCCCTCCAACGAGTTAGGCATGGTATCTTCTCTAACTCTTTTCTCTCTCAAGGGATTCAACATGGTGTATGCTGAGTTGTTCCTTAAGAGAGCATAGGATCTGTGGAAATCGACAACCACACGGGACCTAGGGCATGGCATCTACTCCCGGTTTTCCATGTTGATTAACCCAAGAATCCGGTGTGGATATCTTTTGTTACTAATGTCAGACCCAGGACTCGGTCATCCAAATTGATCTAACTAACAAGTCCATACCACATGCACATATTGATCAGACATATACATCTGAGGAATTTAAATAAAAGCAGGTATTAATCAAGTTAAGCAACATAACATAAATATTGTAAAGGGGCCAATACTAAATTTATTGAGTAAACATAATTAGGGCTTCACCCAAGCCCTTACTAAGAATTTAATTATACATAATAAAATAAAATAAAGAAGAAACCCGAGAGAAGAGTCGTCAATTCTCCTCCACAGTTTTCTTCTCCAAGCTAAAAGCGAAAGATAAAAGAAGAGATTAATTGATGTCTAAGAAGTGATTATTTGTGTGTGCTTTACAGGTGTATTTATAGGGCTTGAGTAGTCCTAGAAGGCTCATGAATTCCTAAACTTTCCTAAAACACAAAACTCATTTATTTCCAAAAATAGAGTTATCCAAAATAGGGTTCTGCAGTTTACTGTTCACGCCCGTACATGTGCGCTCAATCACATGTGTCTTGCGCTCGATCGCATTGCTGCGCTCGATCCTTCGTGTGTGCGAATGATCGCACTTTAACCAGAAGCTGCTCCAGGATTTCCAGGCTTCTTCCCTTAAGTGCCAAAACTACTTCCTTTTTCTCCAAGACCTATAAAAACATGTGAAACACACAAAATGAAATAAAACAGACTAAAACGTATAGACAAAGAGCTTAACACATGTAAATTAAGGGGCTTAAATATGAATATTTAAGCACTTATCACACCCCCAAACTTATATATTGCTAGTCCCTTAGCAATACAAAACTAAAAACTAAATGAAGAACAAAATTAAAGGTAAATTCACTTCCATGATACTCAAAGATTTGGGTTGCACAGAAAACTATGATAACAGTTCATGAGTCAGCTTAAAATAAAAACAACTTTTTGTATTGAAAAAGGATTTTCAAAAGTTCATGTTACTTACCTAAGGTTGGCTTAAGGCATCGTAACTTTGATTTGTGTGTGATGAATTAGCACATATAAGATGGGGCTTCCATATAATTTTAGTGTATAGGGTTTCGATGCCCAAACTTTTATCAAATTCCTTATCAAAGAGAACAAAAATGGCATAATACTTTCTTCTTCTTTCTTTTTCTTTCATCATGCGATCTTTGCCATGTTGAGTTCCATCGAGCTTTCTATTTGACCCTTGTAACGAGTGTTTAGCCAATGACTCCCAAATCAGATGGTTTTAGGGCATTAGGTGTAAAGACACCCCTAAGGACTTATTAACTCGAATAAAAAAGGCTACGAAACTAACAGGTTTTAATGCTTCTAAATGAAATTCCCACCTTTTGACGTGAACACTCAATGCTTACTGAGGCAAGAGGCCCAGTTACTCAGTGGAAAGCTTTTTGATCACTTATTGCATAATGAATATTTTTCTTATATTTTTTTTTCTTCTTTATTTTTCTTATGCCAAAGTGTTCTTTTCAACAAGTTATCCGATCACAGTTAGATTGTGGAAACATATACAAGAGAATTATATGTCATACCCCACACAAATGCGTGTTTAAATGTGCTCGTGCAAATTTGGACCAAACTCGTGAATTCTTAGGTGCCTTGAGGTAGGTAACTAAACGTTGTAACATTTTCATTGCAATACTATGTGTTCTAGCTTTTAAGCTTACTAATGAAGTGTTATCAAATTTTTAAATCAACCAAAATTTTTGTTTACCAAAGGAACATGCATTTATCTTCCTAAAAAAAAAACTGGGACTTAGTGTGTGAATGTGTTTCAAGTACGTGTGTGATAGTATCTAGTATCTCCCACTACCCCCAAACTTAAAATACACATTGTCCCCAATGTGTGGCATGGAAAGATTTGACCTAGGAGATGGAGATCTAGGTTGCTTGCTTTGCTTGTAACATGCCCCCAAACTTGAACTGGATGCACGCACTAAGTACTGGACAAATAAAAATAAACATTATTCCGGAAAACAAGAAATATAAATACTAGATATGTAAATATAAATATAAATAAAAGAAAAATACTAAAATGAAAAGGATAAGTCTGGGGTGCCTCCCATGAGCGCTAAGTTTAACGTCTTCAGCCGGACCAAGCCTAATTTTTTTCCAAAAGTAAGAGTGGTAGCAGCTGGCATAGGAAGTGTCTTATTCTCTCCCATATAAGCATAAGGTAAGTGCTCTGGCAACTGCTTGAATTCCAAGTTAGGTGCCTGTACAATAAAAGGGAAAATAGTATTAGTAGGCACATGAATATCAAATGGATCAGTGTACTTACTTTGATGCTTTGGAGAGGCTTCAATGAGGTGCATAGTTTCGATGATGTCATCAGTAACATCCTCAGATTCTGGCACTGTACTCGATCTTGTGAGACTATATGTAAGAGTAGTTTCTAATGGATTAAAGTGATGGTTATGAAAAACTTGTTCAACAACACCTTGCTTTTGTTTACTTAGCTCCTTAGCTATATGCCCCACTTGTACATCTAATCTTTGAATAGCTTGCTCATGCCTTGCATTTATTTGTCTTTGCTCAGTCATAAACTGCTCTTGTAAGGTAAGTAGCTATTGTTGTTGAATGACCAATTCCCTCACAATGCTTTCTAGGTCATTCTCTCTTGATTCTGGGACTAATTGAGCTGCTTGTTGGAAGTCCCTTTGCTGCCCTTGAAGGTTCAAGGCATTTTGATTGTTCCATGCGAAGTTGGGGTGGTTCTGCCATCTAGGATTGTAGTTATATGCATATGCATTGTTCGGTCCCTCATAATTTGCTTGCTCTTGATCTGCATATAAATATAAAGGGCAAGTTTCAGTAGTGTGATCAAAATGAGAACATATAGCACATACCTGGAGTTGTGTAGCTCGTAGTCGAGGTTGGATGCTCTGAGCAGTCATGGCTTCTATAAGCATATCTAGATTCCTCTCCATAGCAGCTAGATAAGCATAACTAGCTTCCATCATTGGTGCTTCTCCCTTGGATGAATTAGTAAAAACAGCTTCAGTGCAGCAGTTCAGCACTGCTGCTCGGGGTAGCTTCTGCCTTAAATGCGATCGATTGCACCAAGGAGTGCGCTCGATCGCAAAGGTGAGCTCGATCTTACTTGAGCTTGCGCTCAAGTGCAAGGCCAGAAACAACGCTGTCACTGACCTGAAAAAAGCAGAAAACAAAAAGAAGAAGTAAAACTAAAAAAAAAAAAAATAGATTTTAAATAAAAATAAAATAAAACAGGATAATAAACTAAAACAAAATAAAATAAAAAATAACAAAAATAATTCCAAAAATAAATTTAGCACGATCCCCAGCAACGGCGCCAAAAACTTGTTGAACGAAAATATACCTAAATAAATAGGCAAATAATCGCACTCGTTTTACTTGTAAGTGCACAAGGTCAACTTAGTAGTATAGTGTGCGAAAGCAAGATCATCTCCACAGGGATTGGTGAATTTCATTTTAGAATTATATTCACAATGTAATAGAAATAATAAAAGAGTTGATTTTGATAAAGATAAAATAATAAGGATAAAGGCGTAGGGACTTGATATCCACCACTAATTATGCTACCACAACAAAACAGTATGCCAATGCTTTACTCATGTCATGAATACCTAATGTTTGTCAACCTAAGGTCATGGTATCTACTCCTTAAGCTATTGATCTCCCTAAGCAACGAGTTAGGTGTGGTATCTACTCTAACTCTTTTCTCTCTTAAAGGATTCAACATGGTGTATGCTGAGTTGTTCCTTAAGAGAGCATAAGATCTGTGGAAATCGATAACCACACGGGACCTAGGGCATGGTATCTACTCCCAGTTTCCCATGTTGATTAACCCAAGAATCCGATGTAGATATCTTTTGTTATTAATGTCAGACCCAGGACTCAGTCATCTAAATTGATCTAACTAACAAGTCCATACCACATGCACATATTAATCAGACATATACATATGAGGAATTTAAATAAAAGCAGGTATTAATCAAGTTAAGCAACACAACATAAATATCGCAAAGGCGCCAATACTAAATTTATTGGGTAAACATAATTAGGGCTTCAACCAAGCCCTTACTAAGAATTTAATTATACATAATAAAATAAAATAAAGAAGAAACCCGAGAGAAGAGTCGTCAATTCTCCTCCACAGTTTTCTTCTCCAAGCTAAAAGCGAAAGCTAAAAGAATAGATTAATTGATGTCTAAGAAGTGATTATTTATGTGTGCTTTACAGGTGTATTTATAGGGCTTGAGTAGTCCTAGAAGGCTTATGAGTTCCTAAACTTTCCTAAAACACAAAACTCATTTTTTTCCAAAATAGGGTTATTTCCAAAATAGAGTTCTGCAGTTTACTGTTCACCCCCGTACATATGCGCTCGATCGTATTGCTATGCTCGATCCTTCATGTGTGCGAACGATCGCATGTGCGCTCGATCGCATGCAGTAGTACGATCGATCGCACTTTGACCAGAAGCTGCTCCAGGATTTCCAGGCTTCTTCCCTTAAGTGCCAAAACTGCTTCCTTTTTCTCCAGGACCTATAAAAACATGTGAAACACACAAAATGAAGTAAAACAGACTAAAATGTATAGACAAAGAGCTTAACACATGTAAATTAAGGGGCTTAAATATGAATATTTAAGCACTTATGATTAGATACCATGCTGAATCCCTTAAGAAAGAGAAGAGTTATAGTAGATACCATGCCCTTAGGTTGACAACCATTAGGTATTCATAGCACGAGTAGAGCATCGGTATACTGTTTTGTTATGATAGCATAATTAGTGGTGGATATCAAGTCCCGACGCCTTTATCTTTATTATTTCAAACTCAATATTTATTTCTCTTGTTTTTTATTTTATTATTGCGAAACTAATTCTAAAGTGAAATCTACCAATCCCTGTGGAGATGATCTTGCATTCGCACACTATGCTACTATTGACGTTGTGCACTTGCAAAAGTTGTATTAATGTCCATTCGGAGGTGCCTTTCTGTTGGTTTTTTGAAGGAAAGACTAATTCTGAATTCTATTTGCACATGTATTCATTATGGTAAACATTATGTTTTTTTGTCCCTTCGGTGGTCCTTGTCCCTTTTTCATTTGAAGAAAAACTAATTCTAAATTCTAAATCAAATTGAATTCCATGCTGGCAAAGATTCAAATGAATTTCATGCAGGCAAACATCGTATTTTTTTGTCCCTTCAGTGGTGCATTACTGGTGGTTTTGAATTATTTATGGAAATATTGTATTCTTTTGGTCCCAAAGATATTTTAAAGGTCCATTTACAGGTCAAGGCCATAAAGGACTATATGAAATCCTAACAACATCATGGCATGCTCAATTATCTCTTAACCTAGCTAATTTAGGCTCTTTAACCATTGTTGTAGCTCACCATATGTATTCATGCCCCCTTATCCATACCTAGCTACTGATTATGGTATAGAATTGTCATTGTTCATGTCTGTTGGTTTTCTGAAGAGAGACTTATTCTGAGTTCTAATTCTAATTGAATTCCATGCTAGAAAAGTTGTATTATTGTCCCTTCGGTTGTGCTTTTCTGTTGGTTTTTTGAAGGAAAGACTAGTTCCGAATTCTAATTTGCGCTTAAATTCATTGTGGTAAACATTATGTTTGTTTGTCCCTTCGGTGGTCCTTGTCCCTTTGTCATTTGAAGAAAGACTAATTTTGGATTCTAAATCAAATTGAATTCTATACTGGTAAAGATTCAAATGAATTTCATGCATATTATTTTGTCCCTTCGGTGGTGCGTTCCTAGTGGTTTTGAATTATTTATGGGAAACATTGTATTCTTTTAGTCCTTTCGATTGTGAATGTCCGTTGGTTTTCTGATGAGAGACTTATTCTAAATTATAATTCTAATTGAATTCCATGCTGGAAAAATTGTATTGTTTTCCCTTCGGTGGCGCCTTTCTGTTGGTTTTCTAAAGGAAACACTAATTCTGAATTCTATTTGCACTTGAATTCATTATGATAAACTTTATGTTTTTTTGTCCCTTGAGTGGTCGGTGTCCCTTTGTCATTTTATGAAAGACTAATTCTGAATTCTAAATCAAATTGAATTCCACGCTGGTAAACATTCAAATGAATTTCATGCAGACAAACATCATACTGTTTTGCCCCTTTTGTAGTGCATTCCTGGTGGTTTTGAATTATTTATGAGAAACATTGTATTCTTTTGGTCTCTTCGATTATGCATGTCCGTTGGTTTTCTGACGAGCGACTTATTCTAAATTTTAATTCTAATTGAATTCCACGTTGGAAAAGTTGTGTTGTTATCCCTTTGGTGGTGCCTTTCTGTTGGTTTTTTGAAGGAAAGAGTAATTCTGAATTCTATTTGCACTTGAATTCATTATGGTAAACATTATGTTTTTTGGTCCCTTCGGTGGTCCTTGTCCCTTTGTCCTTTGAAGAAAGACTAATTCTGAATTCTAAATCAAATTGAATTCCATGCTGGCAAAGATTCAAATGAATTTCATACAGACAAACATTGTATTGTTTTGTCCCTTCGATGGTGCATTCAATGGTGGTTTTGAAGTATTTATGGGGAACATAGTATTCTTTTGGACCAAAAGATATTTTAGTGGTTCATAAAGGTCCATTTATAGGTCAAGGCCATAAAATACTATATGAAAACCTAACAACATCATGGCATGCTCAATTATCTCTTAATCTAGCTATGTTAGGCTCTTTAACCATTGTTGTAGCTCACCATATGTATTCCATGCCCCCTTATCCATATCTAGCTATTGATTATGGTACTGAGCTGTCATTGTTCATGTCTGTTGGTTTTTTTAAGAGAGACTTATTCTGAGTTCTAACTCTAATTGAATTCTATGCTGGAAAAGTTAAATTATTGTCCCTTCAGTGGTGCCTTTCTGTTGGTTTTTTGAAGGAAAGACTAATTCTGTATTCTATTTGCACTTGAATTCATTTTGGTAAACATTATGGTTTTTTGTCCGTTCGGTGGTCCTTATCCCTTTGCCAATTGGAGAAAGACTAATTCAGAATTCTAAATCAAATTGAATTTCATGCTGGCAAAGATTCAAATGATTTTCATGTGGGCAAACATCATATTGTTTTATCCCTTCGGTGGTGCATTCCTGGTGGATTTGAATTATTTATGGGAAACATTGTATTCTTTTGGTCCCAAAGATATTTTAGAGGTTCATAGAGGTCCATTGATAGGTCAAGGCCATAAAGGACTATATGAAAACCTAACAACACCATGGCATGCTCAGTTATCTCTTAATCTAGCTATGTCAGGCTCTTTAACCATTGTTGTAGCTCACCATATGTATTTCATGCCCTCCTGTCTATATCTAGCTATCGATTGTGGTACAGAATTGTCATTGTTCATGTCTGTTGGTTTTTTGAAGTGAGACTTATTATGAATTCTAATTCTAATTGAATTCAATGCTGGAAAAGTTATATTATTGTCCCTTCAGTGGTGCCTTTCCGTTCGTTTTTTGAAGGAAAGACTAATTCTGAATTCTATTTTTTGAATTCATTATGGTAAACATTATGTTTTTTTGTCCCTTTGGTGGTCCTTGTCCCTTTGTCATTTGAGGAAGGACTAATTCTGAATTCTAAGTCAAATTTAATTCCATGCTGGCAAAGAATCAAATGAATTTCATGCAGACAAACATCGTGTTGTTTTGTCCCTTCGGTGGTGCATTCTTGGTGGTTTTGAATTATTTTTGGGAAACATTGTATTCTTTTGGTCCCTTCGATTGTGCATGTCCGTTGGTTTTCTGACGAGTAATTTATTTTAAATTTTAATTCTAATTGAATTCCATGATGGAAAAGTTGTATTATTGTCCCTTCGGTGGTGCCTTTCTGTTGGTTTTTTGAAGGAAAGATTAATTCTGAATTCTATTTGCACTTGAATTCATTATGGTAAACATTATGTTTTTCTGTCACTTCGGTGGTCCTTGTCCCTTTGTCTTTTGAAGAAAGACTAATTTTGAATTCTAAATCAAATTGAATTACATGCTGGCAAAGATTCAAATGAATTTCATGCAGACAAACATTGTATTATTTTGTCCCTTCGGTGGTGCATTCAATGGTGGTTTTGAATTATTTGTGGGAAACATTGTATTCTTTTGGTTCCAAAGATATTTTAGAGGTTCATAAAGGTCCATTTATAGGTCAAGGCCATAAAAGACTATATGAAAACCTAACAACATCATGGCAGGCTCAATTATCTCTTAATCTAGCTATGTTAGGCTCTTTAACCATTGTTGTAGCTCACCATATGTATTCCATGCTCCCTTATCCATATCTAGTTATTGATTATGGTACAGAATTGTCATTGTTCATGTCTGTTGGTTTTTCGAAGAGAGACTTATTCTGAGTTCTAATTCTAATTGAATTCCATGCTGGAAAAGTTATATTATTGTCCCTTTGGTGGTGCCTTTCCGTTCGTTTTTTGAAGGAAAGACTAATTCTGAATTCTATTTGCACTTGAATTCATTATGGTAAATAGTATTTTTTTTGTCCCTTCGGTGGTCCTTCTCCCTTTGTCATTTGAGGAAAGACTAATTCTGAATTCTAAATCAAATTTAATTTCATGCTGGCAAAGATTCAAATGAATTTCATGCAGACAAACATCGTATTGTTTTGTCCCTTCGGTGGTGCATTCATGGTGGTTTTGAATTATTTATAGGAAACATTGTATTCTTTTGGTCTCTTCGATTGTGCATGTCTGTCGGTTTTCTGACGAGATACTTATTATAAATTTTAATTCTAATTGAATTCCATGATGGAAAAATTGTATTATTTTCCCTTCGGTGGTGCCTTTCTGTTTGTTTTTTGAAGGAAAGACTAATTTTGAATTCTATTTGCACTTGAATTCATTATGGTAAACATTATGTTTGTTTGTCCCTTCGGTGGTCCTTGTCCTTTTGTCATTTGAAGAAAGACTAATTCTGAATTCTAAATCAAATTTAATTCCATGCTGGCAAAGATTCAAATGAATTTCATGCAGACAAACATCGTATTGTTTTGTCCCTTCGGTGGTGCATTTTCGGTGGTTTTGAATTATTTATGGGAAACATTGTATTCTTTTGGTCTCTTCGATTGTGCATGTCTGTTGATTTTCTGACGAGTGACTTATTATAAATTTTAATTCTAATTAAATTCCATGATGGAAAAGTTGTATTATTTTCCCTTCGGTGGTGCCTTTCTGTTTGTTTTTTGAAGGAAAAACTAATTCTGAATTCTACTTGCACTTGAATTTATTATGGTAAACATTATATTTTTTTGTCCCTTCGATGGTCCTTGTCCCTTTGTCATTTGAAGAAAGACTAATTCTGAATTCCATGCTGGAAAAGTTGTATTATTGTCCCTTCGGTTGTGCTTTTATATTGGTTTTTTGAAGGAAAGACTAATTCCGAATTCTAATTTGCACTTGGATTCAATATGGTAAACTTTATGTTTTTTTGTCCCTTTGGTGGTCCTTGCCCCTTTGTCATTCGAAGAAAAACTAATTTTGAATTCTAAATCAAATTGAATTTCACGCTAGTAAAGATTCAGATGAATTTCATGCATATTGTTTTGTCCCTTTGGTGGTGCATTCCTGGTGGTTTTGAATTATTTATGGGAAACATTGTTTTCTTTTGGTCCCTTCAATTATGCATGTCTGTTGGTTTTCTAGCAATAGACTTATTCTAAATTCTAATTCTAATTGAATTCCACGATGGAAAAGTTGTATTATTGTCCCTTCGGTGGTGCCTTTCTGTTGGTTTTTTAAAAGAAAGACTAATTCTGAATTCTATTTGCACTTGAATTCATTATGGTAAACATTATGTTTTTTAGTCCCTTCGGTGGTCCTTGCCCTTTTGTCATTTGAAGAATGACTAATTCTGAATTCTAAATCAAATTGAAATCTATGCTGGTAAAGATTCAAATGAATTTCATGCATATTGTTTTGTCCCTTCGGTGGTGCATTCCTGGTCCTTGAGTTGCCTCTGGCCTCTCAACGATCATCCTCAGCTTGCCCTCCAAATTTTATACTTCGGATTCCTCTTAAAAGCCCTTTGGATTTATTCCTAAAAGCCCTCTAGAGTCACTCTCTAATGATCTCAGAAGATGATCTTAGAAGAGCTCCGATTGGTTGATGATTTCAGCTGAGCAGAGTAGGTCGTTATATAAACAAACTCCCGGAATGCTATGTGTTCTCTAGCCGATGTGGGATACTGTCCAGGTGCGCTCGATCGCAGCCCGAGTGCGATCGAGCGTAGCAATCAATCGCAAATGCGCTCGATCGCAGCTTTTGCGCTCGATCGCATATGCACTGCAGAGTACTTTGCTCGATGTGGGATGTGCGCTCGATCACACTGCTTGTGCGCTCGATCGCAATTCAGGCAGCAGTCCATCTTGTTCTTCTAGAAGCATGGGATCTTGGTCTTTTAAGCAACGATCGCTTCTTTTTCTCTTTTAAACTTAAAGTACCTGAAAATTACACTGAAATAAGTCGGTGGTCCAATAATATTACTTTAGAGTTATTAACATATAAAAGTACAATAAAAACCTAGATCAATCCTAAAATTCTAACAATTAACCACTGTTGAGAGGTATTTTATGACTTTCATCTTTAGGCACCGTTTCCGGGGAAACGCACTTAAGTACAAGGAAGTTTGTCAACTTTTGATATAACAATAGAAGAATTATAAATAGTTTCTTTCAACATTTTATTTGATATTTTGTGATCTTGCATGCCCAGATATAGGGACACTTTGGGTAGATTTGCCTGTAGGCCTGTGCTAGAGACAGGAGGAACCTTTTTAAACCCTTTGTTTGATAATCCATCTAGTCCTGAGGAAATGAGTGAACACGAGGATCAACCAATCGGAGCTCTTCTAAGATCATCTTCTGAAATCATTAGAGAGTGACTCTAGAGGGCCTTTAGGAGTGAATCCAGAGGGCCTTTAAGAGGAATCCGAAGTAGAAAATTTGGAGGGCAAGCTGAGGATGACCGTTGAGAGGCCGGAGGCAACTCAATGAGGCATGAGCTCTATGGCCAGCTAATCTCCAAGCAAGGCGAAGGGATGAATTCCTATGTGTAGTTGTTCTTATTTTCCTTTATTTGATTCAGTTGTAGTTGGTATTATTTTTATCAAACATTGTTATGTTTTATTCTTTAATTTAATTAATAAATTATTTTATTAGTCTGGTGATTGCATGCTTCCTTTCCATATAAGTTCAGTCATGCTTTTATTATGTGTATCTGTTTGGATGTGATTGAGTCCGGTAGACCTCTTTTATAGATTTGTCCATTACTGCGGTATTATCGTTAGATATATCGTCGTCTTTTGATGTACCTACCCATAGAGAGTTAAATCTGAGACAAAGATGATAGATGGAGTTGATTAATAACGATGATTGTACAATTCGCTATCATCTAGAAAATGATAAGGTGATAGCTGATGCATTTAGTAGAAATTCTACAAAAAGGTTAACTTCTACAGGGGTTATGATGTGAAATTGATGATAGATTTAAAAGAGATAAGAATGAAATTGAATAGCAGTGATAGAAGATCATGGTTAATAAATATGGTTGTACAGTCATCCATACTAAAATGCTTTAGAGATGTAAGGTAGAAATGAAGAAATATAAAAGATTAAGCATTGAGCGCTTACTAGAAATTAACATGAGTTCAAAAAAAAAATTGAAATGAGGGTATTTTGGTATTAGAACATGAATTTGTGTTCCCAATGATATGAAGTGGAGAAAGAAAATATTGAGAAAGGTACATGATGATGTAGATTCGATGCAACCAAGTAACAATAAGATGTATAGAGGATTAAGATAGAAATTCTGACGGTTAGGATTAAAGAGAGATGTAGCTGAGATTGCGAGGTTGTATGGAATACCATGAAGCATAGTGTCAAATAGAGATGCTAGAATTACATCTTGGTTTTGGAGAGAGATTCAGGAAGCTGCGGGTACACAGTTGCAATGTAATATAATTTTCATGCTCTGACAAAAAGAATTTTTATAGTACTAGAAGATATGTTAAGGGCAAATGTAATGAGTTCTCAGTGAGTTTGAATGCTTACATGCCATCGATTGAGATTACTTATAATAATCAGTATTAAACTAGTATTGGGATGGCACCAATTGAGACATTGTATGGTAGGAGGTGTAGAACTCTTATATGTTGGGAAGAAATGGGAGAGAGAAATATATCTGGTCCATCCATTATTGAGCTAATAACTGGGGAGATCAAACTAGTTAGAGAGAACCGTAAAGCAGCACAGAGTAGATCGAATAGTTATACTAATAATAGGAGAAGACCTCTCAAATTTCAAGTAGGTGATTGGGTGTATTGAATAATATCTCAATGAAAATGTGTACTGAGATTTAAACAAGAAATGAAAGCTTAATCCGAGGTATGTGGGACCATATGAGGTTGTTGAGAAAGTTGGGCTAGTTGTGAGTAACCTGAATTTGCCTCCAGAATTAAAACATTTATATAATGTGTTCCATGTTTTACTTTTAAGAAAGTGTTTACATGATATTTCGAGTTAAGCTGTAGAGATTCAGAAGGATTGGACTTATATACAAGTACTAGTGAGAATTTTAGACAAAAAGAACAAGTCTTGTGTAATAGAATAATTTCATTAGTTCAAGTTTTGTGGCAGAATAAAGATGTTGAAGAGAGTAAGTGAAAGTGAGACAATTATAAAGAAGTATTATTCACTTTTGTTTCTGGAATTAGATAAGGAAATTTCGAGGAAGAAATTTTTGTAAGGTGTGTAGATTTGTAATACCTGTATTAGTAAAGTAAGGATAAATAAGTAATTTAATAAATATTACATGGAATTAAAAACAAAAATTTATGTGAAACGTTTAGTGGTATTTGAATAAAGGAATTCTGAAAAAAAAATTTAAAAATTTATTAGTAAAAAAAATATTGGATGTAAACGTCCCAGAAGATAGAAAAGAAGAAAGTGAAGTAAAAAAAAGTAAAAAAAAAAGTAAAGGAAAAATAAAAGTGGTAGCACCTGCTGCCAAGTAAATTTGTGTGGGGAGAGAGTCCTCCACGTTTTTGAAACGTGGAGGCTTTATATTTTGTTGAGAATGCAGTTGTTGAGCTGCAAAGTTTCAAACTTTGCTTATATATAGATATAAGCTGAAAACGCAAGCCTTTGGTACCAAATTTTGTTTACATTTTCTTTTGATTTTTTTGGTTTTCTCTAAACACTTGGGGATTGGAAGAAATGTTAAAAGAGAAAAATTTTAAAGGAGTTTTCTGCAGAATTTCATAGAGAATCAGGAAAAGCAATCAGAAAAGCAGAAGGTAATAATATAATGTTTATTTTTGAATTTTTGACATTTATGAAGTTTCCCTAAATTCAAAGTGGGAATTTTCAAAATGTGTGGTTTATAAAGAGTTGAAGAATAAAGTAGAATTTTATTATAAATATTATATCAGGTATTGATGATCTGCTACAAGGAGAAATTCTGAGGGGATCGGGAAGGGTAAGGAGGTGATCCACGGGTAGCTTTAAGTGCTACGTGGTGAGTTGGATTTACTTTAAGTAGTCTAAATAAAAATCAAATATCTAGTGATAATACTAAAATAAATTATTAGCTTATATTTTGGTGATAGATAAATATTTGGTTGATAGATATAATGTGAATATTGGACCGTAGAAAAAGTATTATGTGAGAAGAAATATTATTAGAATAATGGGTTGATTTAATAATAATAGTGAAAAGTGATCTTGATGAGTTATGGTTAATGTTTTGATACGAATTTTGAGGAGATGAATTTTGGTGGATCTTGACAAACTTTGATGGATGATTTGATATGGTTTGTGATGAAATTTAGTGGATCTTGATAAGCTTTAATGGATGATTTGATATGATTTGGGATAAAAGGGACCGGTCTAATGGAACAACCGTGACAGCCGGTATATGCTGGAAATAAAAGAGACACCGTGACAGCCGGTATATGCTGAAAATAAATTCTGTGACAGCTGGGATAAGCTGTAAAGAACTGTGAAGGGGCCGGTCTAAGATAATAATAACCTGTCGACATGTGGGAAGACGTTCCCATTATAATCATTCATGCATTGCATATGTTTTAATTATTGCTTGCATTATTGAAATGCTGATGTGTGGTATATAAATTGTGAATTTAATTATAGATGGTTGAGTCTCACAGAAAGAGACAGTTATGGTGATAAGATTATTGAAATGCTGAGGTATGGTGTATTATTGTGAATAAAATTAATGATGGTTGAGTCTCACTAAAAGAAACAGTTATGGTGATAAGATTATTGAAATGTTGAGGTGTTGTGTATTATTGTGAATATAATTATAGATGGATGAGTCTCACAGAGAGACAGTTCTGGTGATAAGAACAATCTAGAAGGTAAACTTTATGATGTAAATCTCATTACGAGGTAATTATGAGATAATTGATGATCTTGAGGTGAACCAATAAATAAGAGGAAGAGATTGATAGAGAATGGATATTATGACATGCGTATTGATAGTAGAGTGCTAGCATCAAGTGTATGAGATACAAATTGTTTTAAATATTAAAAGACTATTTATTGAAACGAGTACTTTTAGTAAATTTAATTCTCTGAGCTTGTGAAGCTCACTTCTCATTGTACAATGATTTCAGGTAACAAACAGGACAATTAGTCTGGTGGGTTGAAAGTAAGACAAAATCATTTTCTGTAAGCCACGTACGTGTCAACATCCTCAGACTAATGGGAAAAGAAATCAAAATTTTTTATTGTGAATATTCATGCATTTTAAGTGGTAGATATATATGTTTACGTTAAAGTTCAGAGTGATGTAACTCCCCTATGATGAGGATTTATGTAAAAAATTTCATTTGATGTAACTTATTTTCATTCTTGCATATATATGTCATGCTGAGATTTTCAAAATGTGATGACACCGTCTCGGGGGTGGCCAACCCAGGATGGGTCGTTACACTAACCAAAGCATCTCAGTGTGGATCTTGTGGCCTCTTCCCCCGTCATCCATACTCCAACCA